>JAQFVV010006231.1:3649535-3977035 GCA_028023455.1 Epiperipatus broadwayi
GAAGAAAAAAAATCACATCATAACTTAAACAATATAACATATGCTGCTGGTATGTCAATTGAAAGATCCAAGACAACCATTTCTGCCTTTATAAAAATCCACTATTGTTAATAAATGTAAAAAGAAAAATTGGAAAGACATTATACAATTCTTTAATACATAATGAAAGAAGCTTCAAGAAAGATACTTAGGATGTTATTTACATATGTAGACACATACACAGTGCTGCTGCATGAATAATAAGTGTCTTTGTGCAAAATAAATTTTAGTACCCCCCCCCTCTCATTCTATAAAATAAAATTTATAAATTAAGACAATTTTTCCCAGCACTTTTACAAAAAAAATATGGCTTTAGTTATTTAACATGTTTGGTAAATATTTTATGTGTTTTATTCATTTATTTTTATAAAATGAACTCAGAGATTAAAACACATGTTAAAATAAAACTAATGTTTAAAAAACAATTTTTGAATCAATAATTAAATACTTTAAAACAAAAAATATTTATTTAGTAAATTTGAAATTTTTTCTTTCAAAAGTTTTCATCTTATTTTTTGGACAATCCTGCAAAATTACTCGTAGAGATAGGAAATATCTGCAAATAAGATTATTTTTTAAATATCTAAGTATTTTTATCATAAAAAAATACTTCCCATCATCACACACAGCCGTGAAAACATTGCACTGCTCCTTCCCCTTCTCTGGCTGGTTCTGATATAAGTAATTCTATGTCTAGTTTATTTACCTTAAAAATATTATCTACAGTCAGAGGCATGTTTTGCTTCTGAGCTCCATCTTTCTGAAGTAAAACTGATATAATTCTTAGATTTCTTTACCAATATTTAGATCAACTTTAACCAGCATGTCAACAATTCATTAAAAATAGTTAAAAATAATTCTGGTTTGTTCCAAAGGCTCTCATGCATCAACTTATTCACGTTTTCTATTAACAAAATTATATTCCTTCAATAATAAAATATTTACACTATTATTTAATTTTTATGCACAAATTATTCTACTGTTAATAATTATAATTTATTATATATATATAATCAGATATTTTAAATTTTTATACTTATATTGTTTATTGATATGTTATATTTCATTAGGACCACAAAATTAGGTCAATTTAAAATAACATGACTCATAGTGATCATGTGATGTTTAGTGGTATAACTCCTACATCCCATTAACATCTTGTTAAAAAGTTATTTGATTTAAAAATCCATTTGTTACTTTTAATTCAGAATCTCTCCCACTTAAAACTTGTTTAGATTTTCTATTAACAAAAAGTTTCATTTGTTTGCACTATTATATTCTTTTATTTTTTGTTTATTAATAAACTAAGTCCTATTATATATATTATTCTTTATTATATAGCCTCGACAATGATAAATTTAGCCAAATATTTATTTAAGGAAAAAAAAATTTAATTTTCATACTTCAATTGTTTATTCAATACATTTTTAAAAACAATTAACAATCCTCACATTTTATTTTGTTTATTCACAGGTTATATTAGATAACTATATAAAAAAAAAAATCAAACACTTGATTTGTTACACTAGATATATTTTTTAGACTTTATCAATAGTGCAATCATGTATTCAAGAGTTGGTTACTCTATCAGTACTTTAAAGTGAATATGACATTTAAACACTGTAAAATATTGATAAACTTAATCTCATCATAAAAAAATTACTGTAATTAGGATGCAATATTTTTAAATAAATTATTAATAATATGTTACTTTTTATATAAATTATGATACTTAAAAATGATTAAGAAATCTAAATATTTATATATAAATTTGATTAATTATAGTGACAAAAGGACATTGAGATATATGAAATATATTTTGAGGCTTGAGCAATTGTCACAATAAGTTTTAAGTATTTCTCTCATATTTAAACACTCAGAATGTATTTCTAATGATGAAGTGATTCAAAAATATAAAAAAATTTATATTTTCATATAAAATCTATTAATTATATTGGCGTCTTTGGCGCCCCTATATTGAAGCACCTTGCACACCCACACATGGTAATCTTGCACACACACACATTATTTTAATTATAAGACCATCTTACACTAAAAAAATGTACTGTATTATTATTATGATTTTTGAAAAAATTGTGAAAATTCACACTTTGTTCACTTTAAATTATATTTAAAAAATTTTGCATCTGCAGTAATATTATAGCCACAAATATCACAATGTAAGAAGTAATCGATTTATTAAATAAACTAATTATTTTTCTATTAATTAAAATGAGAATAAAATGCATAATTGAGGGGATAAACAAATAACTATTTTAAGAGAACAATTCATTAATGCAATATCTAAATATTTAAGACTTTTTTAAAAAATCATACTGCCTTACAATATTTAGATATTTATCTAAAAATGGAACATGCTTTATAAATACTAATGCAATTTTTAATATGTTAAATTAATCAATGCTTTGGTTGTTCATTCGATGTTCAGCAACAAAATGATTGGTTGATCATGGTTCCATTTTTTTAAAAATAAACTAACATATATTTATTTTTTATTATAATTTCTTAACTAAGAATCAAACTAGAAACCTCAATGATAGTGTACCACTCTTCAACTATCTGTGATCAAATGTGTACATACAACCCAAATCAGATTTAGATAAAATAAACTACAACTTAGACTTTTGGATAATGAGAGGCTTGAAATTTGTTAAAACTTAAATAATGTAAAATAATCTCTTTTTTTTTGTTTGTTTGTTTGTTTGTTTTTGGCTAATATGGAACTTTAACATAACAAATTACAGCAGTTTATATGGAGCAGTTAAAAATAAAAGGATAAACAAAATCAATAATATTTTATTTCAAATTCAGAAAACCATTAATTAAATTACATCATGTATAAGGTTATTTCCATATCTTGAAGTAATCTATAAAATCACACTAACAGACAAACCATCACCAATTACTGTTTCAGTGATCTGGACACTATTGGGAAATATACATAATAATCTACCCTCCATTTTCAAATGACAATAATAAACTTTTTTTAAATACAAACAACAAACAATTAACAAAAAAATGTAAATATTGGTCACTAAAACTGAAATACTATGATTTCCTACTTAAACTAAACATGGAAGCATTACAGATTCTAAATTTCTTTCATTATAAAAGGAATTGCATTAACATTGATGATGTGTGCAGGCTTTGCAAAAGAAAAACAGAAACTCAGTCACATATATTTTTTTCTTGTCCTATATTAAATAATATTCGGACTGGAATTCCTAATTTATTCAAAAATAGAAAGTATACTATACAAACACTCCTACAATCCTATGCAAAAGGTAACTTTGCACACATTAAAGCCAGTACATTTACACTATTCTCACTATGGTGTACCAGATGTACATTTACATATAATACAAACAGAAGGAAACATCCAAATATCTTTTGGAACAAAATAGAAATAATAAGGTTAAGGGATGAAAATTTTTTGTCAACAACCATTTACACATCCACATGGTCACTAATGTGACTACACTCAAGCCTATACACTTGAAATCCTTTAGTGTTGGACAATAATATATATTTTTTGGTGTCTTTGTTATTAATATTTTTGGAAAGGTATAATTTTTTAATCTTTTTTTTTTTATAAATTTGTTGATATATTTATGTTTTTTTCATCATGATTCTTCATGTAAATGTCAAGTTGTCATGATGATATATGTACTGGTATTCCTGGGGTTTTTTTTTATTCTGCTTGTACAATTATTAAGCTCAATAAAGTTCCTTTTAAAAACCAATTTATAATCATACTTTATTTTAAGAAATATATTATTGAATAAATTAAAGCATAACAAGTCAGCCATGTTAATACACAGCTAGTTTATGAACAAAACTGCTATAGAAGCTTTTTCTAGCAAGAGATATTATAAGCTATTGATAGTAAGTTATTGCATTATCCACACCATTACTTCTAATTATTTTAAGACAGCATTTGATTATGAAGTACATTATTGCATACAATTAATCCAGTATTTTACAAAGTGTCACAAAAATATAAAAACAATATCTTGTTCGGAAATAAATTAGCATAAATAACATTAAAAATAATATATATTTATATATGTTTTAAGTTATTCTAGGGTTGTTTTGCCTTAAGACAATATTAACATTGAATTTAAAAAACAAAAAACAAATCTTAACAAAGATAATTGACTTTTAAAAATAATAAAACTTGAAAAACTTATTTCATTTTGTATGGATGAATGTGATATTAGTAAGTATTATTAACAAATACTTTTAAGTTGAATTTATTTATTTGAAGATTCTGTAATCCTTCCTAAATAAAATCCATAAACCTTCATATGATGTTGTGTACTGTAAATATTCATGACATTATTTTATTGATTTATGTACTGAATGTGTTGTAATTTTATGTTGAAGGCTTTAATACAATTTGTAATGAATCTATATTTTAATTTTGATTTTTGTTACTATGTGTCAGGAGTATATTGAAAACTCCAAGATAGAGCAGGATAGGAAAGAATATGGGAAAAAATTATGAAAAAATGGAAAGGGATGGTAAAGTGCTAAACAGGTTTCTCTAGACCAAGTGTCTGTAAGATTTCTGATTCCATTTAAGAAGTCACAGTGAATTGCATCGCATCCAGAAAGTTCTGTAGTGTAGTGGATCAAATTGCACAAAATTGGAGCGTTTGTTTGTATTATATAGCAGGATAATTGATTTTTGATATTCCTAAAAGTAATTTTTTTTGTTTCAAACTTATTTTTGTTATTTTAAAAGAAATTTTTAATAATTAAATAATTTATTTTATTTTTAAATTTGTGCCATGTTTTTAGAAGAATTTAAATTATGCATTTAAATAATGATTAAAAGTTTTGGAATATCGAGATAGATAACTAGGATAAAGTTAAATTCTAAAGAATATTTATCAAAATACAGCAACAGTGATTACAATACATGGTGATACTAAGAAAAATAATAGTGGTATGTACCAGAAGACATCATAATATATTTTGTAAATTAAAATAAAAAATCTATTTAATCATCTAGATTTTACAAATGATGTGTTTTCACAAATAATGCTTTCAACTTTTATCAGCAATTACAAGAATTATCAAATGACTGCAAGAAATAAAAATTTAAAATAAATGCTAAAAAAGATTAAAGTAATCTTCAATAGTTTTGTTGTTTTTTTTTAAAGTAAAAAAAACATTGATAGTAATGAATTAGATGACTGCAACTACTTTGTTAAATTATTAATGCAAATAAAAAAAGATGGATGTAATCAATTATATAAAACAATTTGGATAGAGTGCTTTTGGCAGAAGAGTAAGTTTTTCAAATAAATGTGATTTTTCTCTGCTTAAGTATATTTCTAAAACTTGGATATTTGATAAAGTAATAATACAGAAACTTCAAACAGCCACTAAAGTATGGGGAGGTTATGTTGAAACGAGGAAAGATTGAAAGTAAAATAGATAGATAAGAAAACAAATAGATATCATTGACATCAAAGAAAAGTTAAGAGATGAAATAGAACTAGCTTAGCATGGGCTAGAAGAGATGACAATAAAGACAGTTGAGCCCTTAAACTGAATCACAAGAGATTAAAGAATATCATATGAGATGAATTGATGAGATAAGAATGAGCTGATGAAAGAAGTTATAGAACATAAAAATTCAGATCAACTTTAGAAAAACATCATCTTGCAGTGGATCAGTAATGGTTGAAAATGATAGATTAAATTTTTAAAATGTTATTTAAATAAATACATATGCATTCTAAAATAACAGTTTAATGATCCTAAAAAATTGATTGATTCCTTATAATTTTGTTGAATGTAGAAATTATCTAATTTAATTTTCATTGTTTAAGTTTAAAATAGTTTTTTTTTTTTTTTTTTGGGGGGGGGGGATTAAAAAAATAATAATTTTTGTTTAAAAAAAAATTTGCTTATATTTGAGAAAAAATGATTTTTTTTTAAAAAAAAAAGAAAAAAACACAATCGATTTTTGTTATATTGTTTAATTTTTACTATTATTAGGTTAACATGTTAAACTTAGCTTCATGTTCTCAGACAGCAAGCAACGTGAACAATAGCTCCTCTCAGAGATTAAAATTGGCAGGAAAGGGGTATTAGACCCCATTCTAGACCCTTAAATACAAGGTAAGAGTATTACTATACAAAAAAAAATGGAAAGTGACAATGATATAGATAATATACAAAATAATTTGATCTTAAAATGTGACCCTCAGTCGTTCAACATGAACAATGGCTGAAATCTTCCTGGCTATAAAAACAAATCTCAGGCTCCAACAGGGATTAAAACCCTTCCTATCAGCAAGACTAACCACAAAATAATTACTAACAACATTAAAATGCAAGGAATTATGCAAAAATTCATCAGGTGTAAGCAATAGCATTGGTCTCCCCTCGGGAGAAATAATACGTAATTTTAATAATACATACAAAAACAGTAACAACACTTACCGTATCTTCCAAACTCCTTTAGCAGATATAAATGAACATAATTAACCTACCAACACACCCACAAAACCTTCACAGAATAGTCTGGAAAAAAAATATATTACCGGCAAAATATATCTGAAGAAAGTTCAAAAAAATCTTCCAAACTACCAGAGGCCACCAAAAACATTGCTGTAATATCAGATATTGTCAACAGTTTATCGGGGGAAAGGAAAACGAAAACAATTGGAAAGGAAAACGAAAACAAACCCCATTCACAAACAAATGGAAATATCGAACTTGATGAATCCCTAATATTTACTCTGAATAAACATTTCAAAACAGCCTCACAAATCCCATCCACAAAAATTTATATATATATATCCTATACTAATGCTATAAATTTCAACAAAGACATTAATATTGCGGAGACCAACTCGGTCGGTAATATCAATTAACTATTTATAGATTTATTGGAATATGAAGTAGAAATCACAACAGAAGATTCCCCCCCCCCAATCAGTTAAGAAATTAGGCATCAAACGACAAACACACCAAACCATAAATGATAACTTCAACAAAACAATCCCAAACTTGCTCTATAAATCCCTCCAAAATTATTACAATGATAACACATTAATCCTAACAGTAACGAATGAAAACTTCTCACTATACAAATTCCCTATGGAGCATTTATATTCAGTAATTAAACAATCAGTTCAAAGATGGGAATTTACCCAAATACTAATCCACCCTAATGACATATATATGGCAATAGAATTTAAGACCTGGGCGAACAGGCTCAATTTAAGAACAACAATAAAACCATGGAAAACAAAATACTATGCACCATAGAAATGAACAGACCTATAGTTTTACAAGGAAAAATTAAGAACTGCCTAACCAGATTCACTGAATAAGAACTTCAAAATATCTTCAATCCCTATAGCAATGTTTCAAAATTTAAATTCCTCCCAGACCCATCTTGGATGAAAACATAATATCAAATACAGCAATCTTCTCACTAGCCATGAAAAAAAATGTTTCACCCACTGACATCCCTACTGTAGTTAATACAAGAGGTTCCCAATGATCCTCTCATTTAGGGGGTACAGCCTCAGTGCTTTTACTGTTTACAAATGAGACACCTGCACACCAAAACAAAGGCAAGTTCCATCACTGCAGTAGAAAAATATAACAACAGATACAGACATAAAACATCCACCAGAAACAGGCAACAATAATAATATAAACCATATTGATAAACACGGGTCTACATCATCAAAATACACTAAATCGACAGATGTAACACACAGATGTAACCCCAGATCACATTATTTCCACAAAGAAGAATCAATATGATAATCTTTCCCAACAAACCAAGATGGTTATTTATGACAATACAACCAAAATAGAAATAATAATCGAACAACTACATCAAGAACTCCTCATCCTATTTCAGATCAATACACAGATAATGATCAGCCATTAAACAGCACCTTATCAAAAAAAAGACTATGATTCAGTGTTTGATGATCCTTCAGATTTGAAGCCATCTCCAATAGAACAAACAGAAACCACAACCAAAATAGACAAAAATAACACCCAATCACTTAGAAAATCACAAACTATACTAAATACAACAATGTCACATCCACAAAAAGAAAGTAGCAAAACCAATAAACCAAAGACAAAACTCAACACATCACATACACAAACTTCAATCCTGGGGAAAAAAGACGGTTTGCCTGGACATTGGAATCAAGATCATTCACAAGTAGTAAAGCCAACAAAGATTAAGAAAGCCAACATGACAAACTCTTCCAAAAATTAATAAATGGAAATCAATTGCTCTAGATAAATCAAGTTTAGAAGAGGATGTGAATTTTGGGAATATGCCACAATTACTCTTCATTAAAACCAGATTCTCAGAAACCACAAAGTAAACATAGAGTGTCATGAAAAAAAAGGAAAACATCAGAGCACTCTGACACTGATTCAGCCCCGATAAAAGATGACCCCCTACTTAGATTTACTGAATTCTATGGAAAATGAGGACCCTCTAATACCCATTAAATCAATCAGATCAACTTCAACTCAAAATTAGAACAAGCATCAGATCAAGAAATCAATTATATTTATTTATTTCCAGCCCCTTGAGATCATGGGCCAGCTGAGGAATCAAGAACACTATATTATGAACTATAATATTGCTGTTATTAATGTGCATGGCCTCAACTCGCTGGCCCGAGCTCACACAATTAGGAATTGGATAAGCATTAACTCTCCACACATCCTATTAATGGGGGAAAACAAATTTCATAGTAACACTGATAGTAAAATAAAAACTTTAATTGCCACCATGGGCTTCACTAAATTTTCAGTTGGACAAACAGCAGCTAGCGGAGTTGGGGTATTAATTAACAAGAAATTTCCCCCGAACAAATTCTGTGTACTTTATTTGGCTAACAATTTAATCATGTTAGAAGTAGACTATTGGGCTACAGCATAAATCTGGCTTATATATACACATCAAGCAATCCTATTATTTATCACAAAACCATTCAGGCTATAAATGCTATCCTCAGCAATAAATCCGGCTCTTTATTTATATTGAGATTTTAACACTATGTATAACTGCTTTAACCTAAAATTCCTTCCACTGATGAACATAAACTTGATGTGTGGGGAAGGTTTTGCCCGGATCCTACTCTTTTTATACCAAATCCTACCAAACCCAAATAGACCTATTATAACTATTCATCAGATTTACATTTTCATTTAAATGTAGAACTTTTACCAGTTTTTTTTTCGGACCATATGGTCCTTGTAATTACTCTGGAAACCATATCTGATCTCCCAACATCTGAAACCCTTCACAAAACCATGTGAATGGTAACGAAGTCCAACATGATGGAGGCTATAGTATCCAAAGTTTATATATATTTTTCACAACCTCAACATCCTTTCAAGACCAGGTAAAGAAGCCTGGTTTTCATTTATAGGCATCCTACAAACAATACTAAAACACCACACCATAAATGCCAAAGGCCCTAATGGTCTCTTCAGATATCTTCTGCAAATAGAGAATCAGCTCCAGATGCTCCAAGATCAACCTATTAAAACTCAAGATATTTTTAGCCTAAAAAACCTATATTGATCAAAACAAAAATCCCTGCCTGAATACTTCTCCATCAGGAGAGCCAAATACTATTTATCTCAACAACATTACTGGACAAAAGGCTACTTGAAATGGGCACTTGGAGGGAAAAATAACCACTCCACTCCCATCATCGCAGAGAGGAAAACCTTACTGTGAATACCTATGGTGAACACAATAAAAAAAAACACGCCAAAGGATGCGAACCGCAATTCATAATGTCACACAATCTTGGTCTGTGGTTGATCTACAAAAGCCGCATGTGATGACAGAAAACGTAACAGAAAATATCATCCCTTCTGGATAGTGTCCACCCCAGATTACACATGGGATTCCCAGATTCCTAATCTTACACCTCAATCAATTCGCAATCCCCACTAATGAATAAGATAGTGGACTACCCAACAACAGGTCATAAAGATATAACTAACCTTTACCCAGTGGCGCTGGTTCCATTTATTAAAAAAAATCAGGTTATGGATCTCTCAAACATTAGTCCATTACACCCCTTCTCATTAAAATTATAAAATCCATGATCAAAGACCTTATCCAGCCGATAGTTTTAAGGCATATATCTAACAACTAATATGCCAAGAAAGGCACTTCTACCACACATGCAATGGGCAACATAATCTCTGTCATCGATTATATCAGAATCCATCGGAAGTCAAAGCCGATAGGTATCCAACTGGATATTGCTGTTGCCTTTGACTCGGCATGCATAGACACACTTTTAAAGATTTTGACTGAGTATGATGTTCCCATGGTTGCTATGCAGATCATAAGCAATCTACTATATAACAGGAAAATATTTATCACTATAAATGGTAACATCACCGCTGGATTTAAACCAACACAAGCTCTCCCTTAGGGATCCCCCCTCAGTTCCATATGCTTTATCACTTACATTAATCCTCTCATGGCAGATTTGGAAAAAAATCTACCAGGTCTATTTGTATCTAATTTAAACCAGAGAAATCAACATGTTTGCCTACATAGATGATGTAAAATGATCATCCTACCATCAGAAAAACATTCCTCTGCTACAAACAATATTAACCACTACATAGATAAATATGAGCTGTAATTCAAGCCCAGTAAGTCGGCCTCCTGCAATTCGGTTCAGGAAGGAAAATCAACACCCTCTTCTCTGCAAAGCTGCACAAATATCTTGGCTTTTCCATTTTCAAGTCTACCACAGCAAGATCCAGAGAGATTCAGAATAACATCCTGGAAGTAACAAATAAATTCATCGCTTCCTTGTCAGGAGTCTACCTCTCCTTTCCTGGCAAGGTAGCACTAATTAACATGAATGTGATGCCAAAAATATCATACTTTCTTCCATTTGTCAAACTCAACAAGAGCTTCATAAATAGAATAAATGGAATATGCTCCAGGCTTTTCTGGAGAAGTAAAATGGTCGTCATCAGCCTCAAAGGCATTCGGCAACCAAGAAAGCTAAATGGTCTTGCTTTTCACTCCATTCAGGCATTGATTTACCAAAAAACCTACAATGTGATACCCAACTTGGTAACATCATATAGTTATAACACCATTCTCCAAAAATCTCTGCTTCAAGAAGTAACACCCACTGACCGACCCCCACCAGGCAGGCAAACATGGATCACTAGCTCTCAAGTCTTGTCAAACAGCACTGCCCAATAACGGACAACTTTCGATTTTAAAATCTCATTATGGCAAGCATACACAATCCTCCAACAATCTTACATCTCATAATCAACACATTTTGCTATAACAATCAGAAACTGGTAACTAACTTTAAGAGATGGAGTCCAGAGGCCAAATATCTAGATTTCCTCATCAAGTACAATATTAATGGACTACCTACAAATCACTTCCTCTTTTATAAATGAGGATACAAAAACATTGACTCAACTTGCAGCATATGTATGGTCAGTGGTGAGACATAGGATCACCTCCTCTCAGTGTACTGGGCTCAGAGTGATCCGAGAAATTATATTCTCCAACACCAAGATAGATTTCAAACTGATCTCATCTCTGAAGAATAGTATCAATACAAAAACATATCCAATTATATGCCTATCTATTTTTTTGAACTAAACCATTGGGCTATGCATTGTAAATTAATTATGGGATGCCCACAACCTCCTATAACACAAGTTTTTTTAAAAACAATGATAAAAATCCAGAAAAGAGATCAACTCCTGGCATCATCGAAACCATTTGAAGACATCTGGACATTATACAATATGCCAAACTAACAATAAAAAGAAAAGGGAAAGCAATCGGCTAACTAATATGTGAAGATTTTAATATTCTTGCCATCTTGCATTTATAGCACAACAACATAGACTCAACAGATCTCCAAATAGAAATAACAAGATAGTCAGAACAAGAATGTAAATCTATTGTTTGGTTTGATATCACTGTATACATTAGAAATAATAAAATATTATTGAAACATATTATGTTAACATGATAATAATGTAATATTAAAAATATATATTAAGTTGTTTTTTTTAGACAATTCAAAATACATTTGTATAAATGTTTTCTATTTGTGTATATCTTCAAAAAAGATCATAATTAAAGGTTGAAACATTGGATAATCTTTAATTAATATTTATTTTATTATTATTTTAATTCAGTAAACAATAACAATAATAAAAATATTTTTTTGTAAAAAAAAATAGTAATTGGAACTTTATTTTTTAATAATCAAATACTGGGGGGTGATAAAAATATTAAGCTGCTATATTTCTTCACTATGTTAAGTTTGAGTGAAAACTTTTCTCTCAAAGTACATGGGTTTAATAATACAATTTTATAGAATGCATATTTAGCTGGCATTCAAATATAATCACAACAAAGTTTAACCAAAACTTGTTGTCTTTCTTAATTTATAAAAAAACATTAATTATTTACGTTTTTCTCTTTCCATTCTCAAAAGTTATTGATTGAAAAATTTATATCATATTTAAAAACATTAAAGAAGCCACACCCAAAAGAATAAAATTCTCTTAGAATGCAGTGATATTTATAAAATCTCATATTGGATTTCTTCCCATAGAATTTATATCAAAAAACATATATATAGACACACATTTTTGTTGTTAGAGAGAGTTTACATATTAAATTAACAAAACGTGGTGATAATTTTAATAAAACATCTAGCAAAAACTGTCCAATGAACCACCAAAGATTATATCAAGAAAAGTTATAGAAATGTATAAAATGCTGGATAACATGAATGAATAAAATACAATTAAAAAAATTTAAAAAAATTTGAAGAATAAACCTATCATTATAATTTAATAAAAAATAAAAAGTTTTGAAGAATGTTTGCTGTGATTGCACCAAAACATCAGCTATATCCACCCCCACCCCCATAAAACTATTTTAATTAATTACAACAGCACTTTGATAGAAAATTTTTCAAGAATTTGTAGGTCTAGAGACATAGTTTTAAACCATACCCATGGAGTTTCTTATCAAATATTCATAAACAATCAGCTTTTATATATCAAAATATAAATACTCTAAATATTTATATATGCATCTTAAAGACATAAGGATATTCATTAAATAAAGTTCATTTTGTAGCTTTAACTATTGAAGTACTAGAAAATATTTTGATAAGAGGGGACAAGCATTGTCAGCATTGTCAGACTGCAGTAAAAATAATCATATAATCAAGTATTATTGATGGAACACATATATATTTATACAATGGCAATCTCTTTTTTTTTTTAAATACAAAACGTATTAATAATCTTCCTAATGTAAAATTCTGGAATGTATTTAATTCATTTTCAAAAATAGAAATATATTATAATACATTATTATAATAATTAATTGTACAAATATTAAAACTATTTTTTGCAAATATTACATCTAAAATTTACTTTATTTATGACTGATAACATCTTAAATATTACATCTTAGAGGACATATATATATATTAAAGATTCTTGTCTCATCACTTATCAAACTGGATATTTTTATTTATATATCTTTTTTCTTTTCCAGAATCCAAATAGAACGCCAAATCATTAATTAGCTTTCAGATCACTACTATGAACAAACTACAATCAATATTCCCATGATAACTTAATTCATTTTTGACAAAATAAATATACACTATAAAAAGTAACTGGAATTAAAAATTCTATACAGCCTTTGACTTACTAATATGGATAGAGTCATATATTGAAAAATACATAGTTAATTTAGATTGACACATCAATATGTCAAGCTCCGACTTCTATTTAATATGATTAGAAATTAAAATAGTTATACCATAAATTGAATGCACACACAAATAGCATCATTATGAAACAATCAATAATTAGAATCTTAAAACTTCATTCCTTGCTTCACGAACTATTACGCCACTACTAACAACAGTATAAAAATCTTTATCAAATTCTTATCTATCATGTGACTTGACCTGAACTCTTACTATTTGCATGATTTAATTCATCAGAGAGACTATAATATAATTCTAAATGAACTATTATTTTTATATATTCTTCTCATGTCTTTCTTCAGCTGCACTTACTGCCTGTTGGGCATCAATATTAGTCAAAAATTCTCATGGTACGATTACTTGAAAAATAATTGTTTTTGTTATTATATTAGAAGATAAGTTGTCTTGCCTTATTCAAACTTTCACATGCAATCAGCAACAATATTTTAGAATGATTCGCACCTATAATAGACATTGTCTTTATCATTAACAAAACTGGTCATAGAGTTAAGGACTGTTGAAAATATAGCTTTAATTGTATTTTAAATTCACACACTTAATAGTAGGGGATAGAAAAAGAACTGGGAATGGCAACTTCTTTATTACAACTATTTATTCATAGCTAAAATTACTTGGAAGTCTTCTATAGAAAATTTTAGGAGCATAATTATGGAATTACCCTCCCTGCCACTTTCTAATAGCTAATATTTCTTTATATAATATTTCCATTATTTATTTATCTTGACAGTAATTTTTGTTTCAAAAAGTTTAAGATTTTATATAAAGCCAAAAAATTATTTAGCTTGCAGAACTTAATAATATATAAGGGTTCTAACTCAGACTTTCACACGACCTTCAACTCTCCATACCATCTCATATTGTTGACCCACCTGATCACACCCATGTTGAAAAGAACTCAATAATATTATTTTATTAAGATCAGTAAAGTAATTGACATATTCTGAACAAGACTTCTATCAATACCATTATAAACATCCATGTTATACTGATTTTGTATACTATTAGTTATAAATAACCTCCTCCAAATTATATGCATTTTATATCATTTAAAAAAAAAAGCACACTTTTCAGCAAAAAAATGACAATCAGCGGAAATTGCAATTATTTTTCCCCCACTCTTTCTTTTTAAATAAAAGTATTGAAACTTTTAAATCGCTCTAAGATAATTTAAACTAACTGCTCACGATTACATAGATGACAATCTGCCAGTATATTAAATAATAATATGATTACTTCCCAACATTATCACTAAACATGTCATTACAAGTAACAGAGCTAGCTTGAACTTTTAGTCTTGGTTAATATAAAGAATAATGTTATATATAGCTCTAATGCACGATGTATGGGATATATATTTAAGCTTTTGTGAATTAAATTAAATTCTTTGATTAAAAGCTCAATCATTAATAGAGCTAGTTATGCAAATGCTTGACACTTTGTTAATACAATTTAATTTTATCAGTTTATAATTAATGAATTTTGATGTTTGGACTGTCATCATAAAACATTAAAAACTCTTACATAATTATGATGCATAAACTCCATAATATTATTGTAAAAATTGAAAGTTGAACACTAAGATTGTGTTTTATTTAAAAATAAGCTCCAAATAAACAGCTTATCAGAAAAATGTGAATTGATTAATCCTTTCTAAGCAGTAGACAAAATAATGCATCATCAGTGATGGCACTCCGAATGCTTTGACTTCAATTTATTTTATGGCAAAAACTAGAACTAAAATAATATTGATTTATTAGTTTTTAAAAAAAAATCACAAGATGTCAGTGTTGTACAAAGAAATTTGCTACAAATAAGTTCACTACCAGTCAATAATATTGCTGATTGACAGTTTCTTATTCTCTCTGCTTGAGAAAACTTGTAAGAGCCTTTGAGCATATTTATTTTTTATTAGATTTTTGAAAATAAAAAAACATATATTTTCCATAGTTGCAGAACATTTATGTAATATTTATTTTTTTAGAAAAATAATATTATTAGATTTAGATTTTATTCAGTCAAGAGACTTCAATAATGAATGGTCTCAACTTGTAATTGGCTGAAAAGGAACACATTCATATTTATTGTAGCACATTTGTTTTTGTCATTTTTTAATAATTATGAATAGAATTTTAAATTTCAAATTGAATTTTGTTGATTTTATGTAATCTGAATAATAATTCACTTGGGTTTTATAAATTAAACTATATTTTTTAAATTTAATATTTGTATTAGCAATGCTGAAACCATCAATTAAACAAAAAAAACATTGTTCTGATTATATAATTAGATTTATTCATTTATTACTTTTTTTATTTAGTGATGAATAAAATATTTCTAGTTATATATATATAAACATTACTCAGAGAATCAAAAAACATTATAAATATGTTGTGTTTTATTTTTCCAAGCAAATACAAATAAAGTATCACAAAGAAAAGTGTGATTTATATAGTGTTTTTATTGAATTGATCATGGCATTTGATTCAATTAATCAAAAATATTTGATTGTCCATAGAATTTGTTTCATGTTATACAATTTTTACATTGTGTAATAAAAAAAATTGTTACCAATACTTAAAAAATCTGAACTATTTGAAATAAAGAAATTGTGCCAAGGAAGACAGTTAAATAGTCCCAACTTTGTTTTCTAGCTTCATAAGTGATTTTTGGAAAAAATTGTAGACAGCTTCACAAATCAGCTAATCAAGATGCAAAGCTGATTAAAAACAAGAATTTCATCTTCTTGACTTTTAGATTTTTAATATTCTAGTAAGCTGGGTACTTCTTATATTTCAAGTGATATTTATGCTATTTTAAATGTGACCTATAAAAATTCTAATTTAGAAATTATGCTTGAAAAAACTCATATTCTTTATCAATCAGTGGTATAAAAAAAACTTCCAATAATTTTTAGTTAGTAAGTGATTACCAACTTGAAAATATGAATCACTTTAATTTTTTTGGAAATCTTTTAGACAAAAAAAATGACTGTGGATATTGAAGTGCAACAAACATAACCCCTAACTTGGTGCTGTAATTAAAGTAGTTATTATATATAGAATTATAATTCTGATCATTTTATTATATACAAGTGAGAAGTGAACTCCTAACAATGTATCATAAAAATATTTAAAAAAATAATTTAAAAATGCTAAATAATATTAAAAAATATAATGACAATGTTATAAAATAAATCATTATGTAATACTGTTGAATTCATTATTGGAAAAACCTATCTATATTAAAATTAAGATATGTAAAATGAATGAACAATTACAGACTTCCTTAAAAAAATTATTGAGAACTTGAACTTTGTCCACAGGGGACTCATAGTCATTTATATTACAAATGATTGACTCAAAAAATACAATAAAAAAGTGAAATACTGATTATTTTCATTGGAAATATATGCCTAAGGATAGAATGCAATAGAGAGGTACAACTTAGACATGGTGATGAAATGTCCCAAAAGTAATGTTTATTAAAAAATAATATTTGCAACATATTTAATAAACAAACTAAAGAACCATTAAATAATAAATGTGGGTACATATATAATTCACACAGTATTATTATAGTCAATACAAAATTCATCTTTATTTTTTCTGAAGTCTGAATGGTATATTTCTTTGCAAATGGCAGCTAAAGAGATATACTTTTTTCTAGATGACTCTAATAAAAGCAATTTCAGTAATATCTGTTAAACAATGTGATATACATCAGAACACTACTTTCTTATTTTACATCATATAATAATGCAATAATATTTTATAACCCCTAATATTACTTAATAAATCCAATGTAATTTAATATTTATTTACAAGTTCCATTTTTAGTATTAGCTCATTTTATTTAATAATGATTCCAGTTATTAAATGGGACCCCCCCCCCATTAAACTATGATGATGCTAACCACTTACTATACTGCATAAAAAATAATGACATTTCTTAATATGGAGTTCTGATGATTGAATACAAGTTTGTTTTGTTTCTCTACGCATTATAACCATTATACAATATATAATTAGAGAATTTTTAAAAAGTATAAGAAAGAAAATGTATTATAAATTAAATAGATGCCTAATGTTTATTTAAAATATTTTGATTGCTATACAACCTTTATCAAACTGATTGTTATGAATTGATATTTAATCAAGGTATCCAATTTAAGAATTTAATTAATAGTATTTAAATTTATTTTAATTATAATTTGATTTTTTCATGCTCTCTTTTTATTATGTGAAGTTATTCTCATTAAATTATAAATATTACTTCGAACATAAATGAAATACAGCAGTGAAAAGTCAGAATAACTTTTTCATTGAAAAATAATATATACACAAGGCTGAGGAGGTAGGTCAAATATGGATTAGTTTAAGTTTAATCTACTGGATATCAAGAATAATCAAAATAAAAAAAGAAAGATCTGTAGAGCAATAAAAAAAACAAGCCAAATTAGAAATTGAACAGAGCTGGCAAAAAAAAATAAAAAAAACAAACTAATTTTGCTTGCAATAAATTTCATTTTATAACCCATTTTATTTCTGTTTATTAAAATAAAGTGTGAAATGTACAACAAAACTCTAAGTAAGAAATATGATAATTATTTCATCAGATTATAATTAAATTTAAAAACAGAAAATGTTATATAATTAATAAAAATTAAAGTCATTAGATTGCTGAACTGAACAAGGAAAAGTTGATAGGATTTAAATTTTTTCAAATTAAAATTCATTTAAAGCATAAGAAAAATAGTGAGCAAGACATAAAACCACCAAGCAATAGTAATTAGTTGTTGTTTTTTTTTAAAAAAAAAGGCAATACACAGAAATTGATTTTAATTATTATCAATTGAAAAAAAAAATCATGCCGATTTTGAATAGTACTAAAATATCTGACATGTTTAAGATACTAAAATCTACATATAAAAGTGGCAATAAACAATAATGATTTTTTATGTTATAAAAGTTTTTATAACCATCGACATGATAATGAACAGGATAAACAACAACATGTGTAATTAATGTGAAAATTTAGTTTATTGTTTAGAAACATTTAAAAAAGATTTGGCAGAAATAATAATAAATTTGGTTTCCAGAATAAATCTAGAGGAAAGAAGACTTCAAGAAAATAATGATAAACAATATAGTATTCAAAGAAATACAAAAATAATAAATAAAAAAAATGAAAAAGGTAAAAAAATCATGATAAAACCCAAATTTAAACATTTAAAGCTTCAAACTGATTTTTGGACATACCATTAAAATAGCAAGTACTTGATTGAGCATTAGTCTTGCAACATGGAGCATGTATTAGACATGCTGCCTTTTCACATTCGTATCAATCCACTGATAATTTTGTAATCTTCTGACTTGACCAAAATAACATGTACACGGATCTTGTACACGATTTTTGCAAGATTTTCAAAATAGCATGTGCACGGATCTTGCACATGATATTTTCACAAAATTTATTAAGTTATTGGCAGGTTAAATACATATGTGAAAAGGCATAGCATGCTCTGTGTTGCAGAACTAAAAATACCACTTTTACACAACTAAAAGAATACAATATAGAGCGGAATTATATACAACTTTCTATAAAATTTATAACAATAATATATGGAGCAGAATTTAAATTTATAACAATAATAAAGATATAAGAATTTGAACAAGAAATCAATATTAAAAAAAACATTTTAAAAAATTGATTTGCCATATACAAATATATACTACTTTCACATGAAAAAGTTTAAAATTTATAAGAATAGTAAATCGATCGATATTAACAAAATAACATTTAAAAAAAAAATATTGATTTGCCATCCAGAAAAATATATACGACTTTCATGCTGCAAAATTTATAACAACATTAGAGATATGAATTTCACACACATACACACACAAAAAAAAAAAAAAGGTTTTAAAAAGTATATTTTCTCAGCCCAAAAATATGTAAAATAAAATGATGCCATTATTCTAGTACCAAAATATTACTTTAAATATGAACAAAACAATCATTAAATTATTATTATTTTAAATATTATTTATGAAAAAACAAAATATATACATATGCTACTTCCCCTCTAATATATAACAGGAATTTTCACATTAAAACAAGCACAATTTGGCATTTACATTTTTGGCACAAAATGGAGAGCTCAACTAAAAATCTTCACTCCAAAATGGAGTTTTACTGAAAATATGATTGTGCAGTCTATCGGCTGAATTGAATTTTCGACAGAAATATTAATAAACAAATATATATTTTTAAAAAACAAAACAAATTCACAAAAATAAAGAAATGTAAATTACAATACTAGTACTAATTTTCCATCCTGGTGGAAATTTTTTAATGTCATTCAGTATGCAAATGAATGCACATCATTTTTTATGCAATCTATGCAACACATAAATTTGATCAGATATGAGTTAGGGTGTTGGCTTGATATCCCTCATTGCTGCTTATTTCACCATTTTGTGGAATTCCATAATCTTTCAATGTTTTGTGTGTGAATCCCAGTTACTGGATTCATGAAGTTTATATCTGCAGGTCACACTAAAATGATCATACCCAGCATTAGGAAGTTATGAAAAGAAAATCAAATGGACAAAAATGAACACCACATATACACACTTAAAATAAAGGAGTAACTCAGAAGTAGAAATAATGTAGAAATACTTGGATGAAGCAAAAATGCAATTGAAATGAAAGCTATTGTCAGACAGAAATCTGGACAATAACTGAAAATGTCGAAATATCAAAAAAAGAAAATCATGTTTTGATAAAGAGAAACAAATTTTCACATGAGATCGAATAACATCAAAAATGCATACCATCTCCCCTACATTGCAGGACTAATACTCAAGTACCAAATAGCAGATGTAAACATTGTAGAAATGGTAATAAAAAATGATAATATATATATATTTTTTTTTTAAAAGAAAGTTTAATCAAACTGAGCTGAGAATAGATAAATGGGTTAGGCATGCTTATCTTATAAGATTAATAAACTACAATGTAATAAGATTTTATATTAAAATATTAAAAGCAAAAAATATATTGACATACAATTAGAAAAAATGAAGATAAGATTCTGTATACCTGATTTAACATTGAACTGAATTCTTTATGTTCTAGAAGTGCTAAAAATTTGTTGTTTATTCAGGAAATAAAAGCAAGCAGTAGTATTGTTGAATTTAAAAGGTGAAGCTATTGTTACTTGCAAAAATTAGAATATTTTTAGTGAATGATCAAATCATAGATGACATATGTAGAATTATATTGAAAAATCTTCACAAATTAGTTGCAAAAATATCAAAATATTACTGATTGCAGAGAACAAAATTGTAACTTAGTATCAAAAATAGGGCATTTAGATGTTTTTGAAATGAAAAGAGTGAAATGTTCATTTGACTGAAAAAATGATTTATATAGGATATGTTCTTAAAAACTAAAGCATTTATTTATTACAGAGAGAAGCCGAACATCTAAACTGTTTGAAATTAAAAATGTATATGTTGTGAAACCAATAGAATCTATATCATGGAGCAGACAAACATTTTATCATTTCTACATAATTAAAGACATTTAATTAATTGCATGTTTATGACAATCAAAAACTAATGAAAAAAATTAAAAGAATATGTTGCAGAAACAGACCTTTAGATGACTTTTGACATGCATAAGATTAAACTGTAATAATGGTGAAGAATTTACAATAAACTTACCAGTGAAAATAAAGAGAATAATTATTTGAGTCTCTTTCACACATTTCACAGTTAAATGTTAACACTGAAAGAATAAATCAAACACTTATGAAAACAATATATTGTAACCAGTTGGGTTACATGGCACACAATAGCATAGTGTGTGTGCACAAATATATATATATATATTGTAACGAGCACAGACGTTCGTTACATTGTTGTTTTTTGTTTTTTTTTTATTAAACATGAAAGTAAATTAAAAAGTTCGCATTTAAAAATTTTCTTTAAGAATTAAAAATTGAAATTAAATATCATCTTAAACTCTTATATATTAAATCGTACAGATAATGAAAAATTATTAAAATAAAAATTTATTAAAGAAAAAGTATTTTAAAACTAAATTTTAAAAAGATTTGGAGATAAAATTATATCTTTAAATTTATCTTTAAATATATTTTTGATTTGGAAAACAGGTTAATTAATAAGAAATGGAAATGATTGTTAATTAGTTAAATGTAAACCAGCCTTGGGCATCTAAAATGTAAAAACATCAGTCAGATAGGAAAACAATAGAAACTTTCAGCAAATGAAATAAATCCATTGGGAAATCGGACCTCAACGAAAAGGATCATCTCATCGATGACGTAATGTTAAGTCAATCCTTCGAATACGTATAAAAGGAAAATTTGGAAATTATTAATTAGTGACTAGTTATTGATGATTATTACGATGTAACAGCTAGGTGTTAGTGCTGAGGGGATTGAAAAAGACGCACAGCTTCAATCCCTTCAGTTCTGCTAAGAAAGGAAGAAAAATGAACCATCGTTTCTACATTGAGGACCAACTACACTAAAAAATCTCTGGATGGATAAATAAATCGGCCAACAGGATACCAATCTTCGGACGACATGGGAATTCACGTTCAAACGGCAAGGAATATATGAAGATGAACTATTTAAATAACCGTAAGAACTTTAAAATTTATGAACAGTAAATTAAAAACTTTTCCAGATTTAAATGATTGCAATATTATTCTATCTGACCAACATTATTTATTAATTAGTTATAATTTTATTTAATGTATTTATTTTGTAAAATCATTTCCATTTATTTATTTTTTGTTCTTTAAGTTTTATTATGATTTTTGTTTTCCGTTAAATTAATTATAAAAATGTTAAACTTAAGTCGGGCGTGAATGGCTGTATAGATTTGTAAAGTTATATTAGGGGAGGGTAATCTTAGGTTATTTATGTCGTTGTTAGATTGGGTCAATGGATTGGATATATTGATGTAGTTAGTAGATGTGATCGGAGATTCGCTACTGGCAGAATCGTTTATATATACGCCGCACTCACCCGTTTGCCTATGGAAGGAATTATAAGACGGAGAACGCAGTTCCTTTCTATGGAGTTTTTTTTATTGTTCTTCTCGTTAGATAGATGTAATATTCCTATCTGATTGAGAGTCAATGTCTTTTCTTAATTCTTTTGGTGCTGCCGTATTTCGTATTACATTGAATACATCGATGTATCAGATGGATTGATGCCAGTTTGACTGCGAATTTTAGCCTAAGGTTAAATAGGGATAGAATATTTTAATTTCAATGCAAATCTATGTAGTATTCATACTCGATTCTAAATAAAAATGCATTAAATTTAAGTTGTTTATAGACACTTGCATGGATTGTTTATCGGTTAACTATGTTTTGCGTTTTCATATTTGATCAAAATATATAGACATTCGATAAATAATGATACCTTACGGTGAGTATCTAAAATGTATTTATTCGGATGTCTTTTAAGTTATTGGTGACAATGCAAGTATCTTATGGTGAATACTATTGGGTTACATATAAATTTCCCTCCGCAATTGTCAGTAATCAATAATTTTATATTTTGATCGCTTATGTTTACTTTGGAATGTTTTTGACCGTGTAATCTATGTAACCGATCTATAGCAAATTATTATAACAAGCTTTTATAATCCCATCTGTGCGAACTTAATTAAAATGTAAAATTAGAATGTAATAGTAATTAAAGGTAAATTAAAGTCAAAAATCAAAGTTAAAAAAATAATGTTAAATGTTAAAATGTAAAACTAATAATAAAATAATTTTAAATCTTATATATATGTGCATAAATAAATGTTTGTATGCTAATTACTGGCAGTGGCTTATTTTATTTATTTTTTAATGTTGAAATCTAATTAGATAAGATATGATATTATTTAATCTCTGCTATTCCACTGAGCTAGTGACATGGGCTAACGACCGGAATCAAAATTTAAAAAAAAAATAATAATTTTTTTTTTTGACTTACGTATCTGCCTACTTTATAAATTTTTCTAGGTTTAAATGCCTAGATGGCGCCCCGTAGTGCAGAGTACGTTAAGTACCTTTCTCCGGATTGTTACAATATATATATATAGTTGAAAGGAAAAGTAGAAATAAACAGACAAAAATTTTAGTAGATATTTTCTACTTTCCTAGAATAAAATAATCATAGCAAAAGAATTAAATAATTCTGATTTAAAATAAAATTTTGTTATACAAAAAACATTTAAAAAGGTCTGATAAATAAATTAATATTGAATTCTGGTTTTGAAATTTTAATATCTGATAATTGTAAAAATGGCTATTATCTATTTTGAAAGTTTTTAATTAATTAATTGGCAAATTTCTATTTATGTAGAAATCTTTGTATATCGCACTGTGATAAAAATTTTCAAAGTTGCTTTCAAAAGTAGCTTGTAATTAAAAGTGATTTGAAAAGATTAAAATTGATTTTAATCAAGGATTAGACAGAAAAAACTCATTTTCAATTAAGGTGTTTTTATCACTTCAGATGACTCATAAAAAGTGTTGATAAAAATATCAGTTCAGTTTGGTTTTAATATTTTTGAGCAGTTGGCTAATAGCTAGCTGCAAAGTTGGCTAAAATATTTTGTGAAGTAGTTAGCTGCAATTTGTTAATAACTGTAGCAGAGTGGCAACAGTAAAGCTAGCTGCAGAGATGACTAGCAGAATTATACAAAAACTTCATGAATCAGATATAAGAATGCAAGAAAGCAGCTGCTTTACAGTTCCATGGTGCAGTTTGAATTCATATGGAAGAAAATGACCCACTTCTTTATGTTGAAATTCATAGCTATAGATGTGTGCTAAGAGGACAGTTTCTCACTTGAAATCTCTCAAATCCAAGAGTTTTCTGGCCTGAAGCCCATCAAGCCCTAGCCAAAAGGAAGCACATGGCATGCTAATAAATTATCTGAATTATACCTATCTTGATGATGACAATCACCAAAACCAAGCTGACCAAGAGAAAGTTTGAAAAAAATGGTATATGTATGCTGTTTATCTGTACATGCAGGAAAGCACAGATAAATGCATCATGTGTATATACAGTTAGTTATTTTATTTTAATATTCCTTGGTCTGAAATGACATTTTAAAAATTAAAGTATATGTAGAATTTTATTTTTCGTTTACTAAAAAAAAAAGAGCTGATTCTATAATCTAAATTTAAAGATATATGATAATTAATCAATCAACAAGTACCTGCCAATCAAAAATTGACTTCATATTTTTAAAAGAAAAGAAAGTTGATAGTTATTTTTTTTTAAGAAACTAATTGATAAAGAGTGGAACTTACTATAAAATAACAAATGCAATTTGTAAGATTTCCAAATGGAATTAATTGCAAAAATAATTTTTAATAACTTTATTTTGACAAAATGAAATATATACTATAGACATCAGTATGTGCTGCAATTAAATATGCACATATACATATGTTAAGTATGTTTTTAAATATGTATAAAACTGAATTTCATTTATAGTTATGACAATATTTTATATTAAATAATAAATTGTACCACACCAATGTGCGATGATTTATCTAAACCTATTAAAACTTACATGTAAATTTTCATGTTAATCAACACATATATGTAAATTTTAATCATTTTATTATTGGTATTTTATCTCACTTAAAAGTGACAACTAAAAATGTTTATTTTATAGTAAGTCAATATATTCAGAAATTATACACACACACATGTATGTGTGCCTATATATGTCAACTGTATTGCAAAGACCAATGTGTGTCAGATAGACACTTATATGAAAAATTTTAATCATTTATTTTATTATTAAATGTCAATTCAAATATGTTTTGTTCAGCCACATGTTTGGATGCTGATTGTGTTTTAAGTAAACTTAATGGAACATGTATGTGTAAATCACATATGTCAATCATAATGTGATAATTATTATAGTATAGTAATCAAAATCAGAAGGCTTATGTATATAGCCATATTATAAAGACTTTATTTTGATTTACTTTTTTATTGTTGTTAATAAACTTGTACTCAGTTGTTAAAAATTGTATTGCATCATCTCTTCGTCACCATACAGTAAACGAGCTTATGTTCTTTGAGTTAGATTTGAGCACGACTTGAATATATAAATGGGGATTTATTTAGTGCTTAAGGGGCATCTAGTTGATTCTAGATTGGCACTCAGATAATATTTTTCAAAGCCCCTGCCCTACATTTTATTTAGTTTAGACTATTGAAAATTAAGTTTATAGTTGGCCAGTACATTAATGGTACTAAGTGGCCAGAGCATTGATGATGATCAGCATGTTTTAATATCCCAGCATCATTTTTCTAGTTATATATTCTATGGATTAGCATTTAGTTTGTGAATCCAAATTATATTTAAATAATTGCTCCAAGCTGGCAAAGGCTCAATAGTTAGTCTGGTCTACAGAAGACCTATTTCCAGTCCAGTCACCAGATTGACTGCTGGTTTATATTTTTTATTGTTCAAATCTGGTCATAAGATTGACTGTTAGATTTATTTTTGATGATTACTTATTTTGAGTATTACTTTTACTTTATAATGCTGGTAGATGTATAATTAATCATAGTTGTTCTAAGAAGTTAACTGGGATGATTTATCACAGAGATTTCATTATCTCATCTCTCTTTAATATATAACATTGCTTATATATATTTGGATATAAACATTACTTTATTATTACTTACTTTAATACTTTCTTATTTTAATCTGATATGTTTAAATATTAAACTTTATTCGAAATATTTTTCCACCACCCTGACCCCTATCCCATTACAATATAATAGTCTTATAAACTCAAAATCAACAAAATTCATGTCAAGTGAAGGTTTTCCACAATGTTAATACGCAACTGCAGAAATATAGAGATGTCTTATGAACTTGATATTTCAAGTTTGCAAATCTTTGATTAATATAATGAAACAAAATTGTGCATTATAAGATTAGATGTTATTAAAATAAAAGCATCACGAAATGCCAAGTTCAGAAAAATTTTGGAAAAGCAGCAAAATCGGAAAAAAACAGTGAATCTGTAAAACTAGGAAAAGTTGACACTGAAGTAAACAGACAAATAAACTGATAAAATAAACATAAAGAAATGGAAAGTATGAAACAATAAGTAATGAAAAGGCATCCATAACTAAAGACAAATGAGAATCAGAATTATGGATAACATCAGTTGATGAAAAAAAAATTAGTATGTCAATAAGAAGTTAAAGTGTAAACAGATTTTGATAAGTAAATGGGTAGTTACATAATAATAAAAAAACAGCAATCATGAAGTGTGATTGATTGTGTATGTTTGTCAAGAAAGATGAGTTTGATTACAAAGATTAATATTTTATTGAGCAGATTAAAGAAAAATTATTATTATTCTGTAAAATTTTGTATAAAAATTATATTCATCATTTTTATATGATGAGATAAATAAAAGTTTAAACTTGTTGAAGCTTTATATGACTTTAAAAAAATGCCTCTTATTTAAACTAAAAAGTTTACTGAATCATAACAAAAGATTTAATCTAAGCATTTCAAATAAATGGATTTCGAGAACATTAATAAATTAATAGTTATTACAATATATGTAGCTTTTGTATTAGCAATGAGTAACAACATTGACACTTGAATAACTAATAATAAGTCTTAAAACAGAGCTGTGAAATATAAAGTAAATCAATTCATTGTTATTTTATTGGAATGAAAACAATCATCATCATAGTGGAATATGAGTTATTCAAAACTGATATATTAAATAAACGCTTGAAAAATCAATATCATTTCCACAAATTCAAAAAGTACTCAAAATATAGCAAGTTTAGAATAAAGCAAAGAAATTTCGCTGATGAAAAGTAGTAGGCAATGTATATGTTTTTCAACCAGATCAAAATCATACATGATTTATTCAGTAAACATAACAAGCACATTCTAAAAGAATATATAAAACAAATTCAATTGGATATAAAGCAATAAAATTACCATAAAAAATTATCCTGATGACACAATAGCAGTATTTCTAATGTAGAATAGGCAAGAGGTATCGGCATTACAAGTAGATGTACAACAGGATTTGTTATCATATTTATTGATAAATCAATTGGATAATGCTTAAGGTGTCAACTTACCATTAGTTTCTCAAAAGCAAAACAAAAATATAGCTGTTGTTAGGTACTTGTATTATGTTTGTCAAGTCTTACAGCAAAATTTTGGAAATTCAAAAATGATAGCAATATCGATAATCAATAATTAAAGAGCAATATAACTGATAAGTAAACTGGAATTAGGAATAAGAATAATACAATACTGATGTTACAGTTTGGATATAAAAAGCAATGTTAAATCAAAGCCCCATTAACAATCAGTAGGCTTATATATTTACAAAACCACAGAATAAAATATTTTGTCATTTATTTTAATTCTAATTAAACAATTTATAATATATAAATCAATAACTGCGATTAACAAGCTCAAATCTTTGTTAAATTTGATGTGTGATATACTTTTTAAGATATTCATAACTTTTTATTTAAAAATTAATGAAAAAGTATCAAAAATGAATTTCTTTAGTTTGATTTTATGTCCAAATTGTATAAGAATAGGTAAGATGAAAGTTTAAAAATCCCAAAGTAAAAATGAATCAAATATAGTTTTAGCCATATTTTATTGTGATTTAATTGGATGTTTGGTTTTTGATTAACATAAAATAAATTGTGAATTCTACAAAATAATAATAGTAATAGTATAAGATTTACTTTTATTACTCCAATAAGATAAAACACTCAAAGCATTGATGTAACTTCATTTGAAATACATGTATTAAAATACAGAGATCTGAATGATCAATGAAATAATAAAACAGGCAAAACTCACTATACGTATCATGTGATGTGTGATGTTTATTGAAATAATAAAATTTAAATTAATTTTTAATTAATCATTTTAAATGAATTGGACTTAGTTGTTCTTGAGGTGTATATAATTATTGTAGTAACGTTTTTAGACTTAGTTGTTCCCCATTTACAAATTGTGAGTTATTATACTCGTCTTCACGTACACTCAGACATGCATATACATATATATCTACACATTCATTTTACATAAAAGATCGCAGCAATAGCTTAACCCCCATTCCCAAAGACTATATTTTTTTCTTTCTTGTACTGTATATATTGTTAAAAAAGACAAAAAATTTATTTCATATACAAAAATTTTTTTTTATATGTTAATAGATACACACACACAAGGTAAGCATTCATCTTAAAACAGATTTAATTATCATGTCTAATTCCTCCAATAGATATTGAACATTTTCCAACTAATGCCTCTTTTAAGTAAGTAATCCAAGTATTAGTCGGGCTCCCTGTAGTTTAAAGAATGACATTGATAGAGACTGATGGCAGACAGAACATGAAATTTTGCATAAATTTAATTCACAATAACAGGAAGTCTCCCTCTCCTTTTTACAACGCAACACAAAAATTATAGAGCAAAAATGTGACTTTATAGATAGAGACAACGAAATATATTTATAATTATCGAAAATTACAAACAGAGATAAACAATATAAGTCACTGTGGCCAATATATGCACAAACGCGCGGGTACACAAATGTTTACATATATTACACAAATTTTTATACCTTAACCTAAACTAAAAAAAAAATGTTAAGTGTGTGTATAGTTGAATGTAGCAGTGAAAATGAGTTTGACAGGAGACCAGAGACTCTTGAAATTACCTGACAATTACTTTAAAAAATAACATTCTTGAAGTCCAATCTATATCTTTTAAAAGTTGTTGTATTAATAATTTTAAAAATACATGATATGGTTTATTCAACAAGTCAGCAGTCAGTGATACTTAAAGATACAGGGATTAATTGGACAAGGTGGGTATTTAATAAAAGACTGGTGACACATAAATGTCTAATTGTATTTATTACTAAATAAAATTTTCCAAGAAGTAGATACTGATGAAGTCAATTCATTATAGCTAAGAAAAAAAATTTTTCTAGATGAAGAAGAAAGGAAATAAAAGAAGTGGTGAAATAATATATGTTCAACAGCTTAAAAGCATTTTTTTTTTACTTTCAAATGCCTTTATTTGTGCCTCAAGATGATTCAAGAGGCATAAGTTTTACAATGCAATCAACAAGAATCATTACAAAGAAATTTAGGGAGTGTCAGTGCATGTCAAGCGCATCTGCACCCATACACTTGATTCAATGCATATGATTTTGAACATTCGAGTATAAATGTATGGATAGGTGGTGGAATATTAATAGTTCCAGAAGTGCAGTGACACAAAATTCACCTGCCCTTCCAGACTTACACACATAAACCCAACTTCTTATGCTGAAATTATTGTTCACAAAACTGTCCAATTATACATGTCCATTTCTCCATTAGTTATTTGGAGACAAAAATGTTGTTATATTAACAGCAATGTTACACTTTCAGAACACTTCTATTCGTGTCTCATTATTATTTGGAGCCATAGCTTGAAAGAAACAAGGCAACCGCTTCAGTTGCAGTGGGAATATTGTCCTTGGATTGTCTAATTATACAAGTCTATTTCACCATTTGAGCATTCCCAGTACTGTTATAAATGAGAAGGTGTTTGGATTGTCCAATTGTACAAGTCTATTTCACCATTAAAGCTCTCCCAGTTCTGTTATAAATGGCTTTATAGGTATATATGCTTATTTCTTGGTTTGCATGACATACCACTTGTAGAGCAGTCACTTTCCCTTCTATCTATTCCTAATCTTTTATTAATTTGTTCAGGCTTAACTACCTTCATTTCCTAGGATTTATCATCATGATATGTTAGTGCTCTTTGGGCTGTTATAATTTCTAATTTACTAATATATCGATTTATTTATTATGTAAGGTAAGCACTACACTAGGCAAGGCATGGCCTTAGTTTGATCTGGTTCCAAGTCTGATCAGTTAGCCATGGCTGGCATGTCCTCTAGTCATGGTTCTTGGCATCATTTAACAATTTGAAGTATAATACCTCAATATTGTAATCAATACCCTTTTCAAAAGTTACCTTATTTCGTGCCAACCAGATGACAAAGTTAACATAAGTTGCCAATCTAACACTGCCAAAGGAGCCCTTTTTAAAAGCTTTCACCATATCCACCCAGGCCCAGTCTTTATCTGTGGTCTTTTGCAGTCAGGTAGTGTAGTTTATTCCAAGTCTCACATTCCTGAAGAATGTGGGAAATTGTTTCATCGGTTTTCTTGCACAGAGGGCATATCGATCCATTTTATACCTCAGCTTGTGGTGGAGGAATGCAGCCGTTGGTAGGGCCTCAAGGTTAACTTTAATTATAAAGTCTACTAATTTCGCCTCCAGCTTCCAGAACTTTGTTAACCCTGCAAGCCGCTTGATCCCTAGCTGAAGTCTGGTCTTAGTGATTGGACTGTTACCATTGATTAGAGCATGGGTGTCCCAATAGGAAAGCTTGCCATTGAAAAGGGAATTGGACATTGTTACATTTTTAGTCATGAGTGTGACCTGTTGCTGTAACCAAATGTTACCCTTTCTTGGGGGGGGGTCAGTGGGTTCAACCTCATTTATTGGTAGGGGGCTTTCCATTTTTGGATTATCCTGAAATAGTTTGGTTAAAATATTGTGGGCTTTCTGGATTAAGAAGGTGTTGATTGAATGGAGTCCGAGTCCATTTTGTGATTTAGGCCTTTGAAGGGAGTTGAGGCCAATTACTGCTCTTCTCAAGCCCCAGCAAAGCCTCCTACATTGAGTCTCCACCTTTTTTATAAAGGTCTTAGTAGCATTTGTGATACTTAATGGCTCATTAAATTTAATACTGTTTAAAGGAGAAAAATCATTACAATCATGCTCTAAATACATATTTGATTACTACATTTTGATCCCAAGTGGGGCAAAACTGAACTGCAAAAATCATTTACCTATCATATGTGTGTGTGTCGATATATTTATAAGATCTCGCACATTCTCCATTACAAATTTACTTTAGCAAATTATATATATTTATACTGTTTACTCTTTGAAAATAAAGTATGCCAGAAAAGTTAGACATATTCTTTGTTTTTTTTATCAAATGATGTTTAAAACATTTATATATGAAGAATAATAGTAGTTGTATCCTAATGGGACTTTTATTTCCCTGTATAGAACATATAATCACAAACAAAAATATTATAGTTGTATCTTAATGGAATTTCTATTTTCCTGTATAGAACATACAATCATAAACAAAAATATTATAATCATCAATATTTAAAAATGTCTTTTAAAGATTTATTGGCTTTGGATTAAAAATAAGTTTTACTTAAAAAAAAAGAGAACTCTTTAAATTGAAACTTTCAATGTAATAAAATTAAAAAACAGAAACATATATAAAACAAATTACAACTGATGTTATGTTAAAACTTATAAATACAAAACATCTAAAAGTTGTCATTGAGATTCCTCTGGTAAACAATAAGTGAATTTTTTAAGCACTCCTGAAAATTTTAAATAGTCTACAATTTATTACTATTAATATAAATATATATTACTATAAAATGTAGGGCAATAGTAAATCATGGATTCAGCACCTAATGTTTATAACCTCTTTTTACTAATAGTGAAAATCATATACTACAATCTATTGTTTGTTTTTATAATCAATAATTGCACCAATGTTCATTTAACCAATCCAATATACTTTAGCTAATCATGGCTAAATATATTATTATAGACAAATATTGAATGACTAATTAGATAAGTCATTGGCCAGTTAAAAGAGAAAAAAAATCCTAATCTTGCTCTGACTTAAAAAAATTTCAAGGTTACGTTGTTCACAGCCAAATCTCAGGTGGTCAGTATGATAGGTAGATATTTAAATCTTAACTTTTTAAGATTGTAAAATTATAAATCACCGCAATCTAAATTAAAATCATTTCAATTTTCAACTCTTTAAATTCTTATTTTAATTTACACTTGCAATGGTTAGCAATGACACTCACTGGTCACCCAAAATGCCTCATAAAGTAAAATCTCATATAAAACAAGAAATTACAATGAGTTCCTATGGGGGAAAATAATAATTTGTTACTTTAAATTCAAGATGTAAAAAAAAAAAAAATCTATTAAAAAAAATAAAACTTAAGTTGAAAAAAGTGTTAATTAATGAGCAAACATTTTATTTAGCATAGTATTAAAAAAAAAAAAAAATTAACCTATGGATAAATATACTATTTTAAAAACATTTCTGAAGCAATAATTTAAAAAAAAAAAAAATTATAATTTTACCATTGCTGATCACCATTTTTTTATGTAGTTGTGTAATGCTATTTCTTGAATCACAATTTGTTGAATTAAAATAAAGCATAAAGAAAAAAATTAACCATAATGCATATTTTAAATTAAATAAAAAAATTAACATCATGTTATTTTCCATACACTTTATGTACAATTATTAAAAAAAAAAATTATTTTTGTAATTTCTAACCAATAAGACTTTGATATTTTTTTATACCGCTGTTAAAATATATATATCCAGTATTTTATATTTTCCATAAATGCAATGAAATTAAATAAAATGTAGATAAAAAAATGTTATGTTCAGTTGACCGTTGTAGTTTTACTAATGTGTGTAAATGTTTTTTTTTTTTTTTCTTTGCCAATTTATGTTTATGATATACAATAAAACCGGCTATCATTTTGAATAAATCACAAACAAATTATGAATTATTGATTTAAAATAGAAAAAAAATTAATATTATTTTAAATTTACATTACTCTTTGCTCATATAAAATTGATTATTAGTTGCTCAAAGTATGAAATCCCCCCCCACCCTCAAAATAATTTACAACTATAATGACTATTAAAATCATCATATTTTTGCTGCAATCAAATCAACATTTGAAAAAATTTTAATCCATAAAACTGATTGAATAGATTAGCTAACATACACATTTTACAACTAAATATTAATATACTTTGTTGTTATACATGATCAAAGTATGTTACTTTTATTTTGTATTTAATTAAAGTATGTTACTTACTAGACTGGATGAAACTAATTTTTTTGATTATGTAAATTGTTAAATATAAAAAATTTCTTTATTTTGGATATAACATAAATGAAAACACTGAATGCTTTGTAAAGTCATTGAATGAAAGTTAAATATAGTACATTAATCATATTTCAATTCTATAATCAAAGCAAACTTGCATACTGTATAATGAATAAACCCTACTGTAAAATTTTACTGTGAAAGTTACCATGTTATTTTTGAAAGACATCATTTTTTGATTGCCATCTTGATAAAATGATTAATCTTTTTTTAAAACCAGTTTGATTTTTTTAAAAAAAAAAACCATTGTAAATGGATACAAACTAATGATCGCTATTGTGAATCCTCATACAAAGATCCACTGCTAGGTAAAAATGTACTTTTATATTTTAGATTGTATTCCAAAGTGTGTATTAATATTACACATTGCTTTCCTCTCTCTATTCAAAACAGCTTCAGTGATTGAGCTGTGAATATAATTTTATGTTTTAATAGCATTATCTAAAATACCTTTTATAACATGTATTTATTACCTTATCTCATAATACGAGTTTCATTTTTAAAAAAAAGGTCATTGTACAGGATCAGCTGCGAAAAAACATTAAAACTAAAAACCCATTCATAATCAAAAATATTATGCAGAACTAGCTAAGAGAGATAACATTTATAATTTGTTAATGGTCACATGTATACAAGAAAATCATCTATTAATATCTTATGCAATTTACTTCTGAAAAATTAAGTATTCTCTGAAACATATAGTTGGCTAGTTAAAAAAAAAAAAGAGTAAAGTAAAAAAAAGTATTAGCTACCAAAAGTAAAGCAAATGTATAATTTTAAACTATTAAAATAATACAGACATTTTTTTTTATTTATAAATAAATTTATTTACTCTAATATACTAATTGATAATAGTGTTTTCAATAATCATTCATAATAACATCATGATTTCTGAGCTTTTTAATAATATGATATATTTTCCATCAAACAATCTGATTGTTTTTAGGAGAAAAGTCTACTGCAAAAAAAAAAAAAAAGCTCAGTAAAATTAAAATATATAAAATGGATTTGAATTTTTGTGGTAGAGTTTTTGATTTGAATTTGGCTTCAATCTTATCTCTAATTCAAATAATAGGTGATTCTGTACAAAGAAATTCTATTATTTACATCTGGATTAGAATATGATAAAATTTGAAAAATGGATTTTTTTCTTTAAAAAGAAGCATCTTGGATGATACTTTTCAAATATAATTTAGAAGATTTCAAATATATTTTTAAAATGTGAATGCTTAAAGATATTATTTAGAATAATAAATTGAAAAATACCAATATTAAAAAAATCATAATTGTTACTGTGGCTACCCCTTCCCCCTCCTCCCAATAAATAGGAGGTTAAATATATAAAAATAATAATATTCTGATACATATCCTCATTTAGATTATTCAATTTTTGAAAATTATAATAAACATGTTTACTCATAATTCTATTCATTCAATAATTTAACTTATAGTAATTTTAGTCATCTCCCAAAAATCTTCTATCAGAAATCAGAAACATTATGATGCAGATAGTCATGTGTTCCAAGAAGCCAAAATGCATGATTGATTAAGACAACAAATTGGAATTAAAAAATCAAAATAGATATGAGTTGGATCATTGCTGATACTGAAGATTCTGGTACCCAATGAAATTTTAAATTGGGTGGTCCTTAGTTGTTGTTTTTTTAATGAAATTAAAATTTAATGACTAAAAACTCAAAACATTAATTTTTATGCACATAGACTAGAATTATATATATAAATTGTCAATTGCCATCTATAAATTATTATAATTAGGGGTAATAATTTCATAATGACAAAACTCATTTAATTTCTAATTTAGAAATATATGAAAAAACTAAATAATCTAAAATTTTATTGATTTTATGAAAATAAATCCTCCTAAATTTCAATTGTTTCTAGTTTCTTACAGATATCACTTTGATTATCCAATCAATATTTCTTATTAAATATTAGATTTTAAATATATTTTAATTAGTTTCAGTCTTGAAAATGATCATCCATTGCTTGCTATTGAAATTGGAAGTATCAAAAATATTCAAAAGCTTTCTAAATCATTAGTATATATATATTGGCAATATTTTCAGTGAGTTTAAGATGTCATTCTCCTTTATAATGCAGTAAAACCCAAAATTGTAATTCTCTGTAAATTACTGCTTTATTACATAATTCACTACTCACTATTTAAGCTAATTTATTTTTGGCAAAGTAACATAATATTGAAAATTTTAGGATGCTAAAAACAAAAAAATAAATAACACAAAACCCTGAAAGCTTGCAATTAAATCCATTATAAAAAATATTATTTTCAAATTGATTTATAATACATGAGTACTGTTTAAAGAATTATTTTTAATTTAAATTATTAGGGATGTATGAAAGATTAAGTCAATGGATCCATTAAGTTTTAAATCCTTTGAGCATTTATGTTTTCAATAAAATAGAAAAGAATATTTTTACTGCTTTTTGCTATAAAAAGATTTTAAAGGAATTTGAAAATAATTTGTTTGTACTATTATTTGACAGTATGAGTCTGATTATTTCTAGCACAAAGCTTCAAACCTTGCTCTATAAACTTCACTTAAGGCATCTGCCATAACAAATTACCCTATGCAAGCAATTGGCTTACCTAATGCATCCTCCAGCACTATAGTATATATATAAGAAAGAAAAACTTGTATATTTAAAAGTCATAATAATTAATAAATGTTAATATTAAAATGCTTTCATTGTAGTTTTTCCTCCTCACTTCAATGACACATGAAGAAAACACACATTGTGATACACATCATCTGCTTATAATATTAAGCTAACATTGTTTGGATATAATGCAAGAAAAGATGGCAATAAATGAATCTTAAATCCTAAAGTAGATACCAAAAGATTTTAAATAACATAGAATACTACTACTTGTGAGGTAAATGGAAGAAATAAAGAATTCTACTAGAATAGTGTGAAAAATATATCCAAAACTATAGATAGAAAAAACTAGAATAAATTAGAAGTGGCTAAATCATTGTTGAAAATAATATATTGGACTTCCTAATTCTTTTAAAGTCTCAATAGTAGATTCAAGTTTCTATAAACTCAATTTTTGAATTACTAATTGAAATATATATATACAAAAGTAAAACATTTTCCAAGAATTAAATTTAAAATCTGAATTATTGAATCAATAAATATTTTTTTCAATTTACCTACTAATAAATCAAACGAATACACAAAAATATAAAGTCTGGTGTATATAATATTTGTAAAAATACCAATTCTTAGTTTTAATTAAATAACTTAAGAATAAAACCGTCAAAATAGATTCAAATTCTTTTATTAATATGACTTTCTTGTTATTTCCACAAAAGTTATCCAAATAAACAATTTAACAATTTGCAATAACTTAACCTAATAATTTTTAAAATAACATGCAATTACAAAAAGGGATTGTATAATAATAAAAATAAGAATTTTTAAATATGGAGATGATGTCATTTCCTGTTTCACAGAACATAAGATTCTTTATATCTAAACCAGTTGACAGGAGGTTTCCAACCAGGCAGACAGCTTTGATTTATTCTGAAGAGGGATAGGGATAACAAAATAAAAACTAGGACAACTAGTTTTTCAGCCTTTCCCTAGTTCCCTACTTCTCTGTTATTATACTAACCAATAAAACAGAGGGAGGGGGTTGAATGACACACTCATGCACAGAAAAAAAAAGCTTTTCCTGATTGGATAAATTAAATAGGAAAATGTCAGTGAACTTCCTGTCAGCTTTTAATGTTTACAATCCACTTCTTCCTTCTTCCCATCTGTAAATATTTACCTATTTCTTTAAGATTTTATTTTTGGTATACCTACTTATTTTAAACATACTATGTAATTTTAAATTATCATAAATTAAAGTATGAGAACTTATAAATGTTAAAATTAATTAAATGCCAACGAAAAATAAAGTTTACAATATAGTAGAAAAAGTATTTTTCACATTTATTTTTTTTATATACAAAAATAAATGTGCGGGAGGTGGAGGGTAGTTGGTTAATAAGTGTAATAATAAAATACAAATAACATTTTGCAATGAAATCTATGATTATTAATAATGATTTTAATTTATTGCATACGAAATATACAGTAAAAAAAAATCACAGTTATGAATACAAATATTTGCAAGATATAAAATAAATAATATAAACAATATTGATAGATATGCTAAAAATTACCCATAATTTACATTTATGTAATGGTCAATTCAGTAGACAACACATACAAAATTATTGTACTTATCAAAACTAATACTTTTCATTAGATTAATAGAAAAAAAATGGCATCTTAATTAAATAATGTGAACATCAAGTAATGTGAAAAAATATTTTAAATTAGATAAATTTTATTAATATTATCAATTTCAAAATGCAAAACAATAATAATAACAAAATTAACGTAACTATTTTTAAAATCTAGAAATAATTTCTTAAAAATATATTGCATAATAAAAAACAGAATTATTTAGTTCTTTAAAAAAATTTGAGTAAAATTTTAAAATTACAGTATATTTATCAATTACCATCTTAGTGTTCAACAGTATTAAATGGATTATGTCCTGTACATGAGGGGTCAGATTGACCTTAGGTCAACATGGGTATGACAGGAATCTCAGCCTCAGGGTGCTCTTTGAGTGTTCCATCATCAGATTTTCAATTGGATGGACGGTTGAAGAGTTGTAGTGTGGAATAGATTGAAGCATGTCCATTAAAATATGAGGTTTGGCTATCTTAATATATATCTGAGCACTTATAGCATATATGTGTGGAGATGGTAATCTGGACCAACTGATGATTTCTGGATTAGCATAAAATACGTATATTGGTGATTATTTATCTTTTCAACATATATGTGTTCAAGTGTATCAGTGTTATGATATAGTGTGGAGAGTGGTGGGTCATGTGAAAGTCTGTGCTCATATACCCTATATATTATTACATTTACTTGATTAAATTAAAGATGATTAGTTTAAAAGAAGAGATGAATTATCATTAAAATTTTCAACTGATAAATACAGTGGAGCTGTGAACTATTTAACTGTACAACTTCAATTATACACAATTAAAAAAAATGTAAACAAACAAACAAACAAACACAAAAATTAATTTTGTAATTTTGTCCTTCTCTGTTAAAAGCTCATATATTTTATTCTTCTTTTATCATACTTTCTAAATTTGATATGCTATATTTTGCATAATGAAATATTTCCTGAGAAAAGTTTTACTTATTTTAGAACATACTAAAGATTGAAACTGTTTTTAAAATATCAAAATAATTAGTGGGATTCTAATTTTTTGATAACAAGATCACTATTACGTTTAGAAACGTTACTGAAAAAAAAAAAAGAATATTGCCTAGAGCATAACTATAAAAATCAGACATTTTGTTATTTACTTTATTATTAATAATGATGTAAATGAAATTAAAGAACTCCCAGTAAGCTACATACATATATAGCTTATGGTGGTGCTACGATTGTGTTAATGTATAGAATTCATGCTTTATGTTGTAACACTTCAATAAACTAAATGCTTATATACAAGCTAAGCTAAAATACACGTGGGCTGATTCTATATTTTTTCATTTATTGACAAGTTTGTATTTTATTTACTTATTATTTTTAAAAATAAAATTATGGTAATTATTCGTTTATATTCTTATTGCTTCAGTGATGCATGAGTAAATACACACTCAGTAAAATATATGTAAATGTGTCCCCCCTCCATTTATTATTAATAATAACATTATTATTTTTAAAATTGTGTTTATATTACATAAAAAACGCTCATGTTATATATATGTGCATGTTAAAAAGTAATGTATAATTGCAAGTCATGCACAATGCATATTCTATTCTAATCACTGTTTATCAGCAAAACATGACTTATTATATATAGTGTATAAGTTGAACATGAGGGAATTTAAATATAACAAAAGGCAAGTTTTATTTCTTTTGTGCTTGCCAAATCCATTAATGCTTGAAATCCATAATTCAATACATAATATTAAGAGAATTAGTCTAAATTTATCAATTTATAAAAATATTGCTATTTCAATATTAATCTTTTATTTTTATAAACAATCTAATTTACATGAATAAATAAAGTGTCATTTAATTGCTTATATAATTTTTGGAATATGATTAAAATATTTAAAATAATAAATTTATAATAGCTATTTTATTAATCTTTTTTTATTATTATTCACACAAATTCATAATAGCTATAACAAAAATACGTTTATATACATTTAAATGGGCATAACGTATACTATTTGCTTTAACATTGGTTGTTTATATCTGATATGATGTTTATATATATAAAATACAAATTCTCTATTTAATTTATTTATTTATTTATTTTTAACTATGAATAAACTCTCACATTATAAATTAACACAATAACTAATCTGTATTGACAAAATTCTTCTTTGAAATAAAATATAACTTTAAGATGTGATATCATTATTTTATTTCTTTAATATGTTTATATCTTTAACTTATTTTTAAAATGTATTTTATCAAATTCATAAGTTCAAATACATAAATACTTGATGCAATTAAAGATTAGAATTACTCTATACTAGTCTTATTGAAATATAACCGCAGAATAATAAAATCAAGATAAATATCATGAAGTCTAATAGATTAAAGACTTATAGAGCAAATAACTAGTAGAATGAACACTTCTCATTGAATGCACATCAGATGCACATACAATGGATCTTAAAATGACAGACATCTTTACCTCATAAAACTTATTTATCAATTTAATTTGCTTAATTTTTTTAACTCTAGCAATGAAAATATTCTACAAATTCTTGTTTAAAAATAATTTTCTCCTACATGTAAATATGGTAATAATTTTGCCACTAAAATAAAAGCAAATTTTGAAATCTGATTAATGGTGACATCAAAAAAAAATAAAAATGAAAGTTTAATGAAAATGGCAAAAATCTTTGTGATAAAATAATCAATTAGTTTGCTTACTCTTTTCTATTTCAAGTAAATAAAAATAATATACATATTCTTTGTTTTAAAAATACTCTAGATATATATATATACTGTAATAATTTTAGCTGTGGGGAATAAAATTAAAAATTTACTAATGTCGATGTCCAAAAAATAAAAACCATATTCAAAATAAAATTACAGTATGGTAAAATTGAAGAAAAATTAAATGTTTTCATCCAGAAATAGCAAAATCGCTGAACACCAATGAAATACAAATGTTACAATAAACATCACTGGCTGATTGGAAGTATATGTATAAAACTTTTCAGCTTTCATTAAAGCACCAGACATTTTGTTATGATTTTTGGACACTTACTTACATTTATTTCTTCTGCAATTTATTTCCATAAGAGAAAGCTGTAAAAATGATTGGTAATTTAAGTTCTGAAAACAGAAGCTTTAAATAAATTTAATAACATATAACTTCTTTAACGAGCGTTATAAGTGCATAAGTATTGATATTAAATAATTAAATCAATAACATTTTTAAAAATGCCCAATTAAAAACTGCACAGGTAGTGAAAATATTTTCATTCAGCTAGAGCAGTTTATGTTGCAACATTATAGAACAAATGAAAACTACTCTGCTAAAGTAGATTAATCAAATGCAAATAATAGATGATAGAATTTGTGAAAAGGTCAAACAATTGTTTTAAAAAAATTTGATGTGTTTTTTAGTTCAGATACTATTTCTTTAAAGTTTATTTCCAGCAATGGATTCCATGTGAAAAAAATTATTGCATAGCATTATAAGACATAATGAAGTTGCTGGTGCAGATAAGGCTACTACTAAATATTACCTTGCAAGAAAGCAGAAATTTTGAAATAAACAATCTATGATTTTTTTATTAGAATGTATAAATTTGTTTATATATAATTTTTTTGTTTTAAACCATAACCATGTGCTTAATGCATTGAAATTAGCAGTCATCAGCTTCTATTTAAAACAGCATAAAAATTGTATAATCTATGCATGTGCAACTTTCACATTCAATTAATTCATTCTTTATTCTATTTTCAGAAAAGGTGCACTTCATTTTTCCATGATAAAAATTATTGATTTTATAATGGTTTTATGAATTAACACTTTCTTTTTGCTTTTTCTCACTTTCATTCTGCTTACTAAAAAATTATAATGGTAATGTTAAACAAAAATAGTTTATGGTTTCTTAAATTGGGGGGGGGGGGGCAAGCTATCTTTATCAATAAATGCAGTATTGTATTTATCAAATCAGAGTGAGATTTTATTAATGAACATCATTGACTATCAGGAGTCAGTTGAAGATATTATCAAGACTTAAGTTTTAAACTTTATTTATTTTTTACAATTATTACTTGATTAAAAAAATATGTGGAAATCTAATTTTTTAATATTAACAAGTACACTAATGAAGATAAAAAAAAGACCTGACTGGATAAATTTATATATCAATTAGCACATTTTTAAAATAATAATTATTACTTATAGGTCACCTATGAATAAATTAAAGAATATCTGGAGTTCCGACCTAAAGCAAAAACTTATTTTCATGTATTACCTTATCTATATTTTAAGATCAATTTGTAAAAAAAGCTAAATATTAAAAGTAAAAATTTATAAAATTATAATACAGAGCAATGTAAATTTTAGAGCTGCATATAAGATGCTTAAAGAAATGGTAGTTAATAAAGCTATTAAGAAATTTGCTTATTGAAATAGTATGAAATAATATGATCATTCAAAAGCAGTAAAATGAGGATTGAATGATGAATATATGCAGAAAGCCATAATAGGTATATATAGCATAAAGTTGTATGCAAGTAAAAATGCAACTTCTGATACTGGATCCTGTGTAGTTATTCAAATTGTGCTCTCAGTTGTATTACAACTTTCAAAAAGCTGTTGTGCTGTGTGACTGCTAAAAAAAGAGCATAAAATTTTTCTAAAGAATGATGATTGGTTGCATGGCAAAAGTGCTTACAGAGATTTCTTTATTGACTAAAATTGAGACAAGCAATGCTCATCTTTAAACCATCTCATTTAGCTTCTTCAGGAACACTGGCTGATGTGCTCATTCCATCCTACATCTTCATAATATGTAGATGCTTCAATGCTTCAACTCTGTGATTAGAAGAGGATGTGTTATGAATAGTTCTAATGAGTAGATTATATCTGTACCTTTATTTATATGTTTAATATTTTTGTTATCATTTTAGAGTAATCATCTGATTTTATGTTGTAGGTAGATTCCATGTAATAATGAACATTGTACTAAATCTAAACTTTTCCCCTCTATTTAGCTATACATGTATTGTATCTAAACCATTTACAGGCTGAAGATTATTTTAGACTGATTTATTCATCGTTATTAGCAATTTGTTTTTAATTTTAATACATTTTTGCATCTACTATAAGCTTTGGTAATTGATAGATGTCAGAAGATAATGATTAATAAATCTTTGGCCAATGCTATCTTATCCAAATATCCCAATACTAGTTCCTAGTTTACGGCTTTTATTAGTGAGGAGCTTTTGAATTTTCTGAATAATGGATTTTTTGAATCTAATAGACTCTTTTTTTTAGCAGTCAATTTTTAATTTTTGTTATACTATTTAAGCTACCAGCCCAAATTAAAGATACTATTTTTGTTTTTCATCCCAAACCAATTAGCTAGCATAGTTATATACATCTGAATCTAGTTCAGTTTCCATATATATTATGGTAACCTTGGTTTTCAAATTAACCTTAGGCATCTTTATTATGATAAATGAGATCACCAATAATATACAGAAACTGAACAGAATTCAGATCTATATAACTATGCAAGCAAATTTGAATTGAAAAAAAATTACAGGTTTTTCAATTCTGGTTGGTAACTGGATGGTTATAATAAAAAAGTAAAAAGGGGGCGCTAAAAGAATAGTACATTAGATCCAAAAGGTCTAAGAGTACTATTCAAAAATCTAAATGCTCTTCACTGATAAAATTCGTAAGCTAGAAACTAGTCTGAAAGATTTGGATAGAAGAGCACTGGATAAGGATTTATTAAGCACTATCTTTGGCATCAATTGATTTCTAAAATGTATACTAGCCAGCATAAACATAGTGAAATTGGAAGAAAATTGTTAATGGCAAAATGTCTAAGCAAAGATCATGTGATGTCTCATTGATTATTTACCTCTATCACTTTCTCTTCATTAAATATACAGAGATATCTTACAAAGAAGACTACAGGTGGGCTTTCTTTGAAAAATAAGTTTTCAATGTATTTATTTCTTTTAGAATAATTATTGGGAATTTTATAAGGAAAGTAAAAAAAAAATTGTTAATAAAAATATAATGTTGAACTATATGTATTAAAATTTATAATACACCTGGGTCTTGTTTTACGTGGATTTATTTAACGCGATTTTGAAGTTACGCAATTCATGTTTCTTCAGAAGTCAAACTCCGATAATGCGCTATTACTTTAAATAATAAATTTTGCGCACTTACGTCATATTGAAAATAATAGCACATTATTGGAATTCAACTTTCATCTTAGTAATTTCAATATTTTCAGTGCTTTATAATAGTAAGATTTTATGCAATAATGAAATTAAAATCATGATTTCCACATTTTATGTATACACACATTAAATTTTACAAGATTATAATGTAAATTTGTTCGAACATTGTGCGTGTTAATTTTGCATTTTAAATCACATCCTGTTTTTGCTTTTTAATATAAAACGTAATCAATTATTAATCACTTAGTGCCCGCAAGTTTATTTTTAAAAGGTGAGTAATAGCAGTGGGCACAATTAAATTTGACAATTAAAAATTAAAATCTGATTTTTAATTGTAATTAACAATTTAAAAATTACTTAAGGCAACCTGAAATTAATGTGATGTGAAGTTGACGCTAGTGGTATTTCCTCTTGTGAAGAATCTGATTTTTTACCAGTTTGCAAACGAACCTGTTTATCGGCAAATAGCGATAATAATTAAAACGTGTATAAAAAATGTAAATTACTGTACTGTAAATTATGCATAAAAATATATTATTTTGAATAAAATTAAATATTATAGTTAAAAAAAGTTTGTCTTGTATCAATTTTTTTCAAATTTGAAATTTTTTATTAGTCATATTTTATTTCCTTATTTTTTTTTTTTTTTTTTTTGCGCAAATTTTAAAGTAATTTTACATTGGTGCTTTGCTTTTATGCGATTTTTGAAAAATCACAGTCTGTATCCACCTTTTTTCAAGATAAGTTACATCTATTTTTGCGCAATTTCATTTGCGCATGTTTTCTGAGAAACCTATCTATCGCGTAAAACGAGACCCGGGTGTATATAAAAAAATATAAAAATAATAATTTTTAAAAGTGTTATTTTGAATATTGAACAACTATATTTTTTCAGCTTTATTACATTTCTTGGGTATGTTATTTTTCTGATAACAAAAACTACTTGATTTTTTTCATAGTGCAAGCTGAAGTTATAAAAATTGTATCTTAACCCAAATCTCAAAAAATCCAATATGGCTGCCATGATAATCAAAAGCTTAAAAAATATTAATTTTCATTAAAATTAACTGTAAAGTATATACAAAAACTGCCATTACATGTATTTTTAAAATTTTACTTGGGATTTTTCCTACTTAAATGCTTGTTTTGGGTGATAACAATGGTCTAGTTTATGAGCCTGGAATAGATTACTCTAAATATCCATATTTCAATGGAAACTACATTAAAGAGATGGCAAAATATGTGACATTTTGGGCTCAATTCATTCATTATAACAGATCACATAAAAGTGCCATAAAAGCATCAGACCAAATAAACTCACGGAAACAAAATGGCCATATTTAAAAGACAAACTCACTTCCATGATTTCATGGCAAATTTGAAAGATTTTAACTTCAATAAAACAAATAGTTGTAATTTAAAAAATAACTACATTATCCAGAAAAATTGACTGCTTAATATCTGTAACAACAACAACAAAAAAAAGACCTGCTAAAAAACTATAAGACAAAGAATAACCAATGTTTTTTTTTAATTTGATTTAAATATAATTATTTTTTAAATTATTAACTGTCAATGAATTATTTTCTTACACTATTATCTTTGATTATACAAAAAAAAAAAAAAGAATGTTTAGATGAAGGGCTTAACAATGATAATTATCTAAAGTAAAAAAAAAATTACCAAAATATTCACACATATGCTCTTAAATGTATATAAACTCTCAATTAAATAAGCAATCATGTGAATAATAACATTTATTTGCATCCACATCTATAAATTCATAGAAATATACAATTCGTATATGACAGCACTTTGCTGCTTAACAATAAAACTTGATAAATCATAAAATTTAAATTTAATACTAAGATTTAAGAAATGTATGATATCTAACCCCCGATTTTTATCGTTTTTATATTCAACACTGAAGTGAAACATAGACATCCATTAATTAAGAATTCAAATATCCGATTATATTATTTCTAGTGGTTTCTTATTTATCCTATCACCTATAAATCCATAGCCCCCCCCCCCCAATATTATACAGCATGTGCAACTTTGATTCACAAATAGACTTTTGGAATTATGCATAATAGCAGCACTATATCTATGGATTCATTAACTATAGTTCCAATAAATCATAATTTAAAAAAAAAAAAAATTAAAAATTCATCAAGTTAAATTCATAAATCTTTGCACATGTCAGGAAACATTTCACAGCCAGAAATTTCTTCATTACGAATATTCATTTATATAGTCAGTAAAGTGAACGCATTATTTTACAATTATCTTTTTGCTACTGTGAATTATTAAATTACTATTTTGTTTAAAATGGGCCCAAAATGCAAAGTTAATGATGAGAGCCTTTCTGTTAATCATAGAAGTCATGAGGTGATTTCTTTATGTGATAATGTAAAAAAAAAAATTCATTATTAGTAGAAGAAAAAAAGTTGTATGTTGATGAACACATTCACATAATATTCTCTCATAGATTTAACTAATATATCTAAATATTCTCATACATCTGAATATCATCACTTTCATAATTTACTACTACACATCCCTTTCATAATTATATTTTTCTTATTTTTATTATTACCTTAATATGTATAATTAATATATCAACTTTTATCATAGCTATTATATGTATATATGTGTAAGCACTCATTATTATCAATGGTTTCACATCTGTATAAAGACTTGGACCCAAATGGCCAATAATATAGAGGGTACGATTGTATATTTTTTAAAAAATTGCTCACAAATTAATCAAACAAAGTTATATTACTCAATACTCTTGCCAAATTTAAAATATTTTATGCTATAAATATTAATCAAATCTATGACAAATACAATAAAGAATATCTAATAAGTCCATTATAATAGAATTTATATACATAATTCTTACTTATTTTTACAACCATGAATGAAGAAAAACCTTTCCATATCAAAGAAAGCATTGTGACAAATCAATCAGTGAAATAATAATCAATCAATCAATAATATTATGTCCAATAGTCAGATTCAGAGAGTAGTCATATCAATTCATCCATTCCATTCTCTTCCCTGCCCATTTCTTCAATTCCACATAAGTCTTCCCATCTCTTATATCATCCAATAATGTTAATCCCTTCTATCCTTTCTTTTTATTTCCATTCACCATTCCCTCCAAAACATCTTTCATTAAACTATAATTCTTTTTAATATATGTCCAATCCAGTTTCTCTTTCTCTCTCTGATATTCTCAATCTATCTTCTTTCCTCATTTACTCTTTTCAAAACTTCTTCATTTGTTATTTTACTCATTCAACTAATTTTTTCCATTCTTCTCCATGTCCACGTCTCAAAGGCTTCCAATCATTTCTTAATTCTATTACTCAGTTTCTTAATTCTATTACTCAGTGTCTGTGTCTCACAACCATACATTAATATTCTCCACACATAACATTTAATTAATCTCTTCCTTAATTCTCCTTCCAAAGATCCACAAAATATCTTCTTTCTCTTCACAAATGTCTCTTTTTCCAATGCTATTCTTCTTTTAACTTCATTTTCACTTCTTCCATCCTCACTCAACCAATTATCCAAATATCTAAATCCCTTCATCTGTTAAACCATGTTATAATGGATTCCAAATTGCAGACTTTTTGCATTTCTCCCTATTCACAAACACTTAGTCTTTTCAATATTAATCTTCATTCCATATGCCATACATCATTCTTCCAATTTATTCAACATATTCAAAAGACACTCTTTCTCCTCAGCAATAAGAACCATATCAACTGCAAATCTTACTCCTCCACAGTCCAAATAATTATTTAGCATGTCTTCTAAATAAATATTAAACAGAACAGATGACATACTGTACATCCTTGCCTAACTCCACTTTCTATATTTACTTCATCAGTCACATTACTTCCAAATGTAATTCTTATCCTTTAACCATTATACATATTCCAAATCAATCTTTTTTCATTCCAAAATACTTCTTTATCTCTTAAGATGAACATAAGTTTATTCTAGACTACTCTATCAAATACATTTTCTAAATCCACAAAACATATACCAATTCCTTTATCTTTTTCAATATATCTTTCCACAATTGTCCTAACAATACTAATAGCATCTCTTGTGCTTTCCCCTTTTTGAAAACCAAACTGTTTTTCTCCAATATAATAATCTATCTTCCCATAAATTCTTTGAGTTAAAATCCTCAATAAAACTTTAGAAGCATGAGATAACAAACTTATTGTTCTATACACTTCACATTTAGAAGCTTTTTTTTTTTTTTTAGCAGTTGGAATCATTATAGTTCTTAAAAAATCTTCAGGCCAAACTCCACTATTATATATCAAATTGCAAAGTCCAACTATTTCCTTCATAGTAAATTCTCCCATTTCTCTCAAAAATTCTATGGGTATTGCATCAAAAGCAACAGCCTTACCATTCTTCATTTGTGTGATTGACTTTCTTACTTCGTCCAGCAATATGTCCATATCTTTATCATCTATTTCAACATCCTCTTCATTTTCAAGTTCATAATTAATTGTTTCCTCTAATAAACAGACACTGAAGATACTCTTCCCACTTTTTTAATACATCATTGCTATCAGTTAATCTCTTTCCATTCTTATCTGCAATCACACTTGCTACCCATGTCTTTTTCTCCCAAGTGATATTTCGTATTCTATCAAATACCAGATCTTATCTTTTCCCCAGCTGAAGCCTTTCTATCTCTTTACATTCCTGCTCCAACCATTTTTCTTTTGCTAAATCTGTTTCTCTTCTTAGTTCATTATTAAATTTCCTCTATGCCTTTTACCCTTCCTCAGTATTTACATTCTTCCACCGTCTCCATACTTCCATCTTTTTAACACACCTTCAGTTATCCAAGATTGTTTAGCTTTCCTTGCATGAGTAATACCTATTTCATTTTTTGCTGTTTTCAAGAATCCTTTTTTAATTCTATTCCAACACTCATCGGGGCTATTAATATATTTCTTATCCTGGACAATCTTTTTTGATTCATTTTCACATATTAAACCAAAATTTTCCTTTTTCCATTTGTCTCAATTAATCCCATTCCCATTTTGCATATCTTTTCCCTCTTTTAATTCTTTTAAAATTCAACTTTAATTTAGCCATAACCAAATTATGATCCAAATCTATATTAGCACCAGACAAAGCATGTGAACCCTTAATAACATTCTTATATCTATTCTGAATCAATATACAATCAATTTAATGATGATGATGATGATAAGCATCATTAATGAGTAAGTTATGGAAGATACTATACATACCTTTTATTTATATAATAAATTTCTAACTAAAATAATATTGGAAAATTAAATCTAAAATAATAAAAAATTAAATCTAAAATAATCAGGCATGAAGACTGCTTTATAAATACTTATATAGCTATAGATAATAATAACTTTATTATTTTGTAATCTAAATGTAATCTGTTAAATTTTTATGTATTTTTTTTTAATATGATACAGTAGCCACCCTATATCATATCTTGAATAACTTTCAGGTGTTGTACATCATAATAATAATTCATATTTTGTTAATAAGCTTTGATTACAATGTAAATGTGTAGTACTTTTGAACACGCACATATATATTGAAATGATATTTCATAAGAATATATATATTTTATTAGTATGTATATTAAGATAAATCTTTGGAAAATAAGCTTTATTTAAATGAAATAATATACTTTAAATATATCATATCAATGAATGTATTTAAAAGTATTTTTGTATTACTGTTTGTTTAAATAAAGTTAATTTTATAAGATTATAATTAAAAAGTTTATTTATAATTATATAAAACATTGTTTTATTAAAATCAATTTTTGTTATATGTAAAATATTGATTTGTAAAGTACTAATATTTATTATTTTTATTAAATATTTTAATTATAAACTACAAACTAATCTATTATTTTATTAGAGTTGCCAAGAATGACTTTCTTGAAATTCGGGAGCATTCATGTGTTGAGTTATATGGCTGACATTCTAAAATTTCCACAATGAGTCGCTGATTTCATTGTTTTATCCCAAATAACAGATATGAATTCAAACGGATAATTTTAATTTATTTAATCTCTTAATCAAATGTTACTTCCCAAATCATCATTATTATCTTTCTCTTCAACTTACTATAGGTATGAAAATAGAATGCTTATAAAAATAGTCTACTATTGTTTATTGCCTTCATGGGATCTTTTAATAAATCGCTGAAAGACAAGATTTGTTTGAGTAAATAAATTTAAAAAAAAAAAATAAGTAAAGACAATTTCTGAATCTTTATTTTTCATTGAATTTTTTAAAAATTAAAGTGTTTCTGATATAGACATATCTATACAATTATTACATAATAATAATATCTCCAAAACTTTTTACAGCAGTGCTGCAAGAAGCATTTTGTGGATTAAAATGGGTAGCTAAAGGAGAGAAAGTAAATGGAGATTATTTAAGTCATTTCTATTTTGCAGATGATGTAGTTGTTTTTGCAAATAATGTTTTAGAACTGCAGGAAATGTTGCAGGAGTTATCAGATGAAAGTAGGACTAAAGATAAATGTTAAAAAGATTAAAGTATGGATTTTCTCAAAATATGAAAATAAAGATTGATTAAGTTAACAGCTACAAATACCTTGGTCAGATTATTAATGCAGATGGAAACATAAAAGATGAAATTAATCATAGAATTAAACTTGGTTGGAGTGCTTTTGGTAAAAATAAATTGATATTAAAAGGAAATATGCCTATGTGTTTGAAAAAAAAAAGGTTTTAATAAATGTGTTTTACCAGTTTTTATTTATGGATCTGAGACTTGGACACTTAATAGAAGAGCAATGCAGAGACTTTGGACCACTCAAAGAAGCATGGAGAGATGCATGTTGGGAGTAACAAAAAGAGATTGAAAACGCAATATATGGGTAAGAGAACAAACAAGTGTTACTGACCTCATTAAAAAAATTAAAAGACTGAAGTGGAGATGGGCTGGACAAATTTCTTGAAGAGATGATAATAGATGGACAATTGAAATCTTAAATTGGATTTGAAGAGATTGTAAAAGACCCAGAAAGAGACCATGTGTGAGATGGATGGATGAAATAAGAAAGTATGCAGGAGTGGTGTGGAGAAGAGAAGCTAAAAATCGGAGATGAATTGAACTTGGAAGACCATCATCCCGCAGTGGATTGATAATAGTTGATGATGATACAATTATTAATTATTCATGATATAATTATTGTTAGTTTTTAAACAATTTTTGAATTTATAATTTATTGTTATGTATGTGCTTTTTAATTAATATTTTTAAATGTTTTATTTCTGTAAATTTAAAATGTAATATGAAAGCTTTAGAGTACTGATTTACTTTTATCATATTAAATGTGGAATATATCATTCTATAGTGTAAACTACATTAATATAAAATTTGAGATGTACGAATATGCATATAATTTCATGTGTATTCAATAATTATTTATTTTATATGTTAAGATTGACTGGTGCATCATGCACTGTCAAGTTTTAAATATCAAATGATTGTAATTATTTAGTTGACAGTATCTGGTGTAATCTTCAAGGAAGCTTATTGTTTCCATTGATTTGCTTTTTATTAAATAAATACTTTGATGAGGATAAAGGTGATTTCTTTTAGATATTATTAAGTAAGGCTAGTTATTTAAATGGTGAATTAGCGTATTCTCTAAATATTTTATATATGTTATATTAATGATAGTTACTACATTAATGTCATTACTTTAATCTTTACCTCCTATGAGTAAGTTTATTTCATATTTCTAGCATTTCACCCATCGTTTTTTTTTTTTGTAAATGTTCATTGTATGGATTGTTTTGATGTTAGTTGAATATCAGTGCTGTTTACGTTTAGTTTATCTTTATGGAGACAGTTTATCTTTATGGAGACTTGTCAATTATATATTTGTTGATTTTTGATATGTGAATTTAGATATCACTACAACATTACTGCTTTATTTTTATTAATAATAAATTAATGTTGTTTGTTAAACACATATTAAGTTCATTTCCTTATTTATATATACTTAGCAGATTACTTAAAGGTAAACACAGTTATAATATATTTATAATTTCTGAGATGCTATGACACACGGGAAAAAAAAAAAATTGGAAAAGAATGAAAATCCTTATGCTGCTCTTCTACAAAATAATAATCAGAAATTAATAATAAATTCTTTACAACAGTTATATAATAATAATAAAAAGACTTTTAATGTATAAAATTATTGATTATATAGTAGTTGTAAAAAAATTATTATTATTTTCTGATTATTAATTTGTGATATCTGTAACTATCAAATTATTAAAAGAAAAATTATTTTGTATGGATAATAGGACTGTAGTGTTTGTGTGACTTTGCTTATAAATTTAACTTCTTTCCCCATAGTCTATTCTCATTAATTTTGAATATCATATAATTTCGAATAAAAAAGATATCTAGACATTTATCTAGTGGTGCCTTCTGGCAAGTGTTACATAAGCAATAACTAATTACATTATTCATTACAATCTGTATAATACAAATGCATTATTATGTTCATAGTGTGTATACATAAAATAAGATTATAGTATGGACAAAATTTTCAAAAAATAATAATGTACTTATTAATAACATATTGATAGAATACATTTATATATGTATTTACTATGGGCTCATTTACATTAAATCAAAAAATAAAAAGATAATTAAAAAAACTTACTGTACTGTATTGTATGTTTATTTATTTTTTAACCCAATGAATAATAATAAGTAATGAAACATCAGACTTTTATCGCAATTAAACATACTCTTGATGACATTCATTTCTTCAATAACTTTTTTTAAACTTTATGGAAATGTAACATCAATCTCATTATCAAAAGAATATTGCCTAATTGTTTTGATTTTAAATTTGCATCTACTTTCCAATGTATTTAAAATTATATTATTGCCAATTCAATGAGTCCCTCCACCACCAACCAATGAAATTGTAAATACTGAAGCTTTAGTTATCATTTTTATGGCTCAATAGTATGTCTAAAGTACTTTGAAATTTCCATACATTGTCAACATTTAAAAACAAAATATATCACTTTGCTAAAAAAAATTTAAGATAATTATTTTAAAAGTGCACCATTATCCTGATTAACTAGGATAATTGGTTCTCTAAAACTCATCTTAAAGCAAGAAGATCTTATAAAAAGCAAAAAATATAATGGTTTTCTATAAATAAATAAAAAGTTGATAGTTTCTGTGAGTAAAAATTATACCATAAATTGTTAATATTGTATTAATAAACAAATTAACCTACTATATATAGCAGTTAAAGAAAACCCTTAATGTACAATGTATGCATGCATAAATTGTGTTATGTGTATTATAGAGGGAAAAAAACAAATTCTTTTTTATCCACCTATTCAGCTCTCATTATCATCCATTTTTCTGAGTCATCAGTTGCTCATTCTAAAAGTCCATCATTGACTTTTAAATCCTTTGCTAATCTTTTTTTTTTTTTTTGAGGAGTACAGATGACTGAAGTTCTCTAGAGAAAAAGTTTACAATGAATAGTTGACTTGGTTTTTTTTTCTTTTCATACAATATATTATAAAATCTCATTCATTGACTTATTAAGGCATGTTTAGATTTGATGGATTATTTTAAGTTGGGATTAAATTCTTTGAAAGTGCAGTTCATGGCCTCATGGTATAAAATTTATTCCTTCTGTTTTTTCATATCAAGATTCTTTTCTACAAGCTTATTGATTTTCTTTTCTTTATCCAATTACATTAATTCCTTGTTAGTTAATTCTTCCATGTGTAATTGAAGCTCTTCAATGTTGTTTATTATGAATTATTTATAAAAATCTTTATCCAATGTGATGATTCTTTGATCTATAGATTGAAGAAATGATGTGGTGTTCGGTAACGATTCTAATTAAAAACATATGAAGCTATAAACTTTTTTAAAAAAAATTTTTCCCAATATCATTAGAAAAAAAAAAGAAGTAGTTTCACTGTGCGAACATAGAAAAATGGATCAAGAAAGTAAAAATAGGCTCCCATTTTGTTAATTTTTGATAGTTTTTTTACAAAATTGATAATCATTGCACTGAAAAAAGTCCATATTGAAGTTTCTTTTTTTTTTAAAAAAATCCAGTCTTATATTATTTTGTGAAATTATTTAGAATTAAAAAAGCAACGTTTAGTATCTCATTTAACTGTACTGCTGCGACCTTAAAGACTTATTATATATTAACAGTATAAGGATAGCCAAATTATAGAAATGTACATTACCAAACCATAATTGTACAGTTAATTTTTTTTTTAATTTAATAAAATGCATCTAATGCATTCTATGTTTACATGTTGTAATTAATATTTAAGTTGTGTTTTTTTTACAATATGTATTATCCAAATCTAAATCGATAGTACCTGATATGCAAATACATTAGGCGTGGCATTTTTTTCTTGACATGAGATGTCATTTTATTAAAAGCAGTAAGTACCCTTTTCTTTGAAATGACTTGGCAATTTTTTGAATCATACAATACTTATGATGACAGAGATATGGACTATTTAAATAAATATTAATGGTATGAATCTTATTCAATTTATTTCTTTGCATTTTAAATTTGTTATTAAATGCATAATGCATGAAATCATATTTAAAAATTTTTTAAAGCAAAAATACATTTATGATAATAGTTTCAATTTCACTAAAATTAGCATTCATAAAGATTTTAATCCAAAATTGAATAAATGAATATTTTAGCTAATATTCATACTGTACACAATTTAAACTTCAATATTAATAACATATGATCAAAATATATTTTTAGTTTTATGCTGAATAAAATTTTCATTTTTTTTTTCCTTTCTGAACTTTTTTGCATTTGTAATAATATTTGCCATTGCCTAGAATATCTGAAACAAATTATGAGAAGTTTTAAAATCAATTAAGTAGAGTGTTATTTTTAATTTAGATTTAGCAAATAATAATTATATAAATTTGATTATTAATTACATAATCCATGATTTTTTTTAAAAAAAAAAATAACAATTACAATACAATGATCATAATTTTTGCCACATGCAAAATATTTAAAGCAGTGGTCTTCAACCTTTTCACACCTGTGGCCCAGCAAAAATAAGAATAAGATTTCATGGATCGGCAAAAGTTTACAGATAAATTTTCTTAAAGATGTAACCAGCTTAGCCTTAGATAAGCATAATTGTTATAACTGACCAAAACAGCACACTAGTTATTGTGTATTGTAATGGTGTTGCTTATCTTCACATGCTGAAGACAGAAAACAGTACAATAACAATCATTCTCATTAATTTGCTTGCATTTCTATGTTTATTATTTCATTGTTAAAACATTCAAGAATAAAATGTTATTCACCTAAATGTTGGGAAATATCATAGGTAATGTAATTACATGGCAATGATTATGATAAATGTAATATCTGTATTTAATGTTAAATATACAAGATGGTTATATATATATGGAGATTGTCTTTTGATAATAGTAAAGGCCAAATAGAAATCACATAATTAATCACCATACAGTCAAAAAAAAATTTGCCATATTTTAAATCTGAAAAAATAAAACGAAATGTGTAAAAGTCTGAAGTTTTGATGTTATTGTATTTTTTTTTGTGTGTGTGTGCTGGTGTGTTGAAAGGATCAAAAAATGTAATTAATATGAAAAGTTTTTTTTTAAAAAATGGTAAAATAGATACCGCATAATAGAAATAAAGCCAAAAAAATCGCAAAGTTATTTTTTGTTTGTTTTTATTTTTAAAAAAATGTTAACAGAAATTGGTTTTAAAAATAAAAGTTTTAGTATATTAGCAGTATACAAATAAAACCAAAAAAATCACCTTATAGGCCAAAAAAAAAGTAGGCGTATTTTTAAACCAAAAAAAAAAAAAGAAAACAAACTTGATTCAAAAGTCAAAAGTTTTGATCTTGTTTTAACACATAAACAATGTCGACAAGCGACCATGATTGGCTATCAAAAGACAACTGGAGTTTGTATAATAAAAAACCTTTTTTTTTTTTTTAAATTTTGAATTTTTTTAGAAAAATAACAAATTTAATTCTATCTCTCCATAAACATCTGTGATAAATAGAAAAACAAATTAATTTATGTATGATTAGATTTCGTTTTTGTTCTGTTTCTTATTTTTTAACAGGGTAAAAATGCGATGAAAAATAAATAAAAACTGTTTATATTAATTAAAAGTTTAAAATCTTATTATTTTGTTATTACTAACTTTCTTGCCAGTCTAGCGCGGCCCGGCAGAAAACTTCTGCGGCCTGGTGGTTGAAGACCACTGATTTAAAGTATTTTAATCCATAGAAGTGAGTAAATACAGTTTAGTGTGTTTGGTTGTTATACTTCATCAAAATATGGATTTTTATTATTTATTATATTAAATGAAACTTTTTTTGTTATGTAGTTATTAACAATGAAAATCTTTACTTTGGATATGTCATTAATGAAATACTGATTGTCTTGCAAATTGCAGTTATTCATATTATGTTAGCAGTTTTATTTTTGCTTTATTTTTTTCTTTTTAAGAAGTGTTGTCAACGAAAAAGGACAAAAGGAAACTACTGCAAATGGCAATAGGGTAATACAGTGTTTCTCTAAAAATAAGACCATGTTTTATATTAATTTTTAAGATGTATTAGGACTTATTTTCAGGGGATGTCCCGTGTATAAACATACATTTATTTAAATATAAAGGAATAAGGTGATATTTTGTTCCCTTTAGGGAAAATGGCAGGAAAACAGTTGTACTGCTTAAAACAACTTACAAGCAAGTTGCTCTGGAAAAATACAAGTTTAAGAATGGTTTAATGGAAATGTTAAATTCAATACATCCCCAAAAAGTGTGGTGAGTGAAGTCAAATATCAAAATGATGCTGTTTTTTTTTTTGATTCAGAAGTCATTCATAATGATCAAACATTTAAAATGTAGAAGTTCTGAAACTTTTGTGTGATGCAGTAAAACGTAAACATTTCATTTTTGTGGCAAAGTGAATTGTGCATGTTTCATCATAAAAGCATGCTAGTGCATAAAGTTCAACTATGAAACAAATTTTAATTCAATTCAGCATGACCCAACTTATCCATCCATCATACTTTTTCAATCTCACACTGTGTAATTTCTTTTTAAATCTCTCAAATAAAAAAATTTCCCTCTTTTTTTGTGGACTTACAAGTGATGAAGAAAAAACAATGGAGGCATTAAAAGACATCACTTTGTAAATGTTTCTGGATTACTGTGAAAAGTGAAAAACACGTTTAGACCTGTGCATTGCATTAAATAGACTATACTTTAAAAGAGATCCAAAATAAATATACAATTTTTTATTATAAAATTGGGTTATTTTTGGATCCCCCCTCATATAATTCAATATGTTTACATGTTTCAACATCCAAACAAAATTTGTCCATCTGATTGACAATCTTAAGTAGGGCTTATATTATGAGTATCCTAAAATATCATGCTGGGGCTTATTTTTGGATTTGATTTTATTTTCAAGGAAAACATGGTAATAATAACAAAAAAAAAACAGGATCTATGATTACGACTAGTTAAAGTAGTTTACCACTATCAACTGTATGTATTATGATTTAAACAAAGACAAAAGAGAATTCAAATTATGCTGCTAATTTTTTTTAAATAATATTTTTAATGTATATAAATATTTTAATACTATTATTAATTATCTTTTATTTAATTACTAATAAACATCACATGATATACATATAGAGAGTTTTGCCTGTTTTATTTAATTACAACAATTTGTTATTTAAAATAAAACTTTGAAAGAATAATTTATTGTCTTTTGAAAGAATAATTTATTGTCTTTTGAATTATATTACTATATATTAGTAACAAACAAAAAAATTAACAGTTAATTAAAAAATAATCATTTGTTTTTATTATTTCTAAAGCTGTGAAATAAAAAAAGAAAACCTTATATTTAAAAAAATATATATTTTTAAATTATCTTTTGCTGTATTATATTACATTAGAAAACAAAAAATGATTTTATTTAATCATATTTTACATACAATTATAACATCAAGAATGAAAATGTGAATTCTGTGACTGTTTTTCAAAATATATTATTACACTAATTGTGGCTTATGTACTTTTTAAATATATATATTTCAGTGCCGTGAACTTTAAAAATAAAAAAGAATTTATAAAATTCTATAATTATAAAATTTCTTCACAGTTTTAATCTTATCTATTCTACTTTCACCTAACTAAATTACAGCATACACTCCAAAGATCTTTCTTAGTATATTATTCATAGAGAATACAAGTAAAGTTATATCATTTAATAACAACAGTGCACACTTTGCAGGTATGAAATAATGCAATGTAGCATCATGTATATTTGACATTAGAATGCTTATTTATTTACAATAGCAACAATACAATGAAGCTATGATATATGCTATATAGAAACACCCCTTATATATATTATACATCATATATAATAATTCGCATTTAGATGATAAGCTTTGATTACAATAGGTTAAGTATTGTTTTATTGAATAGCAAGTGCATATGCACATATATGTATAATATGCATATGTATATTAGAATTATAGTGTAAACAAAATGGAACAAAAATAAGTTATTAATCCTCAATGGCTATAATCAATATATTACATTGCTATCAGTACTCAAATGCCTTAATTTCATATTATTTTTTAAGTGAACAGTTGTCCTTCCCAGTACCCCCCCCCCCCCTAAATATATATCTATTTTGCAAAAATCAAATTAGTTTGAATTTGGTTTGCATATTTGAAATTTTATGCCCCCTTTTCTGATTTATTAGTAAATGATACTACTTGTAGTCTAAACAGTTGTATTTTTTTTTCAACTTTTTCTAATGATCTTTTTTTTCCTACTTTTTACAATGAATATTATAAAACTTGTTATAATTAACAGCAATAATAAAAAGCAAATTCATTTCATTATAAAAACTGAATATATGAAAGCAATCAATTGAATCCAGTTAATCAAAAGTAATTTTATTTCTTCATTTTGTGATTTTATGGCTATATATATTTTTACTTTTATACAGACATTTGAATATATATTGCAAATAATGCTTATAAAAAAAATCAAATTTAAAATATTTATACAAAATAAATACTTTTTTAGTAGTTGTATATGAGATACTGCATGTATTATTTATGCACTAATTGTAATCATTGAGGGTTAATAATAAATTGAGAGAGCATATTTTCATATATATATGCTTTATGTGTTCATTCATTCAAATTCACTCAAAGCATAAAAGTAGTAAAAATGTACTGAACTATATCTTTATTTTTTAAAAATAAAATAACTATTGAAATGTTGATTTTTATCATAATTAAATATGCTTTGGATAATATCCTTTTTCTTCAATAACATTTTCCCTCTCTATAAAAATGCTATAGTAGATTATAGCCTCCCTAATAGTTTTTATGTTTTTTTAAGTCTTTATCAACTTTGGAATCTCTATAATTATCCCTTATTTACCATTACTATTTGCTTTTACTGATTTTAAACCATCTTCAAATTTCAAGCTTCTTGATACAATTCAAGAATGTTTTACGATTCTGTTTTTTTCTGTCACTACTAAATTTCTACTTTTCATTTTATTCCTTGAAAAAAAATACTTTATAATTTTTTTAGAAATTTATAAAACTTCTAGCTCTATAATATTGTACTGTATTACAAAATTCGCTTTCACATAACTCAAATAAAGTTTATTAATAAGCATGATTGCACACAACATTTCAAGTTGGAAAAATGAATGCAATTCTTATCTTAGAATTTATTAAATTTATGAATCTTTATGTTTCTATTTTTTGTTTATTTCCTTTTTTTTTTTAATACCTATGTATCATATATTTACTGTATAGAGAAATAAAAATATAAGCATCTATAATGCAGGTTTATCGATTATATCTTATTTTTGTTTGTTTTTTTATTTAAAAAAATCATAAAATATTGAACATTAATTTCTCAGATCAACTATTAAAAATTTAATTTTATATTACAGTAAATGAATATAAAATACTTACTGTACACTAACCAAAAATGCTGTGTACTTTATTATAGCTGTTAAATAGTGTTTATAAAATGTGCTATAATATTATTAAAGAAAAACATAAAAAAATTATTATTGTTCTTCAAGACAATAAATTAAAATGCATGAACAATGTTATCAGCTTCACTTTTATTTTTTTAGTTTGTCCATTTAAACTAAAAAGAAAACTGCACAATTGGTAATCAAAATCCCGTGCACACATGCATGCACACACAACCTGCTTTTTGTTTTCAATTTCTTTGTGACTATTTTAAAACAAAACTTTGGTGAAATTTACAATATTTATCAGAATACATTTAAACAGGAAATTATTTTAGTGTAGCTATTTATTTATTTAATTAAAGAACCATTTGTGAATAAGTAACTAAAAAATAATAATCTTTCATAAAAATAAAACAAAATTGACCTATATATTTTCCAGTTTATTGTATTTAATAAATTTCTTCAACACCATATTATTTTTTTAAAATTCGATTCATATCCTTCTTCCTACCTTGGTGATTTTCCAATTTTATTTATAAATAATTTTTATTAAGGTCATATAGTGAAATATTATTAGAATTTGTGTTACATTATTTAGTTACAATTCGTGTTTAAAGTTAGAATAGTCTAGAAGAGGATTATGTTGTTTATTATTGAGATTTATAGCATGATGCAATCTGTTGCCAGGGGGGATTTGGAAGAGTTTCCATGTTTCATCATAGAGGAACTTAGAGGAGAGGGTTTTATCCCTTTCTTTGATTTTTTTAATTGATTGGATAAAGAAAAGTTCTTTGTTCGGATGAGGATGTGTATAATTTTTTTTGCATCTCACAAGCCAGATGGAGTGTGTGAGGAAAATTGAGCTTTATGGTAGGGATGTTTCTTCTATGAATGCAGTCCTTTAGTGAGATGAACTGGTAGAAGTCGACTTCAAGTTTTGATATATTACAATTTTTATGTTTCCTACTCCATTGCATGTATGGAAAATATGCTCATATGTTTCTTCATGCCTCTGAAAATTAGGACATATTGGGTTAACCTTGCTAATTTGGCATTTTACATGAAGAAACCAGTTGGTAAGCATGGCTTCCAGGTTTATTTTAATGAGAAAATCAAGGTATTTTGGCTCGAGGGCCAGTATTTGAATAATGTGGTAATCCTGTAGTTTGTGATACCTAGTTTTGGCTTTGGGACATTGGGTTCAGGATTTATCAATTGTTGAGCATCCCAAATTTTAATTTTGTTTTTGAAAAAATCCTTGGAAATGTTGGTGTGTTGTTTAAGGCTGTGAGTTATTTCATTCAACCAGCATTTTTTCCACGGGGGTGGCTTGTCTGATGGTTGAATTTTTTCTATTTTTATAGCCATGTTTAATAATTGTTGTGAAATAGGGAGTGAGATTTCTGGAGTAAAATTACTGGAATTGAATGTAGGAAAAACAAGATAATTTCATGAAATAAAGTTATTTTTATTTTCTTTTTAATTTATAATTTTATGCAGCACTATAGCTACTTTTTATTATGAAATATTACTTTATTATCATTCTCAGAACAAGGTTTATGTTGTTTTTTTAAAAAATATATGAAAAAATGCATTAATAAAATAATTATTTGTTTATTAAATAAAAAATTTTGTGCTTTTTCAGTCAATATCCAAGAAAGACAATGTATTCCCATATTCTTAAATAATTAATTATTTTATACTAATAAAGTTATTTTGACATTTTTTTTTTTTCTAAACATTTAATCAAATTATAAATTCATGCCAGATCCTAAAAGTCTTATTTATAAGCCAATAACACTTTTAGCTTTTTTGAGATGATTAAAAAATATTTATTTATTTATTTATTTGAAATCAACATTAAATGGTTCTTTAATCTTATTATCTTTAAAAAATATGGTTAAAAAATGTAAAAATTTATATTTTTTTTTAACATATAAAAAAATTTAAATAGTAAATGCAACTTTTAAATTTGTTCTCTAATCAGATATGTAACTTTATCTATGCTCAGAAAAAAAAAAACTAATTTCCCCCCAATTAATAAGAGGTATATAAAAGATATTCATGGATCCCTAAATAATGAATAGCTTTTCTAAATTTATTATACTGCTAAAGCAACTAACTATTATGCCTAAATGAAATTTAACTTTTATAAATAAATTATTAAAATTTATTTAATAATTTGTAAACAAATAAATAATAACCTTCAAATATAAAAAGAATTAAATAATGGTAAATATATTTTTTAAAAAAAGATCCTAGTAATGTGATTAAAGGAAAGTTAATAAATATGGGGGGAAATTATAAATTTTAAAATTTTTAATAGAGTAGAATATTTGAAATGTTATTTTAATGATTCCATATCAACCCAATATGTTTATGAATATTAAGACTCACAAAAAAAGATTTCTTTAAAATTTATTTTTGACTTTACACGTAGTGTTGTTGAAGTTATTTGGTCATTACAAAGTTTATTCTTTTAAGACTTTTGACAAGATTAATAATTATAAAATGGAAAGTAATTGGATACTTGGTAGTTTGGATATTGAGAATATGTATCAATCTGTTAATAGATTAAGCAGTATTGATGTTCTTATGTCTGTGTTAATTAAAAAGATTTGCTCTTATTATTGAAGGATTCTATGTATTTTACTTATAATGGTAATTTTTATACAATATGGGGAAGGGTGAATAATAAGTTATATTTTTTTCTTTAATTTGTTCAGTTTATATTAATTATCTAATTTATTCAATTTATATTAATTATCTGGGAAATAAAATTATTAATAAAAATTGTATATATTTAAAATGATTGTTTGTTTGAAGTTAAAAATTATAAATTGAAAGAAATGGTAAATAAGTTTAATTGTTTTGATCCTTCTATAAAATATGTTGTAGAAGGAGGGGATTACATTTTGTTAAATTAAAATTTTTAGAATACATTAAGATTAAGGATTTAGGATCAATGTGTATCTCATAAGACAACTGCTTTAAGAAATTATTGCTACAGAAATCAAAGATTAAATAGTTCTAATAAGGTTTCAAAAAGTCAATTTTATAAAGATTATTTGAGTGTTGACTACTCTGATAAATTTATTTTATTTAATAATAATTACAGTAGTAATAATAATTGTATTAATGAGATGGATAACGTTATTTTATTTCTTTGCCTTTTAAATTGTTTTCTTATAGAATTGTAAGAAAAATATTAATTTGTTTGGAAGTAAGAAAATTGCTTGGAAAAGGGATATTACATTGAATAATATAATAAATAATACCAAAAAAATTTTTGATAGAAAGACTATTCCTGGAGCTGGAGTAGTGTATTCTATTCCTTGTTTTTGTAAGAAGTTATATATAGATCAGAGTAGTTTGAGCTTAAATGAAAGAATAAAAATACATAAAAATAGAATGAGAAATAAATATCACCATTCTGCTTTATATACCCATGAAAGAGATACAGGCCATACTATTAGTTTCGATGAGGCTAAGATTGTCTTCTTTGAAAGAAATGAAAACAAAAAAAAAAAAAATTAAAAGAATCTTTATTATAAAAAATTTGTGATTCTAAAGCAATTAACTAGTTTAACAGCTTTTTATAATATTAAGAGTGTGGGGTGTAATTAAGAATTGTGTGAAAATTTTAGTATACAAATGTTGAATTGTTTTAGCCCTTTAGACTTAAAAAATCTGCCTTTTGCACTGAAACCAATGATTGAATTTTAGAGTTTATTTCTGTGGCTAAACTGGGTTAGTTTTGAATATGGAGTAATTATATATGTACATATTGTTTTATTTTGAAACAAAAAAAAAAATCTTAATGTCAAAAAATAGTGTAATTGAAGTTTACTTGTATCTTTCAAAAATTAAATACAATATTAACTGCAATATCAGAACAAAAATTACCAACACATATTATTTAATGCCTTAAATGTTTACTTTGAAATTCACTCATAAGTTCTATTTTGCTCACTTGTTTCACATTTTTCATTCAGTTGTAATTTTTGATTAAAAAAAGTATTCTCCATCAAATCTTAATGTTTTTGATAAATTTCTTAAAAGCATAAGTTCAGATAGTGTCCATGCAACATTGGAGAAAACCTTTGCATTTGCTGTGAATTTTATTTGGTCTATTCCAACATCATTAATCCATTGAATTGTATAAGGAATCAAACAGAATTGTTGTTAAGTATTGGAGATATAAAAAAAATTAATATTGTAATGCTAGCGATATATGTTACATATATCTGCATTACATATTTCATAATTTAAAATATATAATTAAATTTATTTGAAAAAATAGTTAAAGAAATAATTATTTAAGAAGTAGTTTTAAAATGTAGTTTAAAAAATAAAAGATTGTGTTTTTAAAATAGAATAAAGCTTTTATTGAAAAGCAGGTGGGGAAAAGAATTCGAAATAAAAAGAGATTTAAAAACTTATTCTCCTTTTTATAAATTAAAGATAAGTTAAAAGAATAAAAGGTCTAAAAATAAATCCTCGTAAAAATCTAAAATAAAACAGATTAATTAATTAGTGAATGCCAGTAAATAATGAGTTTGAAATTATAATAATTAAAAAATTATGTAAGCTATCTCTTCAGGATAAAGGCAAAGAGATAGTAGATTAATCTAAAAAAAAGATTAGATTTAGAAAAATGTAAAAATCAATTAAATCAAAGAAAATGTCAAATTTAATTAAAAAGATAGATTTAAAGTATAATAAAAAATTAAAGCTCTGATAAGAAAAAAACATGGGAGAGTAGATATGTGTCATGTATCTATTGTTATATTTATTCCAGCCTTCATTTTGTGATTGAATTATTCTGCTCTCAAGTCTGTAGATCATCTCAGTCTTCATTTTGTTTGTTACATTATTCATTGTTCCAGAGATTCAGAGATCTAAGGACATAATAGAGCCAGTCACTACTGCTACAGAAAATACTATTGCAAAAAGTGTCTGACTGGGCTCAGGTACCAAAGTCATCTGCTAAAATAAACTACCCATATGTGCAAACAACACCTGGAACCAATGCTTAAGTCATGAAATAGATGCTGCCACTACTCTTCCCACCCACCCCCTATTGTCAAGTCTCAGAATAGAAGACAAGCCTTGAAACCATCAATGGAGATCAAAAAGACAACCAATTGGAAAGTAACACTGATGCAAACCAAAACCAAATGAAGTGTGTCATCTAATATCACGAAAGAAAAGGTAAATATATTTTGATCACTAATTTTTTTTAAATGAAATAAATTCTAACAAAGGACTATATAAATTTAGCCTGAGCTAATCATTTATAATTTTATTATGTTATTTTATGTTAGAATAAATATGTGTGCATGAATAAATATTAATGTTTGCTTAATTATTATTTGGTCTATTCTATCTCTTTTGTTATTGTGTCACCAATTATTTAAAGAAATAAATGTTTATCTGTATGTTAAGTTAATGTGATGGACCCCCTGATTAAGAGTAGGAACTAGCTTGGGATATTTCAAGCACTAGATTATGTGCCTGTCATCTGAAGCATGCCATCTATATAACATATGGTCAACTGGGGCCTGAGTTTGATCCTCAAGATGAATAAAATGCTTTGGATGGCAGGTTTTTGTTCCAGCAGTAGAGGTGGGCCACAGTCAGGAAATGTGGTCATGTTATGCTTTGTATAGCCTGATCTGACCATGAGTATTGTTGATGGCTATACTAGCAATAGTATTCTCCCCTCTGTTTGAAGGGCTGGTCCTTTCCTGAAGTATTAAAGATATAAATTAATAATTATCCACAAAGTTATGTATTAAATGTTAAGAGCTTTATAATAAGCTTAGTTAAAGTCTAGAGATATTGAAAAAAAATATTTAAGTTTAGATATTAAAACTTATTAAAGCCAAGATGTAAAAATATTAAAATATAGCAAGTAAAAATTATAAAAAAATAAGTCAGCTTAGTAGGAATAAATTAAGCTTGTTCCGATAATAATACAATACTAATGTATCAAATGCTGCCAGAGTGCAGTTAAAGTTGTCCAAAAAATTATTTTAAAAAGAGTTATAAAGATATTGTCTAATAAATAATGTTAATATTGAAAATATAAAATAATAATTATCCAAAGAGATATGTAATGAAACTATTAAAGTTTAGATATTAAAACTTAGTTAAAAGCAAGATATTAAAACTTATTAAAGCCAAAGATATTAAAAGATTATGTTAAAAGATATTTAAACCCAGCAAGAATATAGCAATCAGACTTATTTGAAGGAACCCAGTTCAATATATAAGCCTTTTGAAAGTTCATTGTAAGAGGAATTTAGATCAAGTATTTACAGTGGAAATATGTTAGCCGCCATGAATTCCAAGTGCAAAGAGAAATTATCATATAAACAATCTATGAAAGCCTCAACATTATTGCTGAAAAATGAAAGAAGAAAGCACAATGAGATCATAAATAATTATTTTGATAAAAAAAGGTCAATCAGATTGCAAGATTTCATAGAGAGAAAGTAAATGATCTTATTAAATTAAACATACTAATGGATACATCACAAAAGCATAGTAATAGAATGGATAACATGGATACAAAGCATATTGACATAATGAAGAAGGCCTGGGTGAAGAAAAGCCTAAGTAAAATAATGGTGATGATCTATGAGACAATAGCAAAAATCTTTTTTTTTTTAATTAAACAATTTTTTTATCAATTACTCTATTATTCTAGCAATTACAGATAGAATCTGCATGCCCTACAGATTAAAAAAAAAAAACTTACTATATGAAGCAATTCGTATAAACAACATGTAGAACGCCATATTACAAATTACAGATCACTTAAATCCTAGATATATTATTATCATTTTTTTTTATCAAATTTTTTGATACAGGACAAAAAAATAAATTGGGAGAAAAAATAATAATTTTCAAGCTGGATAAATATGGTTAATTAAGGTACATCAGAATAGAGAAAATTATGTAACCAGAATTATAAAAAACACTAATTTAAATTGTGATATTAATGACCTTTTAAAAAAATTAATGGAGCCTTTTGGATCAGCGATAGCATTACATTCTACATATCCAAAAAATATATCCCTATACTGGTCTTGAGTAATAATTATCATTTTAAATAGCGATTAAACAAAAACATCAATCCAAATGACATCCTTACATAATTACTGAGCAGAAAATCACGCTCATTTCCTCAATGTCAAGCTGGACTACTATTGGTGCATATATTTTCTGGCCTCAAACTGAAACCAGGACCACTTTGAAGATTAGTGTTGCTTTGATGGTTGGTGAGTTTTTCTTTGCAAAGGGCATAGTTGGAGATCAATGGGAATGTTTCTATTTTATTCGTGAGTTTCTCGCTGAATTTAAGAGGCAGTGATCCCATGGAAATAGGCTAGAAGAGAAGAGATGATAGATTTTTTTTTTTTTTTGGTGAATAGTACTTTTTTTTTTTTTTGGTGAATAGTACTATAAACAATGGGTTTGATGCCTTCTGTAGGTTGGAGTTTCTGTGACAAATGATCACAGAGATATTGAACTGTGAAACAACTGAGATGTAATCATACAAATTGAGGGATACCATAGGTTCCAGCATGTCATGTGTTTGAGATGGTAGCTAGTTTTACAAAAAACTAAGTTGTGCTGAATAGAGTTCTTGTTTTACTTTCAAAAAGAATTTTATTATTGCTATAAAAATTATTACATTTACTCTTTTGAGTCATTTTGCATATATATGTTTATATTGTGAGTAAAAAAAGATAATATGGTTATATACATATGGGGAACAGGAAGAAGGGAATAGTTGGCCAGTGTTTTTTTTTTTTTAATAATACAAATTAATTCCATTAAAGAAGTCTCTGAGTGTTTTATGTAGTCCATTTGGAACAATTGATTTCTTGGTATTTTGTTGTTCAAGAAGGTCAGCTGTCTTAACAAAATGATCTCTATTTCCTATGTGGTTTGAAGAGAAAGGTTCAGTTCCTTCCATGAATGATTATAGGGATGTTGGGATGCTGTGGATTTTGAATAGTCTCCAAGTATTCTCATAAAGCAACTTTGTTGATATAATTTCATCTTTTTTTTAATCTTGTTTAAAGTACTGATGAATATTGTCATTGCATTCGGTGGTGGGATATTGAAGGTGATTTTGCATCTAGTTATCCACAGTGAGTATATAATAAAAGTCGATATTCTTATGTGAATGAAGTTTCGGTCTTTCATGCAATCTTTAATAGACAGCATCTTATAAAAGTCCATTGAGGTATTTTGGGCTATCATTAGCCTTACAGATGTCAAGCCAGTACAGGATAGAATCATATGCTCAAAGGTTTCTTCCTCTCTATTACAGACAGGACAGCAAGGATCTATGTTTTTTATAAATCTTCTGTAATGGAGGAAATAGTTTGTTGGAATTGCATTCAAGTTAGCCTTAATTAAAAAATCCAAGAACTTTGGCTCCATCCATAAGAATTTGAATAGTGTAGTAATTTTTTGATTTGTTACTCCAAGTTTTGGTCTTAATTGTGAAGGTTGGGGGTTCATTAATGAGTGGGCGGTCCATATGGAGATTTTGGTAAGAAAGCACTCGGAGGAGTTGCCATTGAATTTGTAAAGATGGGAGAGGATTTGGTCTATCCAAGAGGACTTCTCAGGAGGAGGCGTATCTGTGGGAGTTATTGGTTCTGTTGCAAGGATGCTATCATATTTTTGTATCAGGTTGACTACCACTGTGTGTGCTTTTTGATAGAATATTGCCTGAATGGAATGAAGGGACATTCCATTCTGTTTTCTATGGAATTGCATTTTTGCTGTGCTGATGGATGAAGTACGACCCTTCCAAAACAGTCGTGCACATAGTCTGTAAACTTTGGATAGGAATATCTTGGTGATGGTAATGAACGGGAGATAATAGGCAATCTTGGCCATTACTTTCATATTTAACAGAGCGACCTTGCCCTGCAGAGATAAATAGACCTTCGAAAGCCCCTGTGTAAGGTGGTCAGCTTGTTCAATGATGGTATTCTGAATACTTTTGGTCATGGCGAGTTGAGATTTATATATAGGGAACCCCAAGAAATTTTGGGGCTCCGCAAGAAATTTGGAATGGATTTTTTTTCCATTTAATATTCGCCATGTAGAGGATTTGCTGTGATTAATGTGTAGTTGAGATGAGCTAGAAAATTTGTCCAGTAAAAGGTAAAGCGGTTGGAGATACTTATGTGATGGAAGGAATATTATGACATCATCCATATATGCAATGGAGGTGATGGATTTCTTGATTCTTGGTATATGAATTCCAGGGAGGGAGTCTTCTATAGACCTTAAAAGATGGTCTATGTAGCATGAAAATAGCAATGCACTAAGCGGAGACCCTTGAGGTATGGAGCGCTTAGGCGTGAATCCATCTGTTAAGGTTCCATTAAGTGTGAGGTGAATGAATCTGTTATATAATAGGTTATCTAGTATTTGTATGATCTGGGAAGGAATGTTGTATTTCCCTAGAAGTTCAAGCAGGATGTTGGGATTCACTGTGTCAAAGGCCTCAGCTATGTCAATCTGGACTGCAATCGGTTTTGATAGTCTATTAGATCTGACATAGTCGAGGAGTAATTTAACTTCTGTCATGGCAGTAAGGGTTGATGAACCCTTTTTAGCATATTGATTTTTTGAAATGTTATGAATGATTTTGGACTCTATTTTCTCTTTAATGACTCCTTCTATGATTTTGAATAAGATAGGAGTCATTGATATCGGTCTAATGCTGTTGATGGAAGTGGGTTCCTTGTTTTTCTTCAAGAACGGCACCATTGCAATAGGGTAAAGATTAGGAATTACCCTTTTTTGTGTCGAGAGGTGTTTTATCATTCCCATTACAATCGGAATCACAATGTTGCTAAGATGGAGAAGCATAAACTTAGGTATGGCATGTATACCAGGATGTACATGGTCAGGTAGGGCTGCTAAGCGATTCTTTATGTCAGTCTCTGTGATGCCATGTTTACCTATTGGAAAAATGTCATTCCAAGAGAGATCAACTCTGGGTTCACAATTTTGTAATCTTTCTTTAAAGGAAGATTCAATTTTCTGAAGCATATGAATTCCAGTATAATTGGAACCACTGATGATGATTGTTGAGGGCGTGGATTGTTTGGGTTTGTATCCTAATGCCCAACGAAGATATGCTCTAGTCCAACAATGCTGATTAGGTAGGTATATTTTGGATCTTTTAATTGCTATGTATTCTGCAATGGCCACTTGTTTGGTCTTATATTGATGCTTAAGGTTAAGCAACCTTTCCAATGGCTCATTGTCGATGTTGAATGCATTGATTTGGTGAGAGATTTGTTCCAGCTCATTAAAAAGCGTTGTAGGCCCTTTAGATCTTCTGGTGTGTTGTACTATGAGCGACTGTAGAATTCCCACAAGAGAGAACCAAGCTTCCTCCGGAGGTCTAGTGAGTATGTCAATTTTTTGAAAAAGAATGTAGGCCTCGGAGAATACCGCCTCAGTTGTGGAGGCACGAGTGAGGACTCTTATGGTATTGTTGGTGCTTATTGTAGGGAAGTTTTGAAGCTGCAGGTCTGCAACTATGGCATGGTGGTCTGTAAAGGCTGCTGGCTGAAGATATGCTTCAATACAGAAGTGAAATTCTGCTGTATAAAATAACAGGTCTATTAGGGAGTGATGAACTTTCGTGTGAAATGAAAAAGCATTAGGAGGGAAATACCCTCTACCATCCAGAAATCCTCTGTTGAGGAGATGAAGATATTTTTTGTCATATTCTTCATAGGATAGATTAAAATCTCCTATTAATATAGCAGGTGCATTGTTATTGGAAGTCAGCATATTTATAGTGTTGATAATTCTTAGGTGAACTTCTTTATTATTGGGGGCATATACATAAAATGAGTTTATGTTACTTGATCCATATGTTAAGTTCAGAGCAATCAAGTTGTTGTCTTCGTAGAGCACTTTAAATTTATTGGGAGGGCACTTCTTGTTAATAAGCACTCCAACTCCTCCGGCAGCGGAGCTATTGATGGCTAATTTTAAGTAACCAAGTTTGCTAAGCTCTGTCTGGATATTATGGTTGGAGTGCTGGTGGAATTTGGTTTCTCCTAAGAATAAAATGTGAGGAGAAATAAAGGGGAAAAAATGCCTAATGGCATATACACGAGTGAGGGTGTTTAGACCTCTCACATTGATCCCTACTACTCTGCATGGCAGGTTATCCATCAACTCTTAGATCGCTAGTAAGTACCGCTTGCGGGCTGTTTAAGTTTGGAGAGGCAAGTTCAGAGGATTTAGGTGAGGGAACCATGTGAGCAGATGCAGGAGGTTGTAGGCTATAGGTAGAAAGGTCTTCTGTATTGGTGTCTGTTGGCTTAGAGTGAGAGTCCTGTGTATTAGAGTGTTTTATTTTCCTTTTTTTATCTTGCATAGTATTTGAGCTGTTGTAAGAGTGATTTTTTATAGTTTTATTTAAGTCGAAATTGGTTGAATTCATAGTTGTCTGTTCATCTTCCTCAGAACTGCTTTGTGCAAATTTTGTTGACTTTCTTTTTTTGTTGTATAAGGTTTGTGTTATGTAATCCATATCTGTTTCTATGTCTGGATTAATCTGTATGTCATTGGCTTCACCTAACATTGACGAATTCTGATGTGTGATATTTTGTGCTGGTTTTTGCATATGTTTCATGTTGTGGCTTGTGCTGGATGGTGTGGGTAAGTCAGAGTGTGATTGCTGTACCCGGGGTGGTTCTAAGAAATCTTTTGTTTGTTTGTTTTGGGAATTATAAGTATTTGAGCTTGTGGTAATATTTATTAAGTGTTTATCAGATGGCAAGTCTAGTTTAAGTTGCTGCCTTGTTTGGTCTCTGTAGCTGTTAAGGAAAACCTTTTGAATTAATTTGTGATGAGTTTTGAGAATTTGAGGCATGTCCTGTGGAGTTTTTTGAATTCGGATAAGTGGTTGTTTTTTTATTCCGATTTTCAACAATTCTGAATTCTTCCGTGGTGTGGGTTTGTCCAGAGTCATCTTCTGGAATAAAGTGTAAATCGGATGTATGTTGATTCTTTGCCTGATAGTTAATTTGCTGCTGGCATTTGTGTGATCTATTTTTCTTATGACCACAATGAGTGCAGATTCGGGCTATACAGTCCTTTATAAGATGCGTGCGGAGCCCACAGTAGAAACACTGTGGTCTCACTCCGATAAATGTAAGAATCATTGGCTCTCCATTAAGTTTTAACGTTGTTGGTATATCTGTTGGTTTGGAATTTTTATTTAAGTGTATATTAAATGATGCGGTGTTTGATAGTATGTGCCCATCAATTGGGAGATATTTAAAATTGGAAATTTTGCCAAAATCAGCGAGAAGTTCTTGTAGTTGAATGCCATCGAGACCCATTACGCAGTTTTTGATTTTTCCTGTAAGCGTTGCAGTTCTATTTAGATCTATATAAGTGATAAACCTATTCTGGATAATTTTATACGTGTTACGGAAGTTATTTCTGGGCGCATATGAAGAAAATTCGATTGCTATGTAGCGATCATTAGGGTGAGTTAGAATTCGTTGTATTCCCTCACCAATGTTGTCTTTTTTAATGAGGCTACATAGCGCTTCGATTGGAAACTTATATAGTGAGCAGTTTTCATCTGTTATGGCCAGAACAAGGCTTTTGTCATTGCTATAGTTGGATAGTGACTTCAGTAGTTTTAATGGGATCGATTGATTGAAGCTTTGACTGAGAGAAGCATACTGTTCATCATTAAAGTTATCTGTGGAAAACTCAGATGGGAGAAGTGGGTTTTGTATTGTGTTGTTTTGCTGTTCAATCTCTTGTTCTATTATATCTAGCATGGGAGAACTAAATGCGTCCGAGTAATTTGTATCATATTCGCTCTGAAGTGCGAAGTTTCCAGTAGAGCGGTTTTCATTTATTACTTTATTCATATTTGCGTTTTGATTTGTGCCTATTTTAGTTATATTTGCATATGATGGTTTAATTTGGGATAATTTATCATAACATGTCTCTTGTTGTTCTTGTAAAACTTGTGAAATAGCTAGATTTAAGGGAGGTTCGGCTGCGGAAGCAAGAATCGGTGATTTGACTTTATTTGACTTAGCGTTGTGTGGATTTTTGATCAGCGCCTCTAGCGGAAGCGTGGGTTTGGAAGACGAGGAACCGCCGACTATTATATTTTCAATTTGAAGCTTTGCATTTTCCTTAAATTCTATTTTATTTCCATAAATTATTTTTTTTGCATCTTCTTTATTGTTTAATCTGTCTTTTGATTGTATTTCTAGTCTTGCCTGGCCATTATTTATGTTAGAATCCGATATGATTCCTTCACAAGGCAGAGAGCCGTTGTAATCATGAGTGTAAGTGGTTAGTCCATTTTGTGTAGAATATTCGTAAGTTTTGTTAAACGAAATGCTATTTTTTGATGTATTGTTTAATATTATATCAGGATTTTGTGTTTTTGTCTTTGATTTTTTATTATTTTTGATTTTTTCCGTTTTACTTTCAGAAAGAGTATCTTCGCCGCTTTCATAAGACCGACGGCCTTGACTATCAATGTAATTATTTTCCTCTATATTTAATCTTTGTTTGTTTTTATTTGTTTCAGTTGTTGGCATGGTCTTAATTGTTTGTGGTTTCATTTCATGTTGATTTAACGTTAATTTAGAAGTGATATCAGCATTATGAGTCAGAGGTTGCTCTTTTTGGTTTACGTTACATGCGCTTATCCCTATGTTTACGCTTGGGCTTCGTAATTGCGATTGAATTTTTTCTTCATTTAAAATCTGAATATCATTTAACTGTTTTAATTTTTCGTTGTTATTTTGGGCTGTATTTGGATTTAAAAATACTTTATTTTTTGGTGGATGAGAATCCATAGGTGTTTCATTTTCTGTAGAAGCTAAGTAGGGAAACTTATCTTCACTTATTAAACTAAGTTTTCTTTCGCGGAGGTAGATTCTTTGTTGTGAACATTATCATTTTGAAGAATTTTTGTAGATTTTTTATATAAATATTGATAATTTTTAGCACATGCTATTTTAAATTTATATGGATTAGTATGGATTTTTTTTTTTTTTTGAAGTTATTGATGATTTTTTTTTATAAGGGTTAGTTCTGGCTTTCACGCTACGAATATTTAATATGGCCGTTTCCATATTCGGCTGATTTTTTTTTATGTACCTTGGAATGCGGGATTTATTCCGCAGTTCCATGTGATAAATAATAAAATAAGGCTTACCTTATTCGAATACGTAATTTTCCTGTCTTGATTCTTGAAATTAAGGGAGATTTTAGTTCGATTTATGAGGGGCACTTTTATTTTGCTGCTAGTCACTACAGTGCCATAGATGGCGTGAGTTCTTGTTTTTGAAAGCTATTTAATTAATTTCTCAGCAATGTGTCATAGTGGCATATAGTTATAGTATCTGAGAGTTACAATATATTTTACTTTTTATAAATATATATTTTTTCTAAGTGATGCAAAATGCCATAGGAGACATTAAACATTTTATAAAATTAAAATGATCACGTTTTATTTTTTTGTATGTGTAATAAAATTAACATTGATATAAAAGGGGAGGGGGGTATTATTTACTAGTCTATTAAAATAACCATTATAGGTATCTGAGTGATGCTCCATGAATAGAATTATATTCCCAGTGTTACGTATTAAACGAATATAATTTATTTATATAACTTATTAAAATAATTAAAAAATATATATCATATAATAGTTTACCATTTAAGAAAATTAATAAAATAAAAAATCAATCTATATATCTAGAAATAGATTATGTATTTTAATTTGAAAATATTAACAGTGGAAATAGCTAATAAGAAATTAAATTATGTTAGACTTTTCTTTTTTAAAAAAAAAAAAGTTTAGATTACAAATTTACAAAAAGTAATTCAATAACTTTAGATAATGATTATTATTATTAACATACTTTTGGTCAGGTAAATGTTTTGCCTATGCTTATAATGCCTTTTAAATACTTGTTCCATCACATATTGACAGCATTTTAATTATGAATCTGGTTATCTGATAGGGGAGTTGCTTTTTTTTTTTCAAATTGTCTGTAGTTTATAATAATCCAATTGTCTGTAGTTTATAATAATCCGGTACCTATTTGTATGTTAATACCTATCACATGTTATGTAATTTATTATCTAATCAGAATTGGGTTTGTGCTCTAAGTTTGAATAACACAAACATAGCTTTTTTAAAATTTCAGAAAATGTGTAGTTCTTTAATTGATAAAGTGACAATCATATTAAATTATCTAATTATTAATAACTGTTCTCTATGAATAACGAATTAGTTAATTTAAAAAATTAATTTAAAAAACGTTCTAATGATAATTCAATTGCTTTAAAGTAGATTAATAAAAAAAATTAAATCCAATATTAAAAAAACTAAATCACATTGTTATACGGAATATTTTTGTAGTAAAAATATTTCTCTGCAATAAGAAATAATTAATGCTTTAAGAAAACTTCTAATCCAGTGGTCTTCAACCTTTTCACACCTGCGGACCAGCAAAAATAAGGATATGATTTCCCAGACTGACAGAAGTCTACAGATAAATTTTCTTAGATTTAAACTGCTTAGCCTTAAATGAGCATAATTGTTATAACTGACCCAAACAACACACTAGTTATTGTGTATTGTAATGGTGTTGCTTATATTCACATGCTGAACACTCGTTCTAAAGTTGCACAATCATACTGCTACAGAAAACAGTACAATAACAATCATTCTCATTAATGTGCCTGCATTGCTACATTTATTATGTCATTGTTAAAACATGCAAGAATAAAGTGTTATTCACTTGAATGTTGGAAAATATCATAGCTAGTGTAATTGCATGACAATGATTATAATAAATGTAATATATGTATTTAATGTTAAATATACAAGATGAAGTTATATATATGGAGTTTGTCTAATAAAAAACTTTTTTTTTAATTTTGAATTTTTTTAGAAAAATGATAAAAAATTTAACCCGCCCCCTCCATAAACATCTGTGATAACCAGAAAAACAAATTAATTTATGTATCATTGATTAGATTTTCTTTTCGTTCTGTTTCTTTTTTTTAATTAGGTAAAAATGTGAAGAAAAAATAAATAAAAATTATTTATATTAATTAAAAGTTTAAAATCTCATTATTTTTATTACAAACTTTCCTGCCAATCTGCACGGATTGGCAGAAAATTTCTGCAGCCCGGCACCGTGCCCGTGGACCAAGGGTTGAAGACCACTGAATTAATTTCATTACAACCTATTTCATCTCTATTATTGCTAAGTTATTTGAAATGATAGTCAAAGATGAAATATTATTTTTGAATGTACACAAAGTGATTTGTGAACACCAATTAGATTTTGTTGCTGGAAAAAGTAATTTGGATGCTTTTAATAATCAGGTATATAATTTTGCATCTTCATTGGACAAGAGTCTTAAGACTGTGTATTTGGATTTATCTAAAGCATTTGACTCTGTTCATCATATAATTCAATTCTTGTGCATTGCTTATATTCATATAGTTTTTGAGATCATTTTACTCCTTAGTTAAAAAGTTATCTAAAGGCAGAAAACAAGCTATTAAAATATATAGTGTTATTAGTGAGTTTAAATTGGTTAATCATGAAGTGTTTGATCTTATATTATTTTTGATTTATATAAATATTTTTGCTTTAACTTTCAACTCTGAAATTTGTTTTTACTGATGACATTGCTCTGTCTTGTGATAATCGTTTCATATAATCTTCTTAAACAGATAATTAATAAGGATGTTTTTTATTAGTAACGGGCTTATGACACTAAAATGTCTAGCAGGCAATCACAATAAAATGATAGGTATTCTTACTTCCTTATAAATATTCTTCATATTCACTTAATAGCTACAGTTGTAAGAAATATAAAGTTCATGGCAGTAATATATGTAATTGGGTAAATTAAGTTTGTTGAGAACTATTGTTATTTAGGAGTATTTATTGATTTTAATTTATCTTGGTCAAGATATATTGTTTATCTATGTTTATGGTAATGTCAAGTTAATTATCTGTTTTATTATTTAGTGAAATTTTTGCCTAGATTGCTTTTGTTGATTATTTATGTTGATTGTTATCAAAGTTTATAATTTGATATCTTTATTTGGACACAATCCTTATTATGTAACTTGCAAAATTATACTATGCATATTATTTATGGTAGATTCAGCTTGATTTCTGTGCAGGATATTTATGATAATTCTTTTATATTGCATGTTGTCAAATTTTATAAATATAGTGATTATTGACATACACCTGGGTCTCGTTTTACGCAATAGACAAGTTCCTCAGAAAACACGCGCAAACGAAATCACGCAAAAATAGATGTAACTTACATAGAAAAGGGGGGCATGCGGTCTGTGATTTTTCAAAATTCATATAAAAGCAAAGCACCAATGTAAAATTACTTTAAAATTCGTGCAAAAAAAAAAATAAGGAAATAAAATGACTAATAAAAAATTTCGAATTTGAAAAAAATTGATACAAGACAAACTTTTTTTTACTATAATATTTAATTTTATTCAAAATAATATATTTTTATGCATAATTTACAGTATAGTAATTTACATTTTTTATACACGTTTTAATTATTATCACTATTTGCCAAAAAAACATGTTCGTTTGCAAACTGAGGAAATACAACTAGTGCCAACTTCACACTCATGTTGTGTCAATAGTTTTCTGGTGACAACGTAATTAGTAATTAATCTTTGAGATGATGATTTTATTAATTGTTTATGAAACTAACAACTAAAAATTAAATTCTTATTTTTGTCTTTAACTTTTTAATTTTCAATTCCGTTTAAAAATCAAATTTGACATTAAATTAATTTCAAGTCACCATAAGTAATTTTTAAATTGTTAATTACAATTAAAAATCAGATTTTAATTTTTAATTGTCAAATTTAATTGTGCCCACTGCTATTACTTACCTTTTAAAAATAAACTTGTGGACACTAAATGATTAATAATTGATTACGTTCTTCTTTAAAAAGCAAAAACAGAATGTGATTTAAAATGCAAAATTAACACGCACAATGTTTGAAAAAATTTACATTATAATCTTGTAAAATTTAATGTGTGTATAAAAAAAATGTGGAAATCATGATTTTAATTTCATTAGTGCATAAAATCTTACTATTATAAAGCACTGAAAATATTGAAATTACTAAGATAAAAGTCGAATTCCAATAATGTGCTATTATTTTCAATATAACGTGTGTGAAATTTATTATTTAAAGTAACAGCACATTATCAGAGTTTAACTTCCGGTGAAACATGAATCACGTAACTTCAAAATCGTGTTAAATAAGTTCGCGTAAAAAGCGACCCATGTGTATATATCATCATGGTTCTTTTTTAAATCATAAAAACTAATATTTGTTGTCTGCTTCCGGTAGCCTGATTGTGCAGGTCACGATTTATGAGCTCTGACTGGATCAGTCTTATTTGCATGATTTGGGTCCTAAAAATTCTTGAAAAAAACAAAACAGGTAAGTATTTATTTCTTTACGTTAAGTAATTTTTTTTTTTGCATGGAAAAGATTTAAATTCCCATGCACAAACTTGACGGTGAATAGTCCATTCTGGGAAACGTCCATGGCTGTCGTTAATAATACTACTGCCAAGCTAAGAGATAGACTTATTCCCGTAAACTCTGGAAAAGATCCAATGGATGAATTTAAAATGGATGAATTTAAAATCGGTAGCAATAATTGGAGAAATAAAAAAGCTGCCAGTATTACTGATCCTATTCATAAAGTGAATCTAGCATCTCCTAAGAAGTCATTTTTTTAATTCCTTTGCCAAAGAAAACAGTGGTCAAAAAAAGAAAACTGATAACATTAACTTTGATCAAAATAAAAACTGTTTTATCCCCTCTTCCAAAACAAAACCATACACCAAAATGATAGATAATAATTTTAATTCTAAGCCTACTTTGAAACCTACTAAATCGCTCGGGGAAAAAAAAGTTCTGACCTGAAAACTGCTCAAAATCTAGAGTTACGATATGAAAAGCTGCTTCCGGAAGTGCCGGAATGCGGGAAAACTTTGCAGCGACAGGAAAACTATGAGAAACCAATTTCGATCTCAATCTTAGAGTCGAATAATACATATTCCGACGTAATGAATACGTCGGTGAAAGAATTGGAATTTTTGAGCCACTACCAAAAAAGTTATCCCGAAAAAACCTTGGGAACAGTGGCGCCATTGGAAAACAAAAATTCTCATAACGTAAATTTAAAATCCATCAGAGATAATTTTTCGTTAGATAATGATTCTCAGAAGGCAGAAAACTCCCTAAATATTAAAGCTAACCTAGCCAAATTTACTAAATCTATAGATTTTCTCTCAGAGAACAGTTCTCAGCCCAAAAGTTCCCTCTCTAAAGCCTAACAAGAATTTTACAACAACAAATCTCCCACTTCGTTCTCCAACAAGAAGATAGATGGCAGTACAAAATTACAGATTATCCCAGATAAGTCTCAAAATTCCAAAACTAACACTTCCAAAAATAACAAATCAATAGATTACTTCCCTATGAACAGTTCTAAATCTAAAATGACTCAACCCACTACAGTAAAAATGAGTTATACCAACTTATCTACAACTTCAATTACTAAGGAAAAGGTTGACTTTGGTTCAATGTTACAGAAAGCTCCGGAATTTGTTACTGATGAGATTGGATTTGAAACTAATGATCTACAAGCATCTCAAAAATCATTGATGGCAAATAAGACACCCATGGATTCTGCAACCACATCTAATTCGAAATTTCAAGCAACACAGCCCTCTCACTTCTTTAAACCTTCACCTAGAAATAAATCATCAACCAATGAAGCTAAGTGCACCAATAATTTTCCTCTAGATAGCTTCTCATACCCCAAAGCTTACTCCAATAGATTTCTAAGCTCAGATTTCCCTGAATTAAGTGCCAACTCTGAATCTAGAGTGAATGGCTATTTGTCCAAAAGTAATCTTATGAAGTCTGACATTACATTGGGCAACAGCATCTGTAGGTCAGACTCTTGATCTCTCTAGTGATACAACTAACACTGTTGAGACTTTTGGAGACAGAGCCTTATCGGAAAAAATCCCTAAATATAATACTGCCCGATTAAGCACGAAACCAATGTCTTATGCAGAAAAAGCTGCTATAAATCTTAAACCTCCAACATTACTCATGACCTCCAGACAAGACAAAATAGATGGAGGGTCTCAAATGGTCTTATTATCCAAGGTTATTCTCATCATAGATAATGAGGGGGTAGAATCACCTCAAGCAACTTTAGAAGACTACTCACCTAATCAGAAGGTCAATCACCCATGTGATTTATCGATACATGGCGAAATTAATGAGAGGTTTAACCAGTCGGTCCCAGCCCTACTACACAAAACATTCAAAAATTACAAAAATGATAATGCTGTGATTTTATCCACAACCGACAGAAACTTCAACCTATTTAAATTCCCTGTCCCAAGACTTATATGATTTATTTAAAACGCACGGTCTTTGGAGTTCAATATATAAGATTCTGTTTCACCCTAATGATAGATACATGATTATCCAATTTAAAAATGTTATCGCCAAAGAGGCATTCAGTAATAATCACAAATCACTTGTTAACCGATACCTGGTTACTATTGATTTAAACCGCCCCACAATCTTAGAGGGAAAGGTGCGTAATTGTGGGAAGGACTTTGAGAGGGCTGACCTCCAAAAAATTCTCTCCCCCTTTGGCAGCATTGTCTCATTTAATTATATTCTGGAGAAACAAGCAGACTCTGAAGTGTATACTAATGTGGCCCTGTTTAGGATTAGTCGAGGCAAAGGTATTTCTCCCTTGTCTATCCCAAGTCTGATCGAAGATAATGAACCCCCCTCATAATAATACTCCGTGGAGTGTCTCCCCAGTGTTTTTCTTGTAAGCAACGAGGGCATATTAGGAGGAATTTCCAAGACCGCAAATGTAAACTATGTGGACAAATCCCTAAAAAATACCACAATCAAAAGCATGCCACAAATGCTTCAATGACCAGTTAGAACCACAGCCAATTCATCTAAATATCTTGCCACTCCTTCAAGAAAAACTGTGATGGCTGGACAATTAGTCTCTTTGCCTAATCCACAAGGGATGGCCAGAGATAAGAAAACTACTGATGAGCTATGACTGCCAGAACAGCCCACTCAGCTGGATGGAGAAAAGTTAGATGAAACATCTTAAGATGAAGATGATGACCATGTAATGACCTCTGCTGATGAGGTAGTTATCAACAACAGACCCTGGTCCCCCCAAACCCAACGCAAAAGGAAAAATAGGAATGGTAAATCTAGGGCATCACCAGTGAACTCCAGTGCCAGTGATGACAGCCTCTGGTTTCTACAGATCATTACAACCTCTTGAGGTTTGAATCCAGACCTAGAGAAAAGAAGATCAGATACACAGGCCCTGCAACAACCTTTTCTCCAGTAGGGGAATCAGTTTTCCCTGAGTCAGACTGCTCTAAATGCACCATTCATTTGGATAGGTCTGGTCCCTTCTCAGCATTGGTTGGGGATGAATCACAGCTGGACCAAGCATGTGTGGTCTCTCCGCACTCTGGAGAGAACCCTGATCTGATCAAATTCAGTTCTAATAAGGTCAGCCTCCCGAGGATGGGGAAGTCGATCAGATCATTCCCGTTTAAGTCTCTATCAATGTCGGAGGTCTGAACTCTCGTGACAGAGCCCATGCTCTAGCACATTGGTTCCATCCTTCTGGCCTGGACATTCTCTGCCTTTGTGAGACAAAGCTACATGTGAAATCACTCAAGTTATCAACCTTATTCACAGTTTGGATTACTTCCACTACAGCTACTCTTCCTCAGCTTCTGGGGGAGTTGCCATAGTTATTAATAAAAGATCCCTAATACCTCTTTTCAAGATTCTACATATCGATTCCAATTGCCTTATTGCCATAGTACAATTTGGAGGATGGTTCCTGAATTTAGTGAATATTTATTTGTCAAAAGATTCACAACTTGTTCATAGTGTAATTCATATAATTAATTCCACTCCCAGGACAAGTCCTCTATCAACGGTGATTATTGGGGACTTTAACCACTTATATGAACTATTTCAATCAAAGTTCCTTCAGTGCTTGACTCAACCCTTGATTAGTGGTAGAAATTTTTTTCCCCAATCAGCGTTCTCTTTTTATACCAGAACAACTTCTTCATTAATAGATCTTACATTCTTCTCTCCATCTCTCTCATCCATCCTGGAGGCCCATCTCTGGCCAACTGTTCTATTGGACTACTTTGCTTTAGAGATAAGAATCAATCCCAGTACTATCATTCAAACAGCAATTGATATGCCTCGGACCATCAGGATGCTCACTAAATACAACATCACAATTCAATTAATATCAGAATCCTACATCACTTTCAATAGGGTGCAACTTCTTTCTCTCCCTGCACATATTGCCTGGCGTGTCTTTGTCAATTCATTAACACACCTGATTAACCTATGCACTAGTGAATCCAAGGGTTCAATTCGGATGCTTAGTGAGCTGGACTCAATTTCCAGAGAATTAAAACAACTCCCCAATGTAGCTCAGAATATCCCAAACATCCTAATACTAAAAGCTAAATACAGATTCTTATACAACATCACAATTCAATTAATATCAGAATCCTACATCACTTTCAATAGGGTGCAACTTCTTTCTCTCCCTGCACATATTGCCTGGCGTGTCTTTGTCAATTCATTAACACACCTGATTAACCTATGCACTAGTGAATCCAAGGGTACAATTCGGATGCTTAGTGAGCTGGACTCAATTTCCAGAGAATTAAAACAACTCCCCAATGTAGCTCAGAATATCCCAAACATCCTAATACTAAAGGCTAAATACAGATTCTTACAGAGAGCAGTTGCTGAATATCTCTTGGTCAAAAGGGCCCGTCAATACATTCATCATCAACTTTGCTGGACCAGGGGCTATCTCAGATGGGCCCTTGGATATGGCAAAAAGACCAAGGCCCCAAGAACGATCGAGGTACAGGGCAACAGCTTTGCAGGAACATCCATGTTGACCAGGATTCACGAACACTACTGCAGGAAATTCCAACCCTTTGGTGTGTCAAACTTGCGTAAAAAATTTATCACAGAAGATTCTGCCACTCACAAACTGAGGCCAGAATTCTTCTAAAACTCAAGTCTATGCCTGACAGAAAGCATCCTGGCCTGCACGGCATTCCTAAGTTTCTACTGCTTCATTTTCAATCTTTCACGATCCCTATAGTCAAGAGAATGGTGGATCTTCTGAAAGATGACTGCAGAGAGATTGATGGGGTTTGTCCAGTCACCATGGTTCCTCTTATCAAAAAGTGGGAGGCACCACATGATTTGGAGAATCTCCGTCCGATCTCAATGCTTCCTTTACTGACCAAGTCAATAGAAAGTCTCATCAAAGAGAATATAGATAACATCATTAGTCATCTTTCATCTTATCAATTTGCCAAGAGAGGGAGCTCGACTGTCGATGCCATCAGCCAATTTTGTCTTCTGGTTGACTATGTTTGTAGAAAAAGAAACCCCAGACCAGTCGCAATTCAACTCGACTTTGCTGGGGCCTTTGACTGTGTCAAGATCGATGTGTTACTCAGTGTATTGGAGGGGCTCCAAGTACCTGCAGCTTACCTCCAAATGATAGAGAACCACCTGAAAAATCGTGAAATATTTCTCACTTTGGATGGCAGAGTTGCCCCAGGATTTTGGCCCTGTATTTCCATCCCACAGGGCTCACCTCTGAGTGCTCTCCTCTTTGCTGCCTACATCAACCCGCTGCTGTTACGCATAGAGGCTTCTTTCCCTGGAATTGCAATACCTATGCTGAAGGAGAACATATGCCACATCTCATATATGGATGATGTGGTAGTATTCCTTTCATGCCAGAGTGAGTTGGTGGGGCTCAGGAAACTCTTGGACCAGTTTGCAAGCGAATTCGGTCTCAGTGTTAACAGAGATAAGTCCGCTATATGGACAATCCTCACTGGCAAGAAGATCTCTAGCTGGTTTGAGGCCTCCCCCCAAAATTTCTTGGGTTCCATCTGGCCTCTCCCCCTTCTATCATGAGGAGAGATCTGGAAAATTCCCTAATCAACAAGATTGAAGGCTTAATTACTCCATTATCCAAGGTTTATCTTTCTCTGTTTGGGAAGGTAGCCCTCTTAAATTCAGTGGTTTTACCCAAAATTTTATATTACTTGGCGGGTTTCTCCCCAACAATTAGATTTACCAAACAAATCGAAACCCTATGCAGGAGATTGTGCTGGGGGAGCAAAGCTCCTGTCATCAGTCTGAACGTGCTTCAAAAACCAAAACTCCTCAATGGCCTAGGACTCCATTCTCTCAAAGTCTTCTATCTCCAAAGAACCCATAACGTTCTCTATAAGATCTTTAAAGATAACCTAGAGATGGAATGCCCTTTCCCAATAGAAGTGGATCCTACCGATTGGCCCCCTCCTAAGCTGCGTAAACTTTGGATCCAACATCAAGTGTCTATCACTGTTCAAAACTTTAGAACATCGAGTTCACTATTTCAAAATAAACTATCCTACTGGCAAGTCTACCAATTGGTTTCAGAGGGCAAAACCTAAACCGGTAATGTACTTCCAATTGGAATACCGCAACTCTCGAAGATAACAAAATTACTCAAACTAAGTCCCAAGTTTGTTGACTTTCTCCTGAAGGTCAACCTGGGTGCTCTTCCTACTGCAGCCTTCCTTTGTTATCAAAGGGGATATAATATCGGCCTCCTCTGCCCTTTATGTATGAAACAGGAGTCCATGGTCCATATTCTTGATTACTGTGGATCGTGGACATACCTACGTAACCTAGCACTGAATAGAACCAACAATTCAGACCCTGCCTACCTCATGCTCAAGCCTGCATTTGAAAAAAGAACATTCCATTGATACGTCTTGCCACGTTTATTAACTTTTCAATCTGGTCAGTCAGATGTATAGTCACATTCAATAAAGGTTGTGATGACCCCATTGATAAACTCTTCTTCAGTATCCTGTGTAAAATTAAAGAGGATGATAAACGCAGTGGTCAACCCTGGTTGGTGGACCAGACATGGGAACAGTTTAGACTTTAATCACATCACCATACCGATCTCAACCGTCTGTACCCACAGAAAGCCTAAATCCAGGAGCTCACTATCCCAGATCAAAACTTGATTGAATCTTAACCTTATGAATTGCTTAATTGATAAACTATCTCACTCACCTTTTGCTTATTAAAAAAAAAAACTCATAAGTTGTAATTGATTTCAATTGTAGCTGTTTATGTACCTAGAATTAGACCTAAATAGAATGCAAATAAATTTGTTGTTGAAAGTAAAAACTGATATTTGTTTAACCAAAGGCTATCAATTGGAATTATCAGACTTTAATTTGAAAAGTGGTTGTAAACAATTCTGTTACAATAATGTCAGATTGTTTAAATCTTTTGCAGCTGTTTACTCAGTAGATGTTTGCTTATATTACATTTCCTATCTTTAAAAAATGTTTGAAGGTTTAGTTATGCTGTGAATGTAACTATTTTTATTTATTATTGTATTAACCTTTATAAATTTAATCAATGTCTGTTTTGCACAAGATTAATATATATACACACACACCTGGGTCTCGTTTTACACGATAGATAGGTTCCTCAGAAAACACGTGCAAAAGAAATCGCACAAAAATAGACGTAACTTACCTTGAAAAATGGAGGATATAGACTGTGATTTTTCAAAAATCGCATAAAAGCAAAGTACCAACATAAAATTACTTTAAAATTCGTGCAAAAAAAAAAAAAATAAGGAAATAAAATATGACTAATAAAAAATTTCAAATTTGAAAAAAATTGATACAAGACTAACTTCTTTTAACTATAATATTTAATATTATTCAAAACAATATATTTTTATGCATAATTTACAGTACAGTAAATTATATTTTTTTATACACATTTTAATTATTATCGCTATTTCCAATAAACAGGTTCGTTTGCAAACTGGTAAAAAATCAGATTCTTCACAAGAGGAAATACAACTAGCACCAACTTCATTCTCATGTTGTGTTAATGGTTTTCTGGTGACAACGTAATTAGTAATTAATCTTTGAGACAATGATTTTATTAATTGTTTATGAAGCTCGCGATATCCAGACATACAACCATTTAGCTCTTGTTGGAATTTAAGAGCAAGTTCGTGATTAGTGTCATTAATAAGAAAATAATTTGCCAACTGATTAGAAAGTTGAAGACCTTCTCGAATCATTTTTGCAGTGAAAGGAACAGGTTCCACTTCTGTTTCATTATCTTTTTCTACACTGCTGGGAAAAATTTAATTAAAACTAACAACTAAAAATTAAATTCGTATTTTTGTCTTTAATTTTTTAATTTTCAATTCCGTTTAAAAATCAAATTTCGTTTCACATCACATTAATTTCAGGTCACCTTAAGTAATTTTTAAATTGTTAATTACAATTAAAAATCAGAAATTTAATTGTGCCCACTGCTATTACTCACCTTTTAAAAATAATCTTGCAGACACTAAATGATTAATAATTGATTACGTTCTTTTTTAAAAAGCAAAAACAGAATGTGATTTAAAATGCAAAATTAACACGCACAATGTTTGAACAAATTTAACATTATAATCTTGTGAAATTTAATGTGTGTACATAAAATGTGGAAATCATGATTTTAATTTCATTATTGCATAAAATCTTACTATTATAAAGCACTGAAAATATTGAAATTATTAAGATGAAAGTCGAATTCCAATAATGTGCTATTACTTTAAATATGATGTAAGTGTGCGAAATTTATTATTTAAAGTAATAGCGCATTATCGGAGTTCGACTTCCGATCTAATACAGTGTTAACGCATAAAAGAAAACCGCATACAAAAATATTAAGAAGAAACATGAATCACGTAACTTCAAAATCGCGTTAAATAAAACGAGGCCCAGGTGTATTGTAATTAATTTTGATAGCTATTTCCTATATTTAAAAAACCTTTGCAACTTTGGTTATTGTATTGCATGTAACTATTTTATTTATTATCATTGTTTGTTTGTTTTTTGTATTAATATTTGTAAATTTATTTGCTGTATATTTTAAATATGATTAATGTATAAATTTGTGTGTGTGTGTGTTGTGATAATTATTATGAATAATTTCCAGCACAAATAATATCTTCTTGAATGGAGTTATTTACTTCTTTTCTTTATATATTGTGTAATTAATAAATAAATAAATAAAAATTATTATTACTTAAGGGTTATAATGATGGCATTTTATTTGTATGTTGGACCATTTCCATCATCTAATATTAGATATTGAATGTCTTTAAAAAATTTAACTTTATTTAAATTTTCCAATTTCTGTTGCATACACACAATCTTTTGAACAGTATTATTTCCCTCTCTTCTTCAGCTATTGCTAGCCTGAGTAGTAACAGTATTAGCATGGAAATTGAACCTGGACCTTTAGAGTCTTCAATATTGAATTTTAAAATGAGGTCCATATTCGATTTCCATGCTAATACTGTTACCAAGCCTGCAACATTTGAAGAAAAGAGGTGAATAATATTATGCGAAATGTTATGCATATACTAATATGTGTACTATTACTATCAGTTGAAGGTAATTGGAAAATTTAAATAAAGTTAAATTTTTCTAAAGACATTCAGTATTTAATACTAGATAATGGAAATGGCCCAACATTATTATTATTCTGTAATCTTGGAAAATAATGCAAATAGGTTGATTATTTACAAAAATAAAATAAAAAAACATTCATTTGAATTTTAAATCTGGGAAAACTGTAAAAACATTAGTCAAAAAACAAAAAATATAATATTTAAAAGAGAGAGAGAACACTATTACTTGAATTTAAATAAGATGCATATTTTTCCAAATGTTATATCCATAAAACGGTGCATCTTAAATTGGGAATGAAAATTTTTAACATCTTATTTCTGCAAATCTTTGCTTTATGTTATACATGTACATAGGATTGTGATCGTTGACCTGTGCAGAATAGCATGTTAAATCTTTTTTAATCAAAAGAAAAAAATTTAACATTGACCTTTTGAGCGGCTGTTATTTTATTGGACAAGTGAGGTAAAAAAGTCAACTTCTAATTGGCCAAGACACAAACTCAACTATCAAAATATATTAATCTTTTAATGTTATATTCACTTTAGATTCGTTTGTAAAAAGTATATTAATAATTTGTCAGGTTACGAAAGTGAACGAAAGTTTTTTCAAAAATAAATTTCTATTTATTTATTATAGAAATATTCGATTGTGGCAAATTTAAAAGCAAAAGTTAGTAATGAATTAAAAAGAGTTGCTGACGTAAATTTTTTTTTTCCAGTTTTACGTTACAGAAAAGTAAATATTTTTTTTGCTAAAATCTTAAATATTTTTACTAAAATCTTAAATATTTTTTTTAAATAATTTTACTTTTAGCATTATTTTACTAAAATAATTCATAATTTGTCAAAAATTACTTTTATAATGGTCTAAAACATTTGTTTATCATTTTTGAAATGAAAATCTTAGCGTTTTTCATTGATTAGGCAGTTTCTTTGTCCTTGACAGCCAATCAGAATGTCTTTGATGGCTAAGAGCCAATCACCATCAAGCTTTCTTCTTTGTTAAGCTTTACCGGCAGTTTTATTGATTTTTTACTTGTAAAATAATTCAAGAGAGGGCAGCAACTTACAGAACTTTTAAAAACCTATCTAATGACTGTAAAATGTCTATTGTTGCATTAAAAATGATGGAATTAGAGTGACATCAATCGTACACGAGACATCTCGTAAGAATCGATTGAAAGATTAAATGTCAATATTTTTTTAATTAATTTCATAAACAGTTTATCTCCCTCTCAAACTACTACTTTTAATATTATTTTTCTGGTTTTACTGTTATTTTATTGAGAAAACTATACTAAATAACATTTAGAATTTTTTTTGCAACTAATAAATCAATACAACAATGAAATGAGAACCTAGATTTAACATTAAAAGTCAATATATTTTTAATTCATTTCATAAATAGTTTTAAATATCTCTCAAACTGCTACTTTTAATATTATTTTGCCAGTTTTGTTATTATTTTTTTGAGAAAACTGTACTAGATAACATTTAGAATTTTTTTTCAACTAATAAATCAATATAACAATTAAATAAGAACCTGCATTCCATGGCACTGATTGGTTGTTTCTTGTTTTCTATACAAGAGAACTCCTGGCAATGATTTTGACAGTTCCGATATCTTCATTTTGGTTTTCAAAGTGAAAACATATGTTTTAGAATCTTTTAACATTATTTTTCCGATTTTACTTTTATTTTATCGAAAAAAACCATACTAAATAACCTTTAAATTTTTTTTTACAATTAATAAATCAATACAACAATAAATAAGAACCTGTCTTACATGAGAGCACCTGTCAACGATTTTGACAGTTCTGATATCTTTGTTTTGATTGTCAAACTGAAAACATGTTTAAGAATCTTTAAAATTATTTTTGCCAATTTTATTATTATTTTATCAAAAAAACATACTGAATAACCTTTAGAATTTTTTTACAACTGTTAAATCAATATAACAATGAGATAAGAATGTGCAGTCCATGGAACTAATTTGTTGTTTCTTATTCTCTAAACAAGAGTATCTGTCAACAATTCTGACAAATCCAATATCGTCATTTTGATTTTTAAAGTAAAAACATTTTTGTACTCATTTATAATTTTTCAGAAAATATTAATTATTTTAGAAGAATGATTCAGATTTTAATAAAAAAAATTTACTTTTACACAAAAGCAAATTGACAAAAAAATTATCACAGCTGCAATTCATAATTGAATGACAAACATGTTTCATTTGTATATTTGTCTATTTCCACCATCTAATATTAATTATTGAATGACTTTAGAAAAATTTAACATTATTTAAATTCCAATTACATTAGATTGTTAGTGATAGCACACGAGTTAGTATATGCACAATATTTTGAGAAGTATTTATTCTTCTCTCATGCTGGCCTGATCAATGACAATACTAGCATGGGTACCAAACCTGGACACTTAAGATTCTTGAATATTGAATTTTAAGATAATGCTCTAACCAACTGAGTCATGATGCCAAAGATAACAGTCAATAGAAATTTCATATACCTATCTATGACATTCATCCTAATTTCTCCACTGCTTCCAAAGACCAAATTGATTAGTGAATTCCATACATTATATATAGTCACAATAGGTTAACTAATGGTGTTAAACACCATTATCATGTGTGCAGCTTCTTTTAATTTTCTTTGTACTTTTTCCTCTCTATCCAATATTTTTGTATTTTCCCAATAGAACATATGTTCATTAGTACATAAATGATCTGCTACCTTAGACAATTCTGTTTTCTCTCTTCTAATCATAAGTTTGTGCTCTTGTAATTGCTTTTCAATTGGGTGACTAGTCTCACAGATATCCACATTCATAAAGTATTTCATAGATGCAATTTTTGTTTTTCAGCATTTCAAGTTTAGGCTTTGCAGATGTTAGCATTCCTCATCATAGTTTGGTATCCTTATCATAGTGTGGTATGGCTCTGGAAAGCTGTTTTGATATAATACTATTTGCTACTATTTGCAGATTTTCCTTAATTTGTCTGCTATTTTTGCTATGTAAGGATACATTACATCATCAATAATTGTTTTGTTTTTTTCGTTTGCTCTTTTTGTTGTCTATTTAAGTCTTAATAACAGTTGAAAGATAATCATTTTTCATAAGTTTGTTCTATATAGTATCTTAAAAGAAATCACTGGTTTCTGAACAAACTTCTTTTGCTCTGCTTCATACTAATAGTATAACCCCATCTTTTGTGTTTCTGGTATGACTGGATGTGCATGCTAAGTATTTTCCTGTATTTGTAGATTTTTTGCAAGCTATAGTTTTGATTTTGCCATGAGGGAGACTTCTCATAAGAACATCTAAGAATGTCAATTTTTGTTCTTTTTCTGATTCTATTGTGAATTTAATTGAAAGGGGATATGTTGTTGATATGTTTTTTTTTCAGAAAGTTTGTATTAGTTCCCTACCATGTAGCCATACAACAAATATATCATCAACATAGTGAAGTCAAATTTTAGGTGGTTTCAAATTATTTTGTGTAAATTTTGCTAATCAGGGGTGACTATGATAAGCCCATTACCATTCCTCGATTTTGTTAGAAGAATTCTGTGTTGCATTAAAAATACTTTGTTGTTGTTTTGTTATACAAAATGTTAATAATTCCATTATAATATCAATAGTAAGAGTTGTTCTGATTTGTAAACTCTTATCACCACTTAATCTTTTTTTTATAATAGACAATGCTTCTTCCCATGGTACCCTTGTGAATAAACTTTCCACATCGACACTTACAAGTATGTTCATTCTTTAATTTTTCATGCTCTTGATTAATTCTACAAAGTGTCTAGAAACCCTAACAAAGGACTGGATCTTGTGTCCAAAGGATTAAGATCTTCGAGAACAAATTTTGGCATGGTGAATGAATTACTAGAACTAATAACAGGTCTTAATGAACGTGATCCTTACGAATTTTTTAAGTAAACCATAAAAGAAATTTTGCTGAAATACGTTAGTTTACTTTTTTCTGAATCAATGAAAGATCTGTGATGCTTTCTGAGTAATGCTTGTAACTTTGTTTCTGTAATCGCTATTGAATTTTTTGCCACTTTTCTACACATAACAGAATTTCTCTGGAGATATACATCCATTTAAACAAAATCAATATTCACAAACATAATCTCAAAAATTTTAAACTCTATTAAAAAAACATACCTTCTACCACAGGGCTTTTACATTTGATGACAAACTTCACAAAGCAATTATGCAATCATCATCATCTGTCATAATCCACCCCAGATACATTGTACTTGAAAATGCATACAAAGCAGCTAACTCCTTGCTTCCAGAATATCTCACAATCAAAAAACACAAAATTTTCCTAAAACAAATGCATTTGCAGTCCAAGTAATAAATCAGATGTACATTAGGCCAACTTCCACCAATAAAGGTTCCAACTAACATTAAAAAAAAACCAAGATACCTTAATAGTGATGAATTCATGTTAGAAACCATTTATATATATTTCAAAAATAATTTCAAAAAGGGGCACCTTTCAATCCAGACCCAGATTTCCTAGGACCATCTGAAAACGATATAGCATTCATATTAAAAGAATTTTTATATAAAATCAACACAATATCAGAAACATTTCACCAGGTTTTTAAAGCATTCCTATGGCAGTCTTTACACATTTCAGTTTCTTTATCACACAATATCTAAGCTAATCTAGCAAAAAATTTCTCTAAAAAATACACAAAATACAAAACCTTTATCCAATTTCATTAGTCCCCTTTCTAAAAAAAAAAAAAAACAAGCTAAAGAACCTATACTAAATAATCTATGCCCAATCTCAATGAGCCCTTTAGGCACTAAAATATTAGAAAGCACTCTTAGGGAAAGACAGAATGGAACCATATTTTTTGTACTGTTTGCAAAGTCACAACATACTAAAAAAGAACTAATCAATAATAATAATAATAATAATAATAGATAAAATGGGTAGGGCAACTAGACATAAACCCTGCCTTTTTAGTGCAAATAGACAAACTTCTGAATCTAATTGCAGAAATTACACTTCCTAAATCTTACCTTTACATATTAATAAATCTTCTACTTAGCTGGAAAATTCATATCACCCTAAATGGAAAAAATATCACCTCCCATTATACCATATTTATTTCAAAAGAGTCCCCAGTAAGTTAATTTCTGTTCATGCTTTATATCAATCCATTTATCAAAATAATCGAAGACCATCTTACAGAAATATACATACTAGGCCTAAACAAAAGCATCTCATGCACAGCTTACATGGAAGATGTTTCAATATTTTTAAGAAACAAAAAAGCATCCCACTTCTACAAAAAATAATTTCAGCCTAAACAAGCAAATTCATACTTGAAGTAAATCTTGACAAATCTAGTTCATGGCAAATTTATATAGGAGAAAAAACTCACAGAATCTTTTAAAGAATTTCCACCTCAATCTCTTAGAGATGCAATGGCAAATTCAAAAAACGCTTTTTAAAAAATTGAAAATGTAATACAATCAATGTTAGAAGCGTATCTATTTCTATATGCAAAAATCACATTGTTCAATAAGCTGGTGATGATGAAAATCACTACATGTCAATAATAATATTCACCAACACTCAGAAATCAGATTAATATCCTATATAGAAAATTATTCTGAAATAAAAAAAACTATTGCAATATCAATTAAAAGATTGCAACATCCCTTATCACAGAATGGACTTGGACTACATGACTTAAAAATATTTAGAAACCAAACAACTTTAAATATACTATAAGCCGGAACACTAACTTATCTAGATTCAATACCTGCTATTAAAATTACTTCCCCAGACAAACCACCTCCCATAAATGATACTGGAAAACATTAATAGCCACACTTTTAAATATTAAAAACTTAATTTTCTCCCTATCCAAACACAAACTTACATATAGAAACTATCTTATATTTAATTGATAAAATAAATCAATAGAAAAAAAATCTTAGTTCTGGTCTCTGGAATTAAGATATTTTGACTTATTTTTAAAAATCAACAAGGAAGTTCTGGCTACTCTCTATATTTTCTTAACGCAAAAAAAAAAAAAAACTACAAAGAAATAAAGATTTATTTTATTCCATATCATCTTGAACCAGAAACACAATAACATCTTTTTCTTAAATGTTTCATTAGCAAAACTTTGTAATCTGACATTAGAGCCATTATTGAAAAAATATAATAACAATCAACAACTATTTAATACCTTTCAGTCAAGGAGCTATGCACCTATCAGAGAATGCAATTTTTTATTATACACCCTACAGTGCATAAGATTCACATTCATCTTCAACAACAATCTCAAGAGACACTCCAGTATCCACAAACAAACTAAAAAAAATCCAATAAAGAGAACACAAAATAGTAGAACAAAACACTTATTCAAGTCCCCAGTCCCCAATACGATTGCACTCAAACTTGTAATAAGATAGCTTTGTCTCATAGAACTAAATAAAAAACAACAGATATAATATTTAATGTAAATAATCATATAGCAAAAATAAACTGCATTACAAAACTGAAAAATTATGACAGTAAAATATTTTTTTTTTTTTATTTTGTATATATCTCTATGTTTTTATTGTAAATAATTCCAGGACTATTTATAACAAAGAAGCTATGTAATTTTTTTATACAAGTAACAAAGTTCCTTAAAAACTGGAATATAAATTTATATTTCCCTTCAATATAAAAAATAAATATAAATTATTAGAAAATAAAAATGATAAAATCATTTGTGTGTCAGATTTTTATTACTGAACAAAATATTTTATTTACAAATATTAAAACAGATATCATAATTAATTCCAAATTATTCTAGTAACTCAAATTTGTTATAAGAGGAACATGCTAGATTTTTTATCAATCCCATTCTACTTTTTGCCCTTTGTCTCAACTTTAATTCTCATATTGTCAGTGTCATTCATTTCTCCATTTAATAAGATATCTAAAGATACATATACTGCAACTTTGATCTAAAAAATCCATTATGAATCTCTTCTAAGATTTTATACTCTTCCACTCAAATTCTGACACTGTTAAACAGGTATTTATTAATATTTTAGGTGATTAGTATTGGTTTGAATGAATATAAATATTGATTTTTGTTATTATAACACTAATCTTTAATATTAAATTTATGATTGATATCTATTAAATTCTGCATTCTAATATTATGCAGCTCATTAATGATTATAATGTAGCTCTAAATAAAATGTTGAGATGTTAAAATAAACTGTGTTAAAAATATATGACAAGTAATAAAAAAATAACACCAACGAGATCAAATATTACAAGGACTGGGAGTGTCACAACACTAAATTAATCAATCTATCTTTATGCACAAAATATAATGTATATATATTTTTTTAAAAATGTAATATTTTAATTGTAATAAATATTTTAAAAAAAAAAACAATTTGAAAAAAGATTAATCTAAATTTTAAAAATTAAAAATCTAAAGATCACCTGCAGGATCGTATTTTGTTTTCTTTTTAATTTTAAATTATTTTAAAAGCTTCTCAAAATGTCAAACGCTATTACTGTTTGTGAATAAACAGTTAACATAAATATAATGCAAAAACAATTCTTTCAACATCTACAAAAAAAATTTTTGATTGCAGATTTAACTTACAATAAATAATGAAATGAATTATAAATTTTGATGGGAATCGCGTTTAAGATATAAAATTTACATAAATAAAAAATTATAAATAATTTTAAAATTTTAAACACCTGTTTTAAAACAGTTTTTTGCTAGAACAAATTGTGTTTAAAGAATAGTAAGCAATGGTTTTACTTTAAACAATAATCAAATGTTATTTTTTTTGTTAATTCACAATAACTCAGTCTTTAGTGTAGAACCTGGCTTCGTGGAATATAATATACACTTGGGCGGCGGGGGGGGGATTACGAATAAAGTGGCTTTGTTACAGACTGTTCTCTATTGTGATAACCACCTTTGAGTAAATGAACAGTGAAATATTCAAGCAAAAATGTATATATATAAAGTCATGTTTGTATTATAAAATGTGATGACTTCTGGAAGGTTTAAAAACAGAACTGATCTTCAGTTTTGATCTATATTTAAGCTCTGGTGATGATATAAATTTAAAATAAATAAGTTTGTAAAGAAAAAATACAAAAATAAAAAGTCATAAGATGTTTAGATATTGGCTGGTAGAGCATGTAATGGCAAGGAGAATGAAATTAAATTTAAAGATAAATGGTTAGAAAACAAAATAATTCAATCAAAGTATTAAAAAAATATTTAATATTAACAATTCGTTTAAAAAAAATTCCTCCTTTTTAAGTGACCGGTCTGAAATGATTTAAGATTTAATTTAAAAGTTTTATTGACATGTGATTCAAGATTCCATAATAAATTCATAGTTACATTAAATAAATTCACAGCAGCAATTTCATACACGTAACAAAAAAAAAATGGTAAAAACATTTAAATGTTTTCTTCTACACGCACAGAATCACATTAACACATGTATATAAAATCAACTTGAGTATAAACATAGAAGATGGTTGCATCTATTAAAATAATCACTTAACCATCATCTTTCATCTTTTGTTATCAGATTGCCTTATCCTACAATCAAGCGCAGGCAGTGTTTTTACTTATATATACCTTTTGCCACTACACAAAACGTTAAAAAAAAAAAGTATAAATTAATATGTCTGCCCCATAGTGTGTAAATATTTTTTATAATATATTTTAGTGCTTTTATCCATTTGTTAAAATATATATATATATATTATACACACAAAAGAAAAAGTGTAAATTAATGTCTGTTACATATTGTGAAAACATCTCTTGTGATATATTTAATGCTTATTTCTATTTGTTAATACATATATATATATATGCGTGTGTGTGGAAGGATGCGCTATAAAACAGCCATACAGTATTTCATGGGTATAAAATGCTATACTTTCAAATATTACATATATACCAACTAACTCTGCACTATGATTAATAAATGAAAATCTGATAATTCAAATTAAGCAAGGAGTCACAGATTGTTTCACACATAAATAAAGAATTGTCTATAGATAAAATTGGCATAATGAAAAAAAAATTTTTTTTAAATAATGAATAGTAGTATATAAATAAATACAATAAATTTATTCAATAAATTTACTTAAACCTATCACTTAATTAAAAATTAATATGTTACAATAAGAAATACAAATTCCATTTAAATTTTTTTCACTTCTTTTTTTCACTTTGAATTTGATTACATAACTGGATGAGACTAAAATTATCTTACACATATGGAAAAGGAAGGCTCCATCATTCATTTTATCATTAATCGTGATTTGATTCAACATTTTTCCATAATGTTATTTTTAAAAAATCTGATTAATAATATATAGAATAATTAAGAAATAGCCATTATCTATCAGAAAGAAAATGAAGACAGCACAAGCAAAATATGTCTGAAGTTTGTTATGTGAATTTTAGTTGTCTACTAAACAGTAATCTTGTTGTATAAAAGACTATACAGATTTTAAACAAAAACCAACTGTTTGTAAATTTTTAATCAATATTTGTTTACCACAATTCACACTTTGTTTAATAAAACAAACTTTTTTGCTTAAATTGCAGTGAAAAATCATAAGTGACAACAGATAAATTTTGAATTAATATTTAATTATTTATTAAATGAGGGGAAAAAATTTAAGCTGTCCAAACAATTGAATGAAATTGCTTTCGATTGGATTTGTCATATTGTGGCTCAAACATTATTTAATTTCATAAACAACATTTAAAAGTTTTTTTTTTAATTTTCCTAAACTTTATGCATGATAATTACATAATATGCTCATTAAAATATGGTATAGCTCTAAATACTGAAATGCTAAAATACAATGTAAAGAATTATTGAAAGTTTCTTTAAAAAAGCAGTGCTGTTCTGAAACTTTAGAAGGTAATATTAACATTATCTTAAATGATAATGAACTGTGTTTTTTTTTTTTAAAAAAAAAAAAGCAGATTTTAACATATTGCTTTTATTGATGTTACAAAGTTGGAAAAAACCTGAAGATGTCAGCATCTTACAGATTACAACTAAGATCAAAAGACTTTGCTTTGTTCTTTAATGGAAGAACATGCCCAATGAACATTCACATCTTTTTGGTCTAGTTTTCATATGAATATTTTGATGTATAATTGAATGTAATTTTTCCTTATTTATAAAATATTTTTGATTATTTTTGCACACTAATTGGTTGGTTATTATAATGAAATACCTAAATACAACTTATTCATTTATGATTTATTTTTAGAAGTTAAAAAACTTGACTAATAATTTAAAGGAAAAAACAAGTGACTATTACATCAACATTGGTCAGAATTGACTTGGTATTAAAATCTTTTATAAAATATTGTAATTTTTGTAGATTTTAAATCAGAATTTGATGGTTGTTATAAATCTACCTTTGTTCATTCACATTTAAAAATTTTTTTTTAAGATAATGGATTTGTTAAGCTTTTAGACAAAATGTTGCTGTAGATATCTGTGTGAGGTTGTATTAACAGATCAGTTTTTAAATATTTAAAATAATCAAATATGATCTTTTAGAATGTTATTCATTTATAAAACAAAATTAAAAAGAAATCAAGTCCAATTTATTTCATTGAGTTTTAGTATAAAATAAAGATTAGATTTTATATGAGCAGAAAGATTGAGCAAATCCAAAAACTTTTACTAGATTGAACAACAGAGAGTGTTAAACATTTTTTGGGGGTAATAAACATAAATAGATGTTTGTTAATAGCAGGATTAATACTTGAAGTAAATTTTAATATTAATATAGATTTTACTCAATAGATTTCATACATGGATAGCATATATATATATGACTAACAAGATTTCCTTCATTTGTTTCTATGCATATATAAAGTAGCTTATATAAATAAAATATAGCATGTGAGTCTCAAAATTAGTAGGTTGGCTATTATATAGATTTCGAGTGTAATATATACTGGTCAACAGATAAATAAAATAAATACTGGTAGTTTTCAATTCAATTCACCTATAATTTCATGAACTTCAGACAGGCAAGTAGTCTACTTTCCATATATGAGACTATGAAATCATGGAGAAGCTATCCGAATTTACTTTCCTGAGAGTCCAATTGCAATCAATATGAAAACTAGCAAGCAATGCTTGCCTTTTTAAAGATGACTTTCTTTCTGTCCACCCGCTATATTAATAATTAGTCAGTTTCAAGTCACTATTTACAGTAAATGCAAAGGAATTTAAAAACAAAAGAATTAACAGTATTTTTTTCCCTTTGATTAATAAAACAATATAATGACTAAATTACCACTGTTCTATTGGTGTTTTTTAATTTATATTTTTTTCAAAAACAAAAATGTTTTAATTAAAGCAAATTTTTAATCTTTAAGCAAAAACAGATTGTAAAATTAATTCTATATATAATTAATGTATATTATAAAGAAAAAATATTTTTGGTTTAGACAAAAAAAATATTTTTTTCTTTGTTATATTGAAAATTTAGATTTTATCAAAATCAGAAATAAATTTGATAAAATATTTATTAAATAGCAACCTTTTCGGTATTTGATTTTAAATAATTCACAGTATTTCCAAAAATATCAATTAACATTATTACTCAATCAATATTTCAATTACTCCAGAATTCATTCTAAATAATTATACACAGAGATTTTATCAGTGAGCTATTAGTTGTATGTAATTGGAAAATTTAAATAAATTTAAAAAAATTTTCTACAGATATTCAATATTCAATATTAAATGATGGAAATAGTCCAAATATATAATTATTAACAGTTTGTTGGAGTTTATTTCTACTTTTTCTTTTTAACTTTAACACATAGTCGGTTGTGTGCCATGAGACCAATCCATCTCAATATATCATTGACATTATTCCTCTGAGAAGTGTTGGGCCTGTTTTATATTTCTTTAGATATTTTTTTATAGTCACAAATAACATAGATCAACAGATGAATCCTGTGTGCATCATACAATTTATTTTTCTATTATTCATTCTGCAGACTTTTGGAAATTTTAATTTCATGTTATTAATTACTATTGATATATTGCATCTATAAAAAGAATGGAAGAAAATGTTCTTTCATAAATTCACATAACATTATAGTCATTAAAAAAAAAAAAAGCAAATAATTATTTCTGTCATAAATAAAATAACATCAAAGTCGACATTTCATGTTAACAATTGCTGTCTTTGCTTCTGTCATGAAAGCTAAGCAAATTGTAATGATTATTATTATTATTTGTATTTAAATTACATTCATTATAAAGTAATTAAAAAAGGCATTGAATGACATTCATCACTTTTTTTTTAATAAAGTCAATAATAACACACTATCATATTTACTTAGGAAGTAAACCAACAAATCCAATAAGTACTATAAGTAATATGAATATATCTGTCAGAGTTAATTTTCAATATCAAAAGATCAGCAGAAAATAATTATTTTCAATAATAATCTGTCTAACTGTTGCAAAAACTATCAATTTTTTACACTGAACGTTAATTCCCCCCCCCCCTTCTCTTCCTAAAGAAGTCAAAAGTCTTTACAAGAATGTGAAAGATCATTAAATAATGAAGAATATTAAAACTATTAAATAATAAAAAGGGACTAGGAGATTCCCCATCACTTTCTTACAAATATAATGTTTTTGTAGCATAAATAAGCATGATTGTAAACAAACTATACATTCTTGTTTTCTACTTTAATGTATTTAAAATTTAAAAAGATTATTTTAGAAAAGTTTAATTTAATAATATTAAACACTTCTTAAAGCAGATTTATTATTACATATGCCAAAATTTTAATTATTTTATTATTTAATAGTTCTTCATTATATATAAAATCATTATACAACATTTCTTATTGTGCAAAATCTATGTGCAGTGTCAATTTTGACTTAAAACACTTTTGTTTGTTTGCTATTTTATTTCTATCATTGCAACCAATTGTCATTATAACAACTATATTCTTAAAGCGATTTATAATTTTATCAAAAAATAATTACAACAAATTATTTTAATGTTTGTTTTCCATTCTTCTATTCATTCCCAAAACTTAATTATTTTTGAAAAGACTATTTATATGGATATAAAGGTAATTAAAATGTGTAGACTTACAGATTTACCAAAAGACCAATTACCATCCATAGTTTAATACAGTAATATAATAGCAAACACCAAAGTTTAAGATCCATAGGTCATAGTTCCACTTTGTCAAGTTTGGTGCCCAAATTTCTTATGAATGTAAGAGTAATAAACTATTCGATTTTTTTTTTTAAAAAATATACCCAATTAACCATTACATTGTAACCTTCTTTGATACATATATAAATATAGTATGCAAAAGGCAAAATCAAAAAACATTTCTTTTGTAAAATCAATATAATTGCTCATTTCAAATCGTAATCTAATATTTGCTATAATTGTTTATTCCCGATTCTTTTCCAGCTCACAAAAGTAGGCCTTATTTTGGCTTTATATTTCCTATATTCATTTACTTCTTTAGATTTCTTTAGTATCTTTTTTTATTATTATTACTTTATGTTCTATATTAAGGATTCCAAATTTGTTTGGAAAAAGGCCATATAGATAATTTTATAATGTGAATAGCAGGCTGGAAAAATAATTTTTTTACAAAAAAATTTCCACTCCCAAGAGAAATTCATGATATATGAGGAAAATAAAAATAAAATAATTTAATGTGATGGATGAGTTAATCTAAGAATTACTATAAATAATTGAATTTTTAATTTCTCATATTTCAGTTGAAAGAAAATTTATTTTAATGAGAAGAAAAAAAAGATGGAAAGTATTATTAAAAACAAGGATGACAATAAAATATGTGGAATCGTTTTGCAAAAAAATAATATAATAATGATGAACAATTTTAAAAAATCTAAGTAATTCCTATAATTATCATATATTCGAAATTGCCAACTATTTTAAATGAAGAGATGAGACATGCAATTAAATCTATAAAGAAAAGCTCCAGAAAATGATTGATATGTTATTGACATCTTAAAAAAAGCAGATAAAAATTTTTTTTTTAAATGTTAGCAAAACTGTCTAAATAATAAAGATGTACCAGATGATTGGAAGAATGCAGTAGTAATATTAATATTTTTAAATAATAATAAAGAAAACAGAAATTAGAGATCTATCAATCTTCAATCAATTGTATAACAAAATGTTCAATTTATAGAAAATTTTATGTAAACTAACCATTGGCCAATCTTATATCTCATAAAGTGAATAAAATCTCTTGTGCACTAGATAAAGCCCAGATTCCTATTACCGTGTTTCCCTGAAAATAAAGCCTAACCAGAAAATAAGCTCTACCCCAAATATAAGCTCTAGTTAAAATCGTCAGCCACATAGACAGTGGTTGACATACAAAATTATAAAGCTATGAATGTATTAAAAAAACAATATTATTGGCATTAATCCTGCCGACAATTTTCAACAAATGTAATTCTACCTGTACAGAGAAACAATTTATCACAAGTCAATATATCAGATAATTTATAATTTTGTTTATCTGGTTTTAAGTACTTATTTTATCTATATTTAATACTTAGATTTAGAATGCTTGATTTAGTGTTTCATCATGGTAATTTTTAAATATTCAAAATAAAAATTTATTAAAATAACACGAAGAAAAGTTTTTAAAAAGAATACGCAAGCAGGGCTATTACAAATAATTTGAAAAGTGCTTACAATGTGAATGGACGTGGTTGTATCATATATGATTCATCGAATCCTATATGCTATATGTTATAATGGCTGTACTTAATATGCACGTGTAAAATACAGAAACATTTTTTGAATTTTTGTGCTTGCATTTTTTTTTGTTGCTTTTGGATGAACAAACCATTTTTACTGTAATCATTTGTGTTACCACTCCTGTTCAATTAACACTTTGTTTAATGGTAAATTTAAATAGAATATTCTGATCACCATATAAGATGAGAGCAAGGGAAGAAAGAACCATTCTGGTGAATATAAGAAAGGAATTGGGGAGGCTCCCAGGGTAAAAATCTCACAGCTTTCTGTAAAGAGAAATGTACATTTTATACTTGAATAAATGTAGCTTTTGTACATAAAAAAATAAGACATCCCCTGAAAATAAGCCCTATGGTGTCTTTTGGAATGAAAATTAATATGATCCCATCTTATTTTCAGGAAAACATGGTATATATATATTGAAGCAGTGCATATCTGTATGCAGATATACTTGCTTCATGTTTATTTAAATTAGCCTATCTCCTATTGTATATATATAATTTATTTATTAATATTCACACACATTAGTAATAGGTACATGTGTGTGTGTGTGTGTGTACAATCTTGCATCATTTTCTGAAGTTAAAAATTGATTATTTAAATCATGTGATTTTATTTTAAGAAAAATATATGTCTTGTTAAAAGTAGTATCAATTAAAGACACATGTTAAAATATTTTATACAATGGGAAAAAGGCACGTAACCTTTAAGGAAGGGAGCATAAATGCCGTATTTCTCTCTCTATCTATACATACCATCGGTTAGAACAGTTACAGATTAACACCTTTAGATGCTGTAAGGTGTTAAATGAAAGCAAGAAACAAAGATCAGGAAACCAATTGGGCTACATATAAGGAATGAGGAAGCAAAGAGTTGATGGAACAGCAAGTAGAGAAATTGGTTTGAAATCCATTAAGAAAACTCACGAGGTACAACCCCAGGCACAAAATAATATATATAAGCATGGAAAGGGGCATTGTTTAAATATTATTCTGAGATTTTTAGCAAGAAAGAATTCAAATGCTTATTTTAGTCTAAAAATTATTCTAAATCTTCTGATAATTATTATTAAATAAAATATATAATCTACAAGACATATCCATCATCCTGCTTAAGAAGAACCAATTATGTTAACTGTACCTGCTGCAATGAGCGAATAGTCAGGTGTTAGCTTCTCCACGGTCATCGGTGGAGTTGGCATCCAGAAGAGTTCCATCAAAAATGTAGAATATCCATCCATGTCATACCATCTTAATGTAAGTCCAAAGATCATAAATCCATCTACAAATGTTTTCATTTATCCCAAGTTTAACTTAACTCGATGGTATTTAATATAATTCATTATCTAGCCTTAACCTTATAAATTATCTATATTGTATTTATTAATATTAAATCTACTGGCTTAATTATTTAATAAATTAAAAATATATATTGTATTTTTTTTATTTATGTATATTACCTTGAACGATGGAGGGAATTAAATTTCAATTGATTAAATGTGTTTATGCTTCTCTGCTCTCAAAATCCCAAGGGATGGAGCGAGCTGGGAATATGCCAAATTTAAAACTCTTAAACTTTAAAAGCAATAATATGTACATAAATTGTTTTTATCCCCCAAATCATGTCAAGAAAAGTTATGTATCAATTCTTAGAATTATATATAGAATTAATGAAGGATGGCGAGTGTATTTCTATTCAATTAATTTATAAATTATATATTTTGTTTATCGTGTGGCTCTCTATAAATATAATCCTATAAGTTTTAAAAAATAATTTACTAAAGATATTCGCAATAAAATAATATAGTTTGATTAAATTGTTTTTTCTCATACCGCTAAATTAATCATTCCTTTGATAAAATAAATAATGCTCTGTAATGAAATGTCTGTAAATGCGATAATATTTATAATTCAAGATTTATTATGTAAGAAGTAACATTAATAAAGTTATCTAAATGTATACTGCATTGATTCTCGATGCAATATAATAATTACATAAATTAAAACTACAATCCATGTATAATTATGTAAGGAATAATGGATGTCACTATCAGCTTATTTTAGGAGTAAATTAATTTCCCCAAGATTTCAATATTGTTGATTAGATTTTCAAATTTTAGATTATTAAATAATTATGATGAACGGGTTTAATTATAAACTGAATCAGACGTGGTTAACTGGGGATGCTTGTGGTTTATATTTATATATATAAGTTTCATAATGTTCATTCCTGTGGACGGAAGGCGTAATAATTTGTTTATCTTCCTACATATGTGTGCATTCTTACCTCCATATATGTGTGGCAATGGTTGTATCATTATTATTCACTTCGTCGTGTATTTTCTGGATAGTTCATGCATCATTTGATCAAACTGTGAGGGCAGACCAGACACCATGTGCGAGGTTCCTAATCCATAGATTAGCTGGTCTAGGTCCTGCAGGAGTTGGAGATTCTTTGTGACTCCAAATCCTAGATATAGCACATCTTCACTCTCTCCACAGGAATATGCCCTTGGTTAGAAGCAGATCCACCTCTTCAGCCAGAGATATACCCTCTTCAGTGATGAACCATACCATCAGATCGCTAAGCCAATCAACCTCATTTTATATATCATTAATCCCACTCATATAGGTAGTACCGCAATTTCCAAGTACTGTTTGCCTTTAGCCTTTGCCTATGCTCATCAGCAGCAAGTTGTCCCATTAAATAAATATATTGTTAACTGTATGTTCAAACCTGGAATGGACTGATAGATTATAATTTTTCCAATCAAATTAAATAGAGTCTGCATCATTGTTGTAAGCTGTCATATCTTCTATAGAGCTATGTAAAAGCCAGTAGATCATTCCAATCTAATATTTTGTAAGCTACTCTCTCTATTATTTTAATATTATAATAAAACTTACATTATTCTTGCTAACTAAGCATACATTTTTATTGTGAGTCAGAACTATTAATTATAAGATATATCACTAAATAAGTCGATTGATTGCAGAACAAGCACATCCATGGTTTTGAACCTTACAGATATAATATTAGTTTTGTAGCATTATAAAACTGATTAAATTCCCAAATCATATCAACAATTGTAAGATAAATAAAATAATGTAAGGCTTAATAGTGCTAGTGTGGTGTAAGGTCATAAGTTATGAGGAACCCAGAGAGCGGAGAGTCTATGTTCGAACCCTGAACTATGTCACGCTATATAAAGAAGGGAAGCTGCATGACCTCAAGGATGTTAATTAGGTGTTTGGGGCTAGGAAGCCTAGGTAGGGATTTAAACTAGGAGCATGGGTGTAACCTGTATGTGCTGGTTGGAAATCCCTGCTTAGTCTTTCGGTTTTGTTTTCTTGATCATTATAATATGTATTTTAATTAGCTTAAAAGTGATCCTTTCTTCTTAATTTTTTAATAACATTTCAGCATTTCTAGTTTATTCAATTTATTTTCCCACTCTTATTCACATTTACTTGTTCAAAGTTTTTCCTTTTTTCCAAGTATTTTTGTTTCCTCTCTCTGCCTCCCCACCTCCACCCCTCTTTTTTTTTCTTGTGATTAGTCATTACATTTCTATCTTCAATTTTGTTTCCTTTAATATAATTAGTAATTTTTACTACTACTACCTGATTCTCTATTATACCCATTGTGTTTATTTCCTCCTTATTTACAATTATCAATACTTTACTGTTATTAATTCTTTCAAATTTTATACCTTTAACAGTTGTTATATATCATTATCAAATATAATGTAATGAATATATTCTACTAAAATTAACATACCTTCCTCATCATCATCTTTAAATAGATGTATATAAACTCATATTTCATTCAACCTCCTCATTTATTCCAATAATTATTCTTAATTCTTTATTCCTTTAATTCTTAACATCATTCAAAAACTTCTTTTTTTTTCTTTTCAATTTTTAAATGTTTAAGCAATTAAATTTATTAAATGAGTTTTCTTAATCATGTATCAACTCATTAGAGTTTATGCCAAAGATTTGCATTTCAGATGCTAAAATAAATTGTTATGAGTGCAACAGACAATCATAAGCTACTATTAATGGTGGTCAAGTTAGTTTCTCTATCTACCTTCATGAAGAGAACTTATTTTACATTCAAATATTCAAAACATTCCATATTTTCTCCTTTCTATATAAATTTTAATAAAAACTTGCTATAGGTAAATAGCAACTAATTCTTTCATTAAAAATAAGTAGCACAGAAACCATTTTATTAATATAACAAATAACATGTTTCATATAAAATTGAATTTTACATATTTCCTTTCAATGAATTTTTTTTTAATTGAAGCTCATTCTGTAAGCAATAAATCTTTGAGTTACATTTCTAAGTTATGATTGTGATTACATAAAACTACTATATCCTTTACATATTTTTAAAAAATCTACAATTAGAATTTTATTTATATTCAATACTAATCTTGATTTTATTTGAAATTTGAAATGCTTCTAATCTTATTATGAAATAATCTCTTTCCCACTTCACATTCTCTATTATTTTTGATCAATAATGTTTATAATTCAATTCTAAAAAGCGAAATCCCTAGCCTAAAAAAAAAAAAAACTGTTACCCAAAGAAACAAGGATCAATTACTATCATTTGTTCATATCTATTGCCTAATTATTCAGATTAAGATTTTGGCTTTTTTTTTCCTTTTTATACTTCAAAAAATAGTCTTTACTCATTTTAATTTTTATTTACTAAATCACATCTAAATTTACTTTCTACATTTTTTATGCAAAGACTTACAACCTGTCCTCTTTTATAATAGCCCTTTTAATTTATTTTTGAAAATCTATCTATAGCAACTGTGTTAACTTTTATTGATGTCCAATTTACTTTATAAATAATACCAGACTCTGTGATTATTCTCATAAAAATTATTTATAATAATACAATAAAACAACCAAATACCAAAATATTTGTGCATAAAAAAACAAAGTTTCAAAAAAGTCAATACTTACATTTTCTGCAATAATGTGAAAAATAAGTAACACAATCAAATCTATGGATTATAATTGCTAAATTGAATACCATTAACCTACGAAGATTAATGATTCCAATCTTAGTCCTACAATATAAACATGCTTCAATTGTAATTAGTTTTATCTCCATCAAAATGAGTATATTCTTTTCATAAAATTCTTATATTATTATCAATCATTACAATCAATTTTAAACATTTTGCCTTATTTTGGAAGTAGAACTTTCTTCGATTTCTTCAAAATCTAAGAATTAATTTTTTTTTATTCATTTTTTATATCTGAATGAAAACAACTGATATTCTATTTCCATAGAAATTGCATCAATCTAGCCCCCCCCCTCCCCCACTATCTCAAAATAACAATATTTTTAATTTATTCTCAGAGGCTCTCAAACTTAAACATATCTATATTAACTTTAATAAAATATGCCCATTTACCTTGAATAACCTTGCCAACACAGTTTACTTATATGTCCATTATTCACTTTATACAATAATGTTATAGAAAAAATATTTTAATCAGAGTAATTGATTTTTTTTTTTTAAATTATATATACATTGAATAATAAAAAAGATATTTTAAATCATAGAAACACAGATACAACAGTCTTTAAATAGCCTACTGCTGAGGAAAGATCTCTATAACAGAAATAATATCAATATTCAAAAGGCTTGCCACCTCCATTAGTTGAAAGTTTAAAGTTTTCCTCCTAGTTAATACAAATAAATATTCAAATGAAAATATGTTTGCATAAAAAAGGACATTAAATGTAAAATATGTGTAAGTTCAGCATATACATATATATTAAATCGAATACATCAATCCAAAATTAAAATACTAATCAACATTGAATTGAAAATTCTCTACCAATGGTTTCCTTGCAAAGCCAGATTTCTCATGTATAAACAGTAACATGAAACAATATATACATTAATTTAGAAAACAATGTAAATATAACAAAATATATGCATATGTATGTAAATATGCGTTACTAAGTATCTAATAAACAATATAAAATAAAATACTAATTGGTGCAGAGTATTATAATTATGGCCATTATAACTTAAACTCCAAAGACTACTTAAAAAAAAATTAAAGGTAGCATGATTTTCTCTATAACCCCCCCCCCCAATTATTCCAATAATTACATACGTGGACACTGTTCGATCTTTTCTTAATAATATTAATGTAGTAACAATGTACCATGCCTTTTGTTTTTCTATTCTGGTTATCTCGCTCTACAGAAATGAGTTTAAATTTACAAATAAAAAATGTATCTATGCTCCTTTTCCTAATAGAGAAATATAGACTTATATGATGAATTATCCTTAGCTCTATTGTATTACTATTTATACTGCCTAATTCTAGTTATTACATTAACTCAGGATTCACCATAATATATAGCAGAACCTTGCAGGCCATTACATTGAACAGCATTAACAATTTGTGGAAATTCTGCTTTATCAATTTTATCTTTTGTGTTAGTAATAAGTCTGTTTAAATTGGCATACTAAAACCTATTTAAAACTTTCATTAAAATTTTTTCTTATCTTTGCAGAAGGAATATTTTCCACAGCTTGCAGTTAATCGGGAACTTCAAATTTATAATATTTAGTTAAAATAATTTCTTAATTTTTTTCTTCTTTTCATTTAAACTCAAACTATTTTGACTCTATACAATTTTTTGTAAAAATAAAAAATAATACAAACAATTCCAGAAATGGTATTCCTATCATTTTTTTCTTTAACACTATTTAATAAATTCTAGTCCTAATAATGGCAATGATATTACTTGTACATAATTTTTTTTATTCAAAATAAAATAAATATATTGCACCCAATAAAACTGCATTTATGTAAACTAAATACATTAATTCAAAATCGGTGATTCCAGGACTTTTTCAACAGGTATTTATTGTTTTGTTTTTGTTTTTTAATTTTGTTTGTAAATATGTGCATAAACTAATTTATTGTAAAAGTTTAAAAATAACTGTTTAAAATTTTTTGGGGGATAACAGAATTTGAATTAATGATATTCTACCTGTATATTGCTTACATATATAAATAAAATTTAAAATAAAAAATTAATAATAAAATGAAGATGATATAATTCTTCTTAATGGCAGATAATGTAGACACAATTTAGAGAAGATATTAAACTAATTTATAATAAAATCATTAAATTTCCTTATATAAGTATAAGCAGTCATTTTAAAATGTAAGTTTATTTTTATTGAAAAAAAAAAGATTAGAAAAATGTTTAAAAATCAATTATTCTATTTTCAAATTTAAGTCATGTTTCTTTTTAATTATTTAGGTCAATATAAAAAACTTATTGCATAATATAAATATCAACAAATAAATTATAACAAACAAAATTCTATTTAAAATATGTGAATTAATAGGTGAATCATATTTATTACTTGTATATAAAAGAAATACAAAATAAAATCTATATAAAAAAAAACATAACTATAAATAAAAAAAAATCAGAGGAAAATAGACAAATATAATGACTTGAACATGGATATGTGAATAGTGGAATGAATTGTAGAGGATATTTGGATATAACATTAGAAACTGTAGAACTATTCCATAATAAATAATGAAGAAAGTAGTTTACACAATATCATTAATATTCCATATATTTAAAATGTAGGAATGAGATAAGCAATTAAATCTATAGACATGGTAAAAGTCCAAAAACTAAAGAATTATAATAGTTTATAAGAAGATAAGAAAAAAAGAATATGTCAAAAAAAAAAATTATGTCAAATGTTTAAATAATAAGAATGTATAAAAAAAATAAAAAATAGTGAGAATTAAAAAAAAAAAGTGAGCAAAATATTAAAAGTAACACATTTATCAATTTTCTACATATATGTAAAACACAATGATCATTGTAAACCATCTAAAGCAAAAACCAAAACTACTGCACTTAACAAAGCCAAGAAAAAAAAATTTAAATGTGATTATAGTACAAGAGAATACATCCAAATATTAAGAAAAAAATATTTAAAAAATCATTAAATGGTTTGACGTATTTGTAGAATACAAAAAGATATTTGATTTAATAAGCATTTCTGTTATAATTAAAGATTTGGAACAGCATGTTGTAGATTCAAGATACTACTTAATTCTAAAGAATATTTATTAAAATGGGAAAGAGTTAATTAGACTACATGAAGACTTTAAGAATTAGCACCAGTAAAAATATAGGGCAAGTGATTGTATCTTTCAAAAAAATTGTAAAAATTAAAATAATTCTAAAAATAAATGAGAATTCCTTAAGTTATTTTCTATTTTGTAAATGCCATAGTTGTTTTTATAAATTCAGTACTGTAGAAAAGTGTTATTAGATAAAAATAAAACAAGCATGTTGAAGAAAGGAATGTTCATTGGATACCAAATAATAATAAAGATTCACAAAGATAAATTAGAAAAGATTCAAAATTGTCAATGTGAGACTATTAATTTGATCACAAAATTAAACTTGGAGGGAGTGCTTTGGGGAGAAATATTTAATGTCAAAAAAAAAATGCCTATATGCCTGAAAAGACTTTCAACAAATATATTCTTACTAAGTGCTTGTATACAGATGGATTGAAGTCTTAATAAACTACTGAGCAAATGTAAAGTATGAAAAGGTATGTGTCAAGGAGTCATCAAAAACAAAATCCATAGCTGAAAGAAAAATACTGTCTAAATTCAAAAACTGAAATGGAGACAGGATAGATTAAAAGAGATGACAATAGATTGAGTCTACAAATGGAAGTACTAAATTTGAATCTCAATAGATTTAAAAACAATATATATATAGTGATTAATGTAGAAAGAAGAAAATATTATCATGGTGAAAATCATCCAGAAGTTGATCAATAAAAAATAAACAATATTAATTAAATTTTTACATTTATAATAATTGATACGAAATTACTGAAACTTTCGTCTGGGATGAAGAGATAATTTGATTTCAATAAAATTACATTTAAAAAAATAAATATTATTATTATCAATAATTAATAAATGTAAATCAAGATCATTAATTAATAATAATAAAGTTCAACAAAAAATTATCTAATTATACACAAGAATTATTAAAATAGAATCAGTCATATATATAAATAGAATGATAATATTTATTAACTTCAAATGATTTATTCGAAAAAATCCAACACTTAGAAAATATGTTATTTAATAAACATTCTTATCACAAGCTTGACTGGCTTATATGACCCAACTTTGACCTCTTCAAGTGATAACTTTTTTCTACTTGTTACAATCTATCTTAAAAAAAAAAATTAAACAACCTTAACACAAAACTAAAGTTAGATGAGCAAAAATAACAGACATGAAAAAAGAAAGATTTTTTTCTCTTTTTAAATTTCCGTGGTTGTTTATTCAGCAGATGTATAAAAGTATTTTAATCATGTCATCAATAGTAAAAGCAGAAAGAATCAACTTGGCAAACATGAGGGAATCCTGTAAAAATAAAAAATAAATTGACTTCTTTTCCTAGGATAGTGGCAATTATTACTGTTACTATTATTATTGCTACATTTTGTGTATCACCCTAGTTATCCTTACATCACAAATATATTATCCACTTTTTAAATAATGAAAAAAAAAAAATCAATAAAAAAAGCATTAAATTAATACAAAGGTTTCGACATTATTAAAGCTAATATTTTCCTATTTTCCCAAATAAAGAAAATAAATAATTAAATGATTTGTTACTAAATCACTGATGTTCAAATATCCAAGAGCCATGTTGAGCACAACAAGTATATTCAAATACCAGAATAGTTTGTTTGTTTTTTAGTTTACTTTTCTCGAGAATCAATCCTGAAATATTAGAGCTGAGTAAACTACTCTACTTCTGTAATAAACAATAAAGGACAGAATGACAATTAAAAATGACTACAACAAAAAAAATATTCACTATGCAGTCCTTATTTGATATTGTTTTATTAAATAATCACTTCAATCTGAATTGAATTATCAAAACTATCATTTTCAAATAAAATGAATTTAATGTAAAATATTTTGAAAGGGATAAAATATATGCTGCCCATGGTTTGCTTTATTGCAATGGTAACATAGCAATTCCAGAATACAAAGTTCATGGATAGCAGCTCCAGCTTTGTCACATCCAGTAGTCGAGCTTATTATGAACTTCCAATTAATAACTGCTCAATTCTTATTATTATTACTGCAATGGATTTGGAACAGGATAGAACATGGTTGTTTAGCGAGAAACCCACTTGTGCTCATCTACTGACATTTAAAATAATCTACAATGCATGAAGGGTTTTATTTACAAGAATATATTATACAAAAAAATTTAACTGATGCCAAAAGATGTTTATGACAATAAAATAATTTACAAATACTTTATTTTATTTTGGAAGCAAAAAAAATCTTTAAAAAAAAAACTATATTAAGAATTAAACTTAGATAATTTGCTGTTCCTTGAATAACTCCTCTTTAAAAAAAAAAAAAAAATAGACTTTGATGAATAATAAAAATGTTTAATAAATTAGAAAAATTAAAAATAAAATAAAAAACAATAGTAAAGTAAAATTTTCCAGTCTTTAACATTTATAACAGCAGCAAGGAAAAACTCAAACTTCTTGGAAATCTATTTTTTTATCTTTTTTAAATGAAAACCAAATTACAAAGCAAATGCTTTTCTAAACATTATTACCGCATGGAAAAAAGAAAATATAACATAAACTACTGCAGTTAAAAAATGGGCTGTTCCCATGATTGTGTCTTCTCCATTAATTTTAATATTACTACATTATATTTTCGAATTAACGGACAATATCTATGTTTTTCTAAAAACTCATTTGGATTAATTCCATACCTTCATTTTATTGACTACATTTTTCTTTATTGAGGTATCCAGTGTAATGGTCTGGGTTTTTACCAGAAGAGGGGGGATGCATCTGACTACAGTCAGACCTAGAATCTTCTGATAGGATGCAGCGAATGATGCGATGAAGTAACTAACCAATGATGATATCTACCTACAATGGGCTAGCTCTTGGTTTATTCATTAAATCTAGATATAATTTAGGCTAGATCATCCATACCTCACCCCTATTTTGGATTCCATTATGCCTCAGTATTTGAGTTCAGGGAGAATGTTGCCTTTGGCTCTCTTCAAGGTTGAATTTATTTTATGTAACTAAGTTTTCATTGACCTAAGATATATCCAATCCTATTATTATCATCATATATGTATGTTCATATATATATATATACACTTAGTTAATCAAATTAATGAATAAGCATATGAACGAGTTTGACAAACCAGAGATCAAATTAATAACAGATTCATGGCAAAAGATGTGCTTATATGTGTCCCATATGCATCTCATCCAATAATGAAATTATTCATTATACCAACTCATGTCCCCAATAGATATGTATTAAGACACTCTGTATATACAAAGTCAATGATTAACTAAAAGCATGACCAATAGCTCCATGACCCAATTTCTGCTGGAGATCTTCTTTGGGATCTCTCCTCCCTATGTACAAGTTCTTTAAAAAGTGGATAAAAAAAGACGTTCATACAAGAACATTAATCATTCACACCGAATAACTAAATGTAACAATTATTAATTAAAACACAACAAGTAAACATATAACATAAACTCTGTCCTGTCTTAGTGAGAAGAGCATCAAAATTCTTACCTCATTCCATACTATATGATAATGACAGAAATGTCAAATCACTATGGAGGGAATCAAGGCTAAATTTTATTTACAAAACAAAAAAAAAATTTCTAGTTTAATACCCCCCCCCCATTCCACGTTACTTTTTATGACATGGACTTCCCCAATTGCAAATATGCTGAAAATAGCACTAGAATAATAAGAATAGAATTTTACAAATATATAAAGAAAAAAAATATATATATAATATAATAATTTTGATTTTGTTCCAATCTTCCTAATTAAGAGTCCATAATTTAAACATTAGTGTCTTTCGTGGATACAGTCCATTCTGATAACTTCATCATTCTCCAGACTTTCCAGTAATGCTTGGACAAGGTCATTTCCATTCACTCTCTTTTGGGATCTCCATTCAGACACTTCAGGTTAGGCATTAGGCATTATTTATACAAGTGAGTTACAGCATCATGATCTCTGACAATTAAGACACCCCAAGTCCTATGGCACATTTATCTAACCAATACACATTTGTTTGTTAATTAAAAAGAAAGATTTAAATTTTCTTTAACTTATGATCAGTATTGAGTGAATTCATGTGAAGGAAAGTTTTTATTTCATTGCTGATCAGTATGTGCTGGCTATATAAAACGTTCTCTTTTCATTTTTCATTGCGCAGTCTTCTGTTTTGGATTGTTACTATAAAATTAATTTAATCCTTTGATTACACTGTTAAAGTTTATTGATTTTTATTGTTTCAAATGTTGAGAAGGATCTGTTTCAATTTTCAGTGCTTTAAAATCCTATGCAGAATAGATACCTTCGAACGCATCGTCCATTTTATTAATGTTTGATATTAAGCTAGTTGCGTTTGCCATTGTTATAACATTTGATAAAACATGAAAGAGAATGGTAATGACTTGTGTTTGTGTTTATACTGGGACTTAACATTCGTTATCCAGCAAACTCACATTTTCAATTTCCTTTGCTATCACTGTAGATGCCTATTGTTACAAATTAATGGTTCTTGTTGATGTTATATAATAGAATTATGTAATAAAATTTACGTAGTAGAAGTCTACTCTCACTTTCCAACACTCGGTTACTTAGATATTGACTTGATCTCAGGTCATCACCACATAGACTAAATTATTGTCTGATATCATGATTTACACATGAACAAACAAGTCATTATTGGTATATATAAAAGGTTTCTAAGAATGCAAAATGGATATGATATTCTTAATATTTTATACCATATTAATAAAGAAGCCCAGACTTTACATACATATGCAATATATTAAAGATAACCAAATATAGATTGCTCTGCAAATAATATATATATATACATAAAATATTAATATTTTGTCATATTAAAAACATAACATTCATATAATTGTAACTTTTGGTTCAGCATGTTTCATTCTGGGCAATTTTTTTCTGGAAAATAGTGATAATGATCAAAACACAGGATCTTCCTGTTACATAACAGGATGCAGTAAAGTATTTCCAAAAGTATGAAATCCTATCCTCTAGAAAAGTGTGCATTAATGGTCATGTATGAAAATAAAAATTGGGAATAAATATTTTATGGCATTTTAATAAAGAAGCACAGACTTTACATACATATGCAATATAGTAAAGGTAACCAAATATAGATTGTTCTGCAAATAATATATATATAAAATATTAATATTTTGTCATATTAAAAACAAAACATTCATATAATTGTAACTTTTGGTTCAGCATGTTTCATTCTGGGCAGTTTTTTTTTTCTTTTTTTTTGGAAATAGTGATAATGATCAATACATGGGATCATCCTGTTACAGAACAGGAAGCAGTATTTCCAAAGGTATGGAATCCTACCTTCCAGAAAAGTGTGCATTAATGGTCACATATGAAAATAAAAAACATGGGGAACTGCACAACAGCACTTGAATTGCTATTTGGCTGAATTTATGTGGCATCAACTACAATAAAAACAATTTTCATATGTAGCGATTTTGGAAACCATTAAAGATTGTATGCAGCCAACATAAATAAACTGTAATTATTGTATTTATATTGGGGGGAGGGGTATTTTTGTAAACAATTTGGAAGGTTGTAGGCCTTCCACTCATTATTCATAAATGTAACTAACACATCTTAGAGAGATTGTAGGCCTTCCACTCATTTTTTGTAAATGTAACTAATCTATTGTATTCATTATCCAATAAGAGTATTGAATGTCTTTAGAAAAATTTAACTTTATTTAAATATTCCAAATACATTCAACTGTTAGTAATAGCTCACGGGTTAGTATATGCACAATGTTTAGAGAGGTATTATCCCCCCCCCCTCTTTTCAGGTGTTGCTGACCTGACCAGTAACAGTACTAGCATGAAAATCGAACCTGGACCTTTGGATTTTTGAGTATTGAATTTTAAAGTAACACTCTAACCAACTGAGCCATCCTGCCAAAGACAACAGTAAGTAGAAATTTTGTATACTTATCTATGAGGTTTCTCCTGATTTTTCCATCTTCTTCTAAGAGAAAAGTTGATTAGTGGTCTCCATACATTATGTATAGTTGCACTAAGTTGGCTTATGGGATTGTCTGCCATTGTTATGTAAGCAGCTTCTTTAAATTTTCTTCTTTGTACTTTTTCTTCTCTATCAAAAATTTTTGTATTTTCCCAATAGAACATATATATTCATTGGTACATACATGGTCTGCTACCTTAGACACATCTGTTTTCTCTCTTCTAATCATCAGTTTGTGTTCTTGCATGTGCTTTTCAATGGGGTGACTTGTCTCACCATGTAGTTTTTTTCTTTTCAGCATTTCAAGTTTAGGCTTTGTAAAGGTTAGCAATCGTTATATTGTGATATAGCTCTAGAAAGCTGTTCTGATGTTATACCAATTGTAGATTTTCCTTAATTTATCTGCTATTTTGGTATTATGGTTACCCTACAATACCAATAATAATTTTTTTCTTTTGACGATTCTTTTTATTGTCTATTTAAGGTTTCCTTAATTATAGCTGATGGATAACTATTTTTCATAAGTTTGTTCTATATAGATCTTTTCTTTTTCCAAATTGCTGGTTTCTGAACAAACTTCTTTTGCTCTATTCCATAGTGATAGTATAACTCCATGTTTTGTGTAGCTGGTATGATTGGATGTATAGGCTAAGTATTTTCCTGTATGTGTGGTTTTTGATAAACTGCAGTTTTGATTTTGCCAGGGAGGAGTCTTGTCATAAGAACATCTAAGAATGCCAATTTTTGTTCTTGTTCTGATTCTACTGTGAATTTAATTGAAGGGAATATATTGTTGATGTGCTTTTTTCCAGAAAGTTTGTAATAGTACACCAGGCCACACAACAAATATATCGTCTACATAGTGAAGCCAAACTTTAGGTAAATATGGAGTAGTTTTTATGGCTATGGTTTCAAGTTCTTCCATGTAAATATTGCTAACCAGGGGTGACAATGGTGAGCCCCTTGATTTTTTTGGAAGAATTTTGTGTTATATTGAAAGTAGATTGTTTTTATGCAGAATGTTAATAGTTCCATTATACTATCAATAGGAAACGTTCTGGTTTGTAAGCTATTATCACAATTTAGCCTTTTCCTTACAATAGACAATGCTTCTTCAAATGGTACCTTTATGAATAAACTTTTCATATCAAAGCTTGCCAGTGAAATGGTCAGTTTTATCCACCTGCCTGTTTCATGAATTTTACCCCTACATCTAACTCTATGCCAGGTTTAAACCCTCTCAGAGTACCCATTTAAACAACTTTAAATTACTATACATCTGGGTCTCGTTTTATGCAGATTATTTTAATGCAATTTTGAAGTTATGCGATTCGTGTTTCTTCTTAATATCTTTCATATTTCACTATATTTATTAGATATCAAGAAATTTAAATTATTAATAACTTATTTTGACTTGAAATTTTTTTTTTTTTTCAAAAATATGTTATATTAGCAGCTAACATGAATATGGCCTGAAGCTGCATTTAGAATATTAGCTTCTATGTAATAACCTACTTATACTAATGAGTAAATAATAATAATAGATTTATATATACATATAAAAATATCGCAATAAATAGTCAAAAATTTTGAACTTTTAAAACATATTTTGTTAATTATAACAGAAATAAATAATTTTTTAGATTTTTAAAATAAATAATAATGAAGATTTTATTGATTTTATAAACTGAAAATAATCTTTCTAATGATAATCTATTTTTGTTTTGATTACAATCCCATTTTTTTAATATAGAAACAAAAATCATTAACACAGCTCAAGACTGAAAGTGGCGCTAGTTGTATGTCACATGATGAATCTGATTTCTTAACATTTCCCAAATGAATGCATATTGTCAAATAGTCAAACAACCGCTAATGATTAAAATATGTATGAAAAAATGTAAAATTAAATCTGTAGTTAATAAAAAAAGTAAAAAAAGTTAGTCTTGTATTATTTTTTTTTCAAATATTTGAAATTTTTTATTAGTCATACTTTATTTTCTTATTTTTTTAATGCGAATTTTAAAGTAATTTTTCCTTCTTGCTTTGCTTTTATGCGATTTCTGAAAATTACAATGCCCTATCCCCATTTTTCAAGGTAAGTTAATTCTATTTTTGTGCGATTTCTTTTGTGCACGTTTTCTGAGGAACCTATCTACTGCATAAAATGAGACCCAGGTGTATATGCAAAATCATGTATATATATGCAAACAGTAAGTCTGTAATTTAATAGTATACGTATATATTATAGATATGTATCCATTTTATAAATATTTCTAGTTTAAGAAATATTTTAGTTTAAATTATTTAGCCAATTTTATTGTTGTGTTATTGAAATCGCATATGTATATAAGCCATTTCCGTTGCTATTCTGCATGTATGGTTATATAATTAGTTTTCTACTAATTATCAAAGTAACTTTTCCAAAATAACTTTTGATTTTTGTAAACAACTTTTAAAATAGGTCACGCAATAGTCCTAAAATAGTGTGAACTTGATTTTATAAATCTAAAATTTTAATAACAATTTCGCAGAATTTTAGTGTTGTCACAATAAATGGGAGGAAAAGAGTAGAAAAACGAAATCTAAATTAGTTGTCATAATTAAAAATGCTTTTGTAAAATGAAATAATGGGTTTTTCTACTAGCTTTAGCAATTAAATATATTTTTCTAAAATAAATAAATGGACTTTTCAGCTACAGACAAGCTCGTAAAAATAAACAGGTGGCCAGAGTTAGAAGGATATAAATACTCAAAGTTTTGCTGTCAAGAATCGATCAGATATATATATAATAAGTGAATTGTAAACATAACCCACATTCGTTTCACCTTTAAAATGATAGGAATAGAGCAGGCAATCACTCACCACCTCCTGCCCTTACCGGGGATGGATAAGAACTTTGGTCCGATAAAATATAATGCCATACATACATCAGCAAAGCAGCCCATGGAAAAACCTCCATTAACTTTAAATCATCACCAAAAGTGTCAACTTATTATCGTCTCGAGTGCCCAGAACTGCAATGAAAACAGTTGACCGGCATATTGATAAATTTTCACTCAGAGCTCTGTTCATAAACTGTGACTTTCAATTCTTTCTTTTAAAAGCTAGCTATTTATTAAATCTGCCTTTACCAAATATCTTTCCTAAAATCTGCATAGAAAACTGCTAAATGTTGATGTTTAAATCGTGTCTTCTGATTGTAAAATTTGTGATATTGAATTCTCTGTTAAAATGTATAACTCTAATAATCTATTTTAAACTAAATGTATAATTTTCTGAGGTCTTTTATGCCTATTTCTAATCTATCCAATTTATTCTATAATTTCTATCATTTTAATATATGTATTTAATATGCCAAGTAACTCGAAATCGCAAGTATTTATTTATAAGTATAATTTTAGCTTATTGATCTGCAAAGATAATTTCAAATCTTTGCTATAATAAATATTAAATAATTGAATTATTATTTTCTCACTCGCTGTTTCGAGATCATGTTGTTATTTTTACTGACTATTTTTGGGTATTAATATTATAATAATCAGTCATTCTCTAGTTAAAATTGTAGTTTGCTTAACTCTAGTTATAAATTTATAACTATTTGTATATGTAACTTGTACATCGTAAGAACTAGCCACAGAGATATTCTCAAAGCATATTTTAATGTTTTATTCATAATTATCCCCCAAATATGCTTTGTCCTCCTTATATTTATATATGTTGAGTCTCAGGTGATAATATTAAACTAGGTTACTAATTAATTTAGTCCCTAAATAGTATATTTGAAATACTAAATTTGAGAACTGGGTTGTATAGATATGCAAATAGACGCTATCTATTTTTAAGGCATGCTAATATAATTTTATGTATTTGCATTATATATGTATAAGTTGCGGATGTGTCCTTACTAAGTACGCAATGTACAATTATCTGCTTGCTGCATGATTCTTGATGAGTTGCTGGCGGAGGTCACACTTATCCACTTAGTTCGGGTAAAGCATCCACTTTTAGAACTAGGGCACAAGGACCTAGATTATTCATAATTAATGCTTATCCACCTCCCTGAACTACTAATGTTCCTATTTGTAGTAAGTTGAGCGGTTGTAGTCAGCGAGCCTTTGGAGGCTGAAGCCCGTCAATAATGACCTATTTGCACCTTCTAGCTTTATTAATATTTTAATATGTGCCATAGAGTATATAGGTAAACCTATCACAAACCAGTTTTCTCTCCCTTTATATTAAATGCTTATCTAGCATCAGTGTATATCCTAATCTAGGTTAACACGCTAACCTGCGTATCTCTGAGCCTAATTACATGTTCGAATTAACTTTGTATAGATAGACACTATAGGAGCGCTATTAAGTTAGTCATATAACTTTGGCTATAAAGTTCCGCATGATTTAGCAGACTACATATGAGCTAGAAATTTGGCATATTAATATAGACATAAACTCCAATACTGCACTACATTTTATTGAACACTTATAATGAGATAATACATAATATTAATCTCATTAGTTATGCAATGTCTGCGTGCGTAATCTCTCAAGTTCTCATTATATAATTTTGTATATTTTGATTTACTATTTGTTATTGTTTTATTAAATTAATAATATTTAAAATTATAACTCGTTTTCTTATCTTTATTGTCCGTGAGTTCAATTTTTTCCAACTCTAGATTAATTTGCACATACATCATTATATCTATATTTTTAGATCATTATATTAAATTTCATAATCAATCATTGATATATTAATTAATCATTTAGTCAAGTGTGTGTATCTGACCAAATCAGTGCTAAATTAGTTAATTTATGAGTCTTTTGTTTTACCCTGAGTGACTGCCAGACCAAGGTTAAACTGAATGTCTGTGTAAGTTGAGAAATGTCATCCGTAGGATATTAGATCATTGAGCAGAGGTGAAAGGATTGAATGTTGGTCGGATTCTGGATCCCAGCATCTGGATTCAATCAGCTTTAGTGTATTTTGCCTGTGTTCTAGATTTTGTTACGTGGAGGGACAATTCTTACCGTTACACCAATAAGTCACTTCTTTCAATTTTAGGATGTTCTTGATTAATTCTACAACGTGTGTGGAATTCCTGACAAAAAACTGGGTCTTGTATGCCAAAGGACTTAGAAGTTTGAGAAGAAATCTTGACAAATTTTGGCAAAGTGAATTTCTAGAACTAATAATAGGTCTTAATAGAACATGATCCTTATGGATTTAGTTAGTTCATAAAGATGAGAAATTTTGCTGAAATATGATGTTATTTTACTTGCTCAAGAAGTAATTAACAAAAAAAAAAAATTGAAATAAAAATTGCAACTAAATTTATGGGAATTTATTTATTCCTTATTTTAAAAAATGTAACATTAATTTTGGAAGATTGTTAATGAAATATGGGCTTCCATCTTGGTAAACTCTCAAAACTATATATTTATCAAATTTCATCAAAAATATGGACTGTCATCTTCATTCTTCTGAAAACCAACAAGTACCCAATAAATTCCTAAAAATACTTTGTGATACATGGACATATTTGTGTTTTATAAGTTAGCTTGTATAGTTATCACAAACCCTCCTTTCCCGTAGAATCTAGAGTAGTTATATTTGTAACAAGTGTTGTTGATAATGATATATAAAACTTTATTAATTTTTGTATAGAAAAAAATTGAACATCAAAACACTCAAACAATGTACTGATTATTATATTATGATTCTATCTTTAATTTATAGTTTGAAATTTACATGCTGTTTTATATTACCATGTGTTTCAATTTATTTACTTTTTTTTTTTTTTTTTTGAGAGGAAGCAGTTTATTTGTTGATCAAAATTCATAACTGGCAAGAAAGATTCCTTGAAATATATATATATCAATTCCAAGAAAAATACTGAGAACTATAATGAATAAAATATGTTTAATAATTTCACCTGAAACTCAAAAAATTAATATTATCAAAGAAAAAAAAATCATTATAATGTAGATATAAAACAATATATTAAGACTATTTAATGATATAAGATGTGATATGTTGGACTATTTCCATCATTTATGAGTGAATGTTGAATGTAAAGAAAATTTTAAACTTTATTTAAACTTTCCAAATACAAACAAAAAAAAAAAAAAATTGAAGGACTCAGGAGGATTTGAACCAACCCTCATATATAAATATATCAAATTTCTACTATATGTTGCCTTTGACAAAATAGCTGTTGGTAGAGTGTTTGCCTTAAAATTCGATATTCAAGAATCTAAAGGTGCGAGTTCAACTTCTAAGCAAATATTGTCACTGAGCATATAGGCCAGTAACACTTGAAGAAGAGTGGAGAATAATACTACTTGAAACGTTGTGTAATTACTAACCTGTGTTGTCTATTTGTGTGTTATTACTAACAAGTTGTTTGTATTTGGAAAGTTTAAATAAAGTTTAAAATTTTCTTTACATTCAACATTCACTCATAAATGATTGAAATAGTCCAACATATCACATCTTATAATATACCATCATTACAAACCTTCAGACAAATATCCAATGATATGATTACATGTAATAATAGAATGATACATGAAAAAAATGATATATATAAAGTTGCACTATATTGAATTGTCCTTTTTTTTTTTTAATTAAGTGCAGACAATAATTACTGTCTTCTTTTTATTTTTCATATTGTTTTCTTTTCATTTGTTTACTTGTCTTTGTAAACTTCTTTTTTTATGGATTTAGTTTCAAACACCAATACTAATTATTTCTGTTTACTTAAATTAGTTAATCTTTATTATTTGTGAATTTTCGTGTAACTATATTTATCAACAACAAAAAAATAATATCTTGTTGTTGTTGTTTTTTCAAAAGATTTTAGATGAAGAGAAACACTGACAGTTGGGAGTTGTTGCAACGAAAGTTCTAAAGAAGCCAGTAGTTACTGTACAGTAGGTTCAGTTGAACAAATTCTGCTGCTCAATGTTCTTTCCATATGTACTAAAGAATTTATGCCAAAGCTGTTGCATATTATCAATAAAATTAATCATTTATATTATTAAAAATTGGAAGCATCAATAAATATATATAAAGAATCCATTGGCAAAAAAATATTCTGTCAATTACTAGTAGTTGAATTCTGCAAACTAACACTGCTAAACTTCATTGAAAAGAAATAAATAAATAAAAAGAAATAACATTTTTACTAAAGCTCAACTTATAAAATTAGACTGGCAAATGTAGGTGTTGAATAGGTGAATCTGTTAATCTATTACACAATTTATTTAATGTATGTTATATATTTGATATTAATTATAATTTTGTTAAATACTTTATATAAATACATGTCTATTATAATGATATAACAAAAGTACTTATAACATATAGAATATTCTTTAAAATGTCTATTATGATGATAATATTATATAGAAACATCATTGTCATTATTAGCCTGATTCATTTAAGTTAATATAAGTTTAATAATAAAGTTCGTTCTATCAAGTTTAATATTTAGATCACATAGTTGTTCTTATATCCATGTTTGGATAATAATTCCAATTCTTCAATAAAATGTGTACATTTTTATTTATAACCATAAGCTAAATTATGAATATTCATTTAATGTTATTCTATCAGCTAATTAATCAAATATTATCTTATATAATTCATAGTATTTATTTTATTCTCTGCATTTCAAAATCTTGATTATTTTCATGATTAATATAATTTTCTATGCCTTAGCTGAATTAGTCTGAGATATTGTAAGATATGTGTGCGCAGGATTAATTATCTTTCATATATCACTAGACAGTGTTATTTTACAATGTGTGCTTAAGACATTTCAATCTATAAAAATAAAATAAAGCATGCAATAATAATTATAAAAAGCAAAGAACTCATCAATGCCACCATATTTAAGGATACAAACCAATTTACTTTCATTATTTAATTAAAATTGGTAATCCAATATGAAGTCTGATAGTAGTAATTATTTATATATAGGCATATTTCCAATTTAATACATATTAATGATTTTAGATAATGTTCAATGTAATTACAAAAAAATATATAAATTATTAATTTTTAATAGTACTGTATTCAAAATAAAAAATATATAGCCCCAAAACTGACTTTTTCCCACCACTGGCTTAGTAAACATATTTATTTTTCTAATTAATTTTTTTCACTAACATAATACTTTCCCCTAGTTCCTTCCCTCTCTATATATTTTTCTTTCCCTATCTTTAATTCCTTTTTCCTTTCCTCCTCTATTTTGAAAACATGTTATAATACAAAATAAAAACAAAAAAAAATATTAATAAGCAATGAAAGAAAAAATATGTATAGGGACTCATGGATACTACAAAAATCTGTCTTGTAGCCACACCAACTTTAGATAGGATTTAATGATTATTAATCTTGAACAAAATTTTAACTCACCACTGAACATAACATGGTGCATTCCTCATTCCACAAAGTTCAGTTTCACAATATTTTTACACCCAGAAGAAGATATTACAAAAAAAAAAAAAAAAGGAAATTCATGGTTATCTTTGTCATATTTGGACCATGAAAGTATTCATTAGCATTTATAAAGTAATTTAAAAAAGCTCTCTACAATAATTTTTCTCCAAAACCAATATACAGTGCATTCATACACAGGATGCAATTTGATATAAGAATCAATCTGCATGGTTTTCTTCTACTTTTAAAGATACTAATTAATAAATTCATTAAACATTTAAAAGAAAGAACTTTTTTTTTTAAGATAAAAAGAAAAAACCTATTTTGATTTATTATTTGAGATTTAAACTTTTTCTTTTATTCATAGTATATATAAATCTATAAATCCTGTGTTCCATAAACAATTAAACTGACAAGATTTTTTCTTTTTTCATATTGATAATGAATTCAAAAGAACAAAAAATTATTTTAGCATTTGTAAAATACAAAAAGAATAGTAAACAAATAAAAAAAAATGTTGAAATAATAAAAATAAATTTGTCTTTATATTTGATTTAATCCACCAAAATCACTTGCAAAATTTCTTGAAAATGAAAAAATGATTGATGATATTTTGCTTTTGATTTTTCAATAACAATTTTTTTAGTTAAAAAGTATTTACAGAAAGATTTTTTATAATAAATTACAATTATATAATAACAGCAAATGACTTACTTCTCAATCTCATACAATCAGTGCAAGCATGTAAATAGATGGCGCTAGAGTGGAAATTTGCTCTTGATTTATCTTTTTTTCTACACATTTTTGCCCCTAAGTATAAACTAATAATTAATAGATGTCAGATGATAGTGCAAATTAAATCCCTATCCAGTGCAAAAATGTGGCGAGAAAAAAATTTGCTGTAGAACAGCATGAACTAAGTAGGGATCATATGATGTTTAATAATTTGTTAAATTAGGAATAATACAAATAAGAACAACTAGATTAACAAAAACTGGCATAAACATTTTGAAATGTACACTTTATGAAAATAAGATGTAAATACCAGATCTTGAGACTCTAAATAATGAATGTTAGAAACAAATTATTGTAGTTGAATGAAAATTTATTAATCAACATTAAACATAATACTGTATACATATTATTGCTTAAATTTACAGAAGTGTTCTACTAAAAAGGTAGTTTAAATAAGACTATCATTAAGCTGAAATCCCAAGTTACAAAGCTTTTTTGGATTTGTGAATTTTTAAGATTTTAACAATAAACTTTTTCCTCTTCATCATAACCCAAATATTTAAATAAACATTAATTTTATCTTTTTCTAAAATGCATGCATAATCCTTTAAGTAACAAAATATATCTATATTTAGCACAAAAATTTTATACAGCAATAACTAAAATAACAAATCAAAAAACAGTTTGTAATTTTGTCAGAATAATAGAGAAGTTTTTGAATTAGTAATGTTCTGATTAATGGTAATTTACCTACTTTAGCAAAAATTCAGAGTCTTTATAATAAATAAATATACTTTAAAGAGAAAAAAAAATATTTATCTTTATCATTATTTTTTCCCAAAAAAAAAGACTGTAAATGATGAAGTATAGGAGAAAATTCTCATAGAAATAATGTTGATGAAATATAACTGATATCCAGCACAAAAAAAATTATCACCTATCTTTATATTCTCATTCTATATATATATGTGTTTTTTCTAGTAAAAAGTTTGCTTATAAGTTGTAACTTTTTTTCCAAATTTTTAACAAATAGAAACAAATATTCATTAATTTTCCCACTTTTTTTTTTTTTATCGGCTAGATAAAAAAAAAATTATGATGTCATCCTTTGATAAAACAAAATAAATAAATCTTATGATTTACAATTTAACAGAACTTTATTTATAAAGCATTTTTCATAATATAAAATATTAGAGGGGAAGGAGTACAAATAATTTGTTTAAATTTTATTACTATACATTCACTTTAATTAAAAATTAATTAAATTACCTCTTTTCTTTTTAGTATTCAATGGGGGGGGGGGGTAGAAACTTCTAATTTTCCTGATCTGATAGACAACCAATCAATTACTGCTCTATATATATAAATTGCATATGATGATATTAAATATTAAAAGTACAAATGATTTAATTAATTAAAATTTGTGCAAAGCCTTGTCATTAATAATAATTACAACAGAATAAACTGGTTAAAATTTTTAAATGTTCTAATTCAGTGTTCTTCAACCCTTGGTCCACGGCCAGCTGAACTTTCCTGCGGAACTTTCCTGCAGGTCGCGTGCTAGATGGGCAGTAAAAAGTTTGTAATAATAAATAATAAGAGTTTAAACTTTTAATTAATATAGCCAATTTTTATTTATTTTTTCATCTCCTTTTTACCCAATTAAAAAAAAAAGAAAACAAAACGAAAACAAAATCTAATCAATCATTCATAAATTAATTTGTTTTTCTAGTTATCACAGATGTTTATGGGAGGGGGGGTAGAGTTAATTTTTTTATACTTTTCTAAAAAAATTTAAAAAAAGTTTTTTATTATATAAACTCCATATATATATAAAACTTTATCTTATATATTTAACATTGTTGTTTTGATCAGTTATAACAATTATGCTTATCTTTAAGAAAATTTATCTATAGACTTCTGCCGGTCTGCGAAATCTTATCTTTATTTTTGCTGGTCCGCGCGGAATCTTATCCTTATTTTTACCAGTCCGCAGGTGTGAAAAGGTTGAAGACCACTGTTCTAATTTCTATCACCATCCTACATGCTAACGGAAAATTTGTTATTTTTAATTTACCTCATGGATTGTGCAACTATTCTTCATTTTGAGTTTCTATTACACTGCATAAAATGTTTTTCAAAGACTTTTACATTGTAATTAATTATTTTGATATTAAAAATTTATGGTTAATAAATAAACAAATAAAGATTTCTTTGTCTTTCTTTTTTTTATTATCATCATCATCATCATCAATCATCATCATCATCATCATCATCATCATCATTATTATTATTATTAAACACAAAAACTTATAAGTAAAGTTTAAGAGAGAAGTTATAAATAAATATAATAATAAGCTGAACGTTTCCAGGAATAATGCCTCATAATCATATCTTTTTTAAAAATATATAAAATATATGCAAAGATATTTAAATTAGCATGTGTTATGTGGACCATTTCTTCGATATATCAAAGCAAATGTCTTTTCTATTTATAGCATTAATATTTCCATTAATGTAGAATGCTTCTTTTATTTTTCTCTTATGATCATTTGATTCTGTGCATATAATTACAGGATTGGCAGGTGTAAAATTGTGTCCAGATTTCATGGCATGCTCCAAAAATACAGAAGATATATTGTTGTTCTTTTGAGCTCTATTGTAAGTGTACACATGTTGAGCAAGTCTAGTATTAATAGTAGCTGTAGTTTCACCATAATATACAGTGAGGCATTTTTCTTGAGGACATGAAATGGAATATACTACATGTGGGGTGAGTGATCGATCAATATGATCTTTTGAGTTGTTGATCAATCTGTTAGAATTAGGAGGAGTTCTAAATCCTATTTTAAACTTATTGATTAGTGCTTTAGTTAGTTTGTTAGATATTTTGAAAATGTAAAGAATGGTAATTCTAGGAAGTTGAATATATGGTACAATATTATTTATTTTATTATGTAATTTAGTAATTTTATTTTTAATAGATTTAAATTTAAAACCTGCTGTCATTAAATCTTTAATAAAATTATTCAGATTTTCTTTTCTTTCTGCTTCATATTTGCAGAGATACAAATTTCTAAATAAGAAAGAATTTAAACCAGCAAATTTGTATGATGCAGGTGAGTTATATTTAGGGTGAATACAGCTTCTAATTTCAAAAGGCTTAATTATCATCTTGTAATCTATCATGTTATTATTTCTTGATAATGAATGGTCAAGAAATTTGATTTCTTTGCTGTCATTTTTATATACAGTGCTAAATGATAGATTAGATAAATTTTGAAGTTCTTGTCGTATGTATAAAATATTATCCATAGAGGCAATAATAAATATATCATCCACATACCGAATATATGTAAAATCATGGGTGGTATTGTAATATTTTGGTATTATAGAGCTCTCAAATTTATTTAAGTAGACATTGGATAAAATGCCACTAACAGGTAAACCCATTGGCATACATCTTTCATAGTATACTATTTGTTTTCAAATAGTATAAAAATGTGCAAATCAAGCCAAGAAAGGAAAGCAACTATAAATTTAACTCTTTCAATAGGGCAAAATGTTCTCAAAAGTTCTTCATGCACTATTTGAATGGATAATTTTCTATTAATGGATCCATATAATTCTTTCCCATCCATTGTAGCCTCATTAACAATTCACAAAGAGATGCTATTATAACAGATTTGTCTAAATTATTAAATAAAAACTTGTCTAATATAGAAAGTAAAGTATGGGATAAAGATATTTTAAAAATTAAACAATACTTTATATCTCACAATATTACTTGGCTTAGGGAAGATAAAGGCAACCATTTTGTTTTGCTAAATAATATAGATTATAAAAATAAAATGTATGATCAAATTAAGATATTAAAACTAATACAAGACGGCAACTTTAATATTAAGATACATAGAGATAAATTTATCAATAATGTGCTTCGAAAATTTAAAGACAAAGGTATCACTAGATCTGAATATTACAAGATTTATCCTTCTGCCACTAGACCTCCCCGAATATTTGCCAATTCTAAATTACATAAACCAGGTGAACCATTAAGATTGATGATGGATTTTCGTGGAGTGCATTATTTTGAAGCAGTCAAATTAATAAATCAATTACTTATAGACTACCTTAATTTTGGCTCATATACTATCAATTCTTCTTTCCAATTCATTTCTAAAATCAAAAACATTCAACTTATGAATACATCCACTATGGCTACAATGGATGTGAAAGAATTATATGGATCCATTAATAGAAAATTATCCATTCAAATAGTGCATGAAGAACTTTTGAGAACACATTGCCCTATTGAAAGAGTTAAATTTATTGTTGCTTTCCTTTCTTGGCTTGATTTGCACATTTTTACACTCTTTGAAAACAAATGTATACTATGAAAGATGGATGGCCAATGGGCTTACCTGTCAGTGGCATTTTATCTAATGTCTACTTAAATAAATTTGAGAGCTCTATAATACCAAAATATTACAATACCACCCATGATTTTACATATATTTGGTATGTGGATGATATATTTATTATTGCCTCTATGGATAATATTTTATACATACGACAAGAACTTCAAAATTTATCTAATCTATCACTTAGCATTGTATATGAAAATAACAACAAAGAAATCAAATATCTTGACCTTTCATTATCAAGAAATAATAACATGATAGATTACAAGATGATAATTAAGCCTTTTGAAATTAGAAGCTGTATTCACCCTAAATCTAACTCACCTGCATCACACAAATTTGCTGGTTTAAATTCTTTCTTATTTAGAAATTTGCATCTCTGCAAATATGAAGCAGACAGAAAAGAAAATCTGAATAATTTTATTAAAGATTTAATGACAGCAGGTTTTAAATTTAAATCTATTAAAAATAAAATTACTAAATTCCATAATAAAATAAATAATATTGTACCACGTATTCAACTTCCTAGAATTACCATTCCTTACATTTCCAAAATATCTAACAAACTAACTAAAGCATTAATCAATAAGTTTAAAATAGGATTTAGAACTCCTCCTAATTCTAACAGATTGATCAACAACTCAAAAGATCATATTGATCGATCATTCACCCCACATGTAGTATATTCCATTTCATGTCCTCAAGAAAAATGCCTCGCTGTATATTATGGTGAAACTAAAGCTACTATTAATACTAGACTTGCTCAACATGTGTACACTTACAATAGAGCTCAGAAGAACAACAATACATCTTCTGTATTTTTGGAGCATGCCATGAAATCTGGACACAATTTTACACCTGCCAATCCTGTAATTATATGCACAGAATCAAATGATCATAAGAAAAAAATAAAAGAAGCATTCTACATTAATGGAAATATTAATGCTATAAATAGAAAAGACATTGCTTTGATATATCGAAGAAATGGTCCACGCAACACGTGCTAATTTAAATATCTTTGCATATATTTTATTATATATTTTTAAGAAAGCTATGATTATGAAGCATGTATCCTCGAAAACGTTCAGCTTATTATTATATTTATTTATAACTTCTCTTTTAAACTTTACTTATAAGTTTTTGTGTTTATTTATATATAATAGGAAGTAAACTTTTATTATTGTTGTTGTGTTGTTGTTGTTATTATTATTTTCCTTCAAATCTTTATTTTTACCTGTACAAAACAAAATTGGTCCATCAGTTTCTAAATATTTATCATATTTTGCATTAAATTCTTTCTTTTAATTGCTTATATGAGATTCATTTGATATTAGATGCTTCTATACATTCAATTTTTTCAGTTTCCACATTTCTTCTTTCTCTTAATTTTTATGTTTATTAAATAAATTTATTTTTAAATTCACATTTCACATATTTTGAAAAAAATATTTAAAATATTAAGAAAGCCAAACTATTTTTGTATTTCATTTAATTAAATTTGAGGAAAAAAAGACTTCATATTTAATTAATATATGAAAGTTAAATATAAATTAATACATATTCTACATTGATATAACTTAAAATTATTGATCTTTGTTAGGAATACTTAGCTATTGCTTTCCATCTAGCTTTAAAATAATGCTACATCTTAGTTTAAAATTTATTATAAATATACATTTGTTTGCAATAGCATATATTAATTGTAGATATTTATAACTTTTTATGCTAAAGTATACTATTTTAAAAATTGATTTATTTCCATTTCAGATCTAGTGAATATAGCTTTTGTATAATATTAAAAAATAAAAATGTGTTGTTTTTTTTTTTACTAAAAGTTCATTTCAACATACAACTGAAGTAAAAAAAATGTCAGGACATTAATGCACTAGGTAGACCAAAAAAAAATACATGGTCAGAAAATAATGCTATTACATTTATAATTAAACTTGTTTATCTGTAAATTGTTTATAAAATATGTATTTGTTCACAACAGTGTATTATAAACAAAAACAAAAAAATTGCTATACTATACTACAAGTTAATTTTCAATATCAAATAGAATCAGAAAAAATGGAGAGACAGAACAATGCAGACTGAGCTCAGAATATAATTTCTCATTGTCAAAAAATCATGTCAGAGTAGTCATTATTGATTCTCAATTATTTATGAAACATAAAATCAAATGGTTTATTATTCTAAGCATTTATCCTCAAAATAACATTAGGAAAAATGGTGAACTGAATCACTTTTGTGTTAGAGCAGAATATCTAAAATAACATATAGAAAGATAATTTCTATTATAAATTTCTTCATAATCAAGCAAGTATTTATGAATTTAAATTTATTTACTTTTTCTAAAACAATATTCACTAATAAATTAAGCAAAAAACCCCATTATTTTAAAACTTTTTCCCTTTTTGTGCCACTTTTTTGAAGTGCCATCTTTTCTATAATATATAATTTTACTGGCCACTTTTTTAAGGTACCATTTTTATTACAGTAAATTGCAAGCTTTTTGCATCAACAAATATAAATGTTTTTTTTTTCATAAACTGATTTTTTTAAGGAATATTTTTTAATAAGTCTTAATTAAGCTAATAATCTGTTGCATTTATTTTTGAAACATTTTCTATTTTGCTGTTGTAAATACTGAGACAGTTGTGTCTCATGGCATACAACACAGAAGAGTGTGTGCATGTACATATACATATCTGAAAGTAAGAATAAACACAGACAAAAAAAATGTGTAGTAGATATTTTCTATATTACACTGGAATAACAATTAAGGATTAAATAATTTTGAATTAAAAAAAAAATATGATAAATGAAACATTTAAAAAGGTTTAATTAATATTTTGTTAATTCTGATTTTGAAATTAAAGCAAACATATTTTTACAATACAATAGATATACTAATAATTATAAAATTCCATTGTCTATTTTGATTAAAGCAATTTTTTTTAATTAATGCTTGTATGACATATTTTGATAAAAATTCTACAAAGTTGATTTTGAAAGGATTAAAATAAACTGAAAAGTCATTAACTTTTTTCAATCAGGATAAAGAAACCTTGCTTTTAATTGGTGTTTTTTTCCATCCTAACTATAAAAAGGTTGGGGGGAAAAGATTAGATTAGTTTTTATTTTTTACAGTTATACAGTTACTATGGAGTTATAACTGAAGGCAAGATAGTAAAAGTCCAGCTGCTGCTATTAGTTCATAATGGTAGATTAGGATTCACATGAAAGCAAATTCTAGCTTTTTATGTGGTTTGCAACCCATATATATATGTGCATTAGATGATACAAGGACTGAAGGAAACTCACTGCAAGCAAACAGTTAGCTGTTAATACCTTTCCCAAAGATGACAATAAGCCAGTCCACTGTTTTAGAAGGAACTAGCTTATCAAGAGAGTCCATAAGCTTGCTGAAGAATTAGTTAATATGTATACTATTTTATCTATATGCAGAGAAACATAAAGGTATTGTGTCATATATATAAAGTACAGTTGGTGAGTTATTTTAAATAATTTTTAAATTACTGAAAGTAAATAGCTTTATTCAACAAAAAGTAAGATGTGTTTCTAATATATTTTATTAAAAAAGGGAAAGTCTAAAAATCTTTCTAGATTGAAAAACAAAAGAACTTGCTAGAATATTTTTAAAAACATTTATAATTAATCAAGAGAAAAGAACTTTTTAAACTTAATCTCATGATAATTTTCTTTTAAAAAAAAAAATAAAAAAAATTTTATCATTATTAATAATGAATGGAATTAATAACCTTGGTTCATACTATTTTTATATACACACATACATGTAAATTTTATGTATATTTTCAACATGAAATTAATTGTCCACATTACATATGTGAAAACAATCATTATTTGTGTATCATTAAAATGTGATAGCTTACTTTTTTATTAATATATGACAATTCCCATAAATTACAGCATGTCTCAATCAACCTTTATGAATTACTAAAATGAATTCTTATTTTATTATTAATTGATCACAAATCAAACATGTTCTTTTTTTATACAGGCATGTCCATGTGTTCATATATGTGTTTTATGTAAACCTACTAGAGATATTTGTAAATCACAATATGATAGCTTATAATATTAATCAAAATCAGAATACCAAATTTATATTTATGGCATACTCAGCATACCTTAATTTCATTTTAATTTAATTGTTATTAATAAATTATATTTCATTGTTTCAAGTTATTCCAGTGAATTTATTTAATCCTAAAATATTTTAGAATATTATACATTTGTATTATATCTCTTGATCACAGTAACAGTTCTATGGCTTTTGTTCACTGAACTGGATTCATGCATAATGGTCTATTATTTAAAAGCGGTTTATATTTAGTGTTTATGGGCATCTAGTTGATGATTCTGGTTCACACAAAGGGGATATTCTTTAAAGTCCATGCACTACACTTCATTTTATTTATTATTTATTTAAAAATTTAGTTTATAGTTGACCAGTACATTAATGATGATCAGCATGTTTTAGTATCCCAGTATTTTTTTTAATTGTTATACTCTTATGGATTAGCACTTAAGTTTGTGCATCCAAATTATTAGGTTGTATTGTTTCCTAAGTTTGGCAAGGGCTAAATAATTAGCCTGGTCTATAGTAGACCCATTTCAAATCCAGTCATAAGATTGACTGTAGATTTATTTTTATTGTTGATCATTCATGATGATAAATGATTATTACTTTTGTGTAATGCTAGTGAACTTATAGTTAGTTCTGTGTTAATCTCCCATGCTCATTCCTTTTATACTTAATTTTATATTTTGTTTATTGGGGGATGATGATGATTTTTCCATCACCTCAGGTTCACCCCTGAGTCTATACTGTTACAATATATATATATATATTTAAGAGACTTATTTCACTTTTGTAAATTTTGTGAATCCAAAAATGGGTTTGAATTAAGGATTTCAGAAAGACCAAGTGCAACTTATATCTATTTCCATTCAAAATATGATTGCATTCTAATACTTTAATTATTTTATAAATCTCATGCATATAAGATCAAGCATTACTATAACAGAAAGAAGGAAATAACTTACTAATATTTTAATGTATTAAATTTCTAACAAATATTAATTTTTGATGCTATGCTAATAAGCTTGTTGAATTTCCAACTAACGGAATTTTAATTCCATAAATATGATGCTTTCAATTTTTAATACACATCTTTTTATCATTATTATTGTTATTATTATATAATGACTAAATTTAATTTCTAACAGAGTTGTTTTTATTTTATTTTGTAAGCATGGCAGCATTTTGAATCATAACTCTTGAATATCATTTTACAGTAATATTAATAAGCAGGAATATCTTAATTAAATCTGTGATTTCCAGGATTCCTAATTCACAAATATACCACATAATAATATTTAAATTGCAATAATATGAAAAAATCATCAATTGAATTAAATTTTCAATCTCACTGTTTCTTTTTTATAATATTATTAGGAATAAAAGGAGATTTTAGCATCTTTTATTAGCTCATTGTGAGAATAATTATATATTACAAAATAAAAACTAAATTCTAAATAGTAAAACATGAGATTACAAAGCTCAAAAGACTAGTTTTAAGGAACCCTTTTTACTAGTTATGCAAGCTTTAACAATAAATAGTATTAATAAGATTTTATTATATCAGTTTTATTTTAAATTATGAAAGATGAAATACACATAATTATGAAATGTGAAGCACATATATAATTATATCTTTAACAAATAGAATTTACAAATAATTCCATGTTTTATAAACTTTATCATCAGTATGTATAAGGTTGTGAAAAAATGTTATTTTATGAAATTCACAATTATTAATGAGTTATTTTTTATGCAATTAATAAGCATGCATACATAAATATATTCTAGTCAGTTGAATTTAGCCAATTTCATTTTATATAAATCTTACTAATTAAAATAACATGACCAATTGTGTAATTACAACATTACAAATTTATATTATTATAAAAAATAATTTTTAAAAAAGCATTTAAGCAACTGTTAATAACTTATTGTGAAAATAAAAACAAATACAATTTTAATATAACCAAGATAGAAGCTTATTCTGATTTGGAATTATAATATTTAAGTACTTAGAATAGCTAATAAAAGACTTTGGTGCCCTTAAAACAAGTTCTGTGCTTTATATTACTCTATTTTAAAATTCAAAGTATGGTTTAGCTATTATAACTCATTATACATTATAAATGTAAATTATAGCGCTGTATAAATAAATACTTAATTATACATTATACTTTATTTCACAATGAAATGGTACTTAAAAGTTCTTAATTAAAATATTATAAATTCTAGTTCTGTAATTTATAAATTACAATAATTGTTTGTATTGCACATGTATTAATTATCCCTATATTAATACCATATAAAGCATTATAAATTGTGCAGTTTATTTTAAATACTCAAGTGAAAATATATTCCTATTTAAAATTGTGTGGTTAAAATCATAGCAACATAAAATTTTTCCTAAGATTAAAGATAACAAATATTATATTTGATTCAGAAATATTTGATACACTTTGGGTTTTATCTTGCCAATGATTGGTCCATCAAGCCATATAAATGTGTTCATAATCTTAAGTACAGTATAGCAACTAAAACAATTTAAAATTAGACACCAAGTTAAGAAATAACAAAAAATTGTCATTGAAATTTTGAAACACTATGTTTCTACATATCAGTACATGTGTACAGAGGAATTTGAAAAATATCAAAGCTTAAACCCAATTATATTATATAAGAAGAATTTTTTACTTCCCATTTTCAACAGATTTATTCACAAGTATTTATATATTATTTTTAAAAAACATGAAACACATTTAAAAAAGAGAATTTAATCTGACTTCAATATTCATAGATATATTATAATATTTTCACATTTCTTTAAATCAAATGTAAATGTGCACTTTCTAGATTAAACCATTAGACCTCCAATTAATAATACGGTTTATTTCAAGCATGCTCAAAATTGCTTTAATGCAAAATATTATTTTATAATTACAAAATACTTCATGAGAAATGTCAATAATATAGTCGGCTAGTTGTAAGGAATAACTATAAAAAAAAATTTCATTTAAATCTAAGAATGAATATTACATCATAGAGGGCTTTACAATATATTGTATTATATACAAGATAAATCTCTCAAAAAAATGTTCATTATAAATTTTAATCAGTATGTAGATAAAAATAGTCCTAATAAAACAAAGCAATACAATTAAAATAAGATATGTGGAATAACATGAGATTAAGTAACTTTAAAAAAACAGCACTATTCAAAATGCTAAAAATCTTAAAAGATCTCTGGTTTGTTTTATTTTAGGGAAAAGATTAAACATTTATTTAACTAAAAGATTATCCTAAGTTATTTCTGTAATATTAAAATTATATTCCAAAAAGTTTCAAAATAAATTAAACTGAATAAAATGTTTAATTTCTTATAAATATGCAACATTACCTATGTTGTCTTGTCAACCTCCGCCATTCTGCTGCCATTTTAAATTTTTCATCTTCAAAAACTACAACTGGACTCAATGAGTTCCACTTTATACTAAAAATAAAAGAAATACATATATATTTATTAAGTATAAGTAAAAACATTTATACAATAAATATAAAATATATAGTATCTTATAATTTAATAATATTTTCATTACTATTTTAAGATTTTATATTTTGTAAAACAGCATAATCAAATATTAAAAATCAAACAATATACTTTCTAACCAAAAAAAAAAAAAAACCTCTCTGAATGAATCATAAAACATGACTTCCAGCAAAAAAAAAAAAGGGGTGGGGGGGTGGGAGATGAATAAATACAAAAACTTTTATGCCACTTATCTATTACTATAATATTAAAGCATGATTTCAATATCATAAGATCTTTAAAATTTTTAATATATTAATAAATAAATACAACCGCCTTCATTTAATTCTGACAGTATCAAAAATAGAGAGGGGAGAGCAATTAACTGCAACCACAAAAAAAAAATTCAACAAAGTATTGATGAATATAAAAGTTTTGATTAAAAGGCAACATTTTTTTAAACAGTTTTATTTCAGACTAATCAATTACACATTTTCATATAATAACATATTTACAAATTTTTCCTGTCAAAATGGTTAGGTTTGTTATAACACTAAAATCATCTTTCTTATTCTAAAAAAAAAAATTTTAATATGAAAACAAATTGAGGCAAAGTGAAAATATAATAGCAGAAATAAGATTTTGTAAGCAAACTTAAAATTTTCATCTGCTGCTCCATAGAAAACTTTTAAAAGATATTAAATAAATATGTGAATTCACAGGCTGATTGAAATCAATTAAAAAATATAATACTGGGTTCTCATTATTCACAAAAGGCCAAACAAAATCTTGCATGCTATAATTTAAATAGAAAAAAAAAAGTTTGCCTTTTTGCAAATAAACTGCACTTACTTTATATTATAATACGATTTACAAATTTTATAATATGTGAAAGTCAAAATTGAATGTCCATTCCTTATGAAAAGCATCTCAAAGGCAGTTTGTCTTTAGATATTTCACATGGAAAAGTACTTACTTATCTTAAATGCCAGCCCAAATTAATCTTTCTTAATTCTCCTATATAATGAATATCAAGCTATTTACAGTTATATTTTCTGAAGACTGGTGTTGTTCCATAATACAACAATAACTACATTATGATTCATCTTCAAAAAATTCAAAACAAAAAAACAAAACAAAACATGTTTTTTATTGGCAAACAATGTAAAATGATATGTGGATGTAAAAGTGCATAGGTGTAAGCAATTTAAAAGCCCACGCTTATTAACCTTACTCCAATGAAAATCTAGTCTTTAAATTATCATAGAAAAATAAATAGTGCTATTATTTATTATAAATGTTCTACCATGTGACAGGGCCAAGAACATTTTACTTCTAGCTTAGATTTCAGTTTAAACTGTTAAATTAGTAGTATTGTGATTCCCACTATCTTAAATGAAATATTAAATAATAACAATCCCAAGTGCAACTTTTTACCAAATATTCATCCATTGACATCTAGTGAGATTAGAAAAAAAAAAATTAATTCAGATTTTCAAAATCAGAGACTATTTGCTCTTAAATTCTATATACATAAAAAAATCATTCTAATGTGTTTATTTAGATGAGTCATGGCCCTATAAATATATAACACTTTCATCATACAAAATCCCCGCGGGAGGATATAAGTGAACCAAAAATGTAAATACATCAAATATATATATATTAAAATTTATAAATTTAGTAAATTTAATGAATATTTAACACAAATGGTATATTGGCAGCCTTTCTTTCATTTTGCAGCACATTTACTAATTCCAATGGGATTTTAATTATTAATTATATAACCATTCTTATCTTCACTTTTTTTTCTTCCAAAAGATATTATATAATGTCTCATTTGATTAAATATTTTCTAAGTATAAGTTAAAGAATTTATACTTTATGGATTTATAATGAAAGAGAAAAATCATGACCAAAAATCAGCCCTATGTTCAAAAAGAAAGAATCATTTATTAGAGAAATATCCATGTTAATTTTTTTTTTTTTGACAAGTCATTAAATTTATGGATAGAAGATGTGAAATAATAAAATATTTCTGATCCATGTTATTATTGTATTATCTCAGAAAGTTTAAAAGTCTGTAGGGGAAATCTGAAAATTTATGATCTACTTTATTTAAAATAATAATAATTATAAAGATATATACAAAAAGTTTTTATTATTATTATAATAAATATGAATGAAAGACCACACGTATAATAAATATATATGGTCTTTAATTTATTATTAATGTTTTTTTTTATATTTTGTTTATACTATAATTTTAATTCTGTATCAGCACATATGTACATAAAAGTGTTATATGTGTGTGTAACGTGTGCATGCTGAAAAATATGCATTTAATCAAATTTTATAAACAAAATGTGAGTTATTACATGAGAGGGAGTTTGGAAGAAAATATAATAGGTATCACAACTTCATTAATCAATATACCCCTGGGTCTCGTTTTACGCGATAGATAGGTTCCTCAAAAAACGCGCAAACGAAATCGCGCAAAAATAGACGTAACTTACATTGAAAAAGGGAGGGTGCGGTCTGTGATTTTTCAAAATTTGCGTAAAAGCAAAGCACCAATGTAAAATTACTTTAAAATTCGCGCAAAAAAAAAAAATAAGGAAATAAAATATGACTACTAAAAAATTTCAAATTTGAAAAAAATTGATACAAGACAAACTTTTTTAAGTATAATATTTAATTTTATTCAAAATAATATATTTTTATGCATAATTTACAGTACAGTAATTTACATTTTTTATACACATTTTAATTATTATCGCTATTTGCCACAAAACACGTTCGTTTGTAAACTAATAAAAAATCAGATTCTCATGTGATGTGATGTGATGTATTTGGTTTCTTCTTAAACGAAGTCAAGAATATCTCAGCAATTATTCTCACAAGAGGAAATAGAACTAGCGCCAAGTTCACTCTCATGTTGTGTTAATGTTTTTCTGTTGATGATGATGATGATTTTAATAATTGTTTATAAACTTAGATTTATGATAATAAAAAGACATTTATTCACCACTGCTGGGAAAAATTTAATTAAAACTAACAACTAAAAATTAAATTCTTATTTTTGTCTTTAATTTTCAATTCCGTTTAAAAATCAAATTTCGTTTTACATCACATTAATTTCAAGTCACCCGTAAGTAATTTTTAAATTGTTATAATTACAATTAAAAATCAGATTTTAATTTTTAATTGTGCCCACTGCTATTACTGACCTTTTAAAAATAAACTTGTGGACACTAAATGATTAATAATTGATTACGTTTTTTTAAAAAGCAAAAACGGAATGTGATTTAAAATGCAAAATTAACACGCACAATGTTTGAACAAATTTACATTATAATCTTGTAAAATTTAATGTGTGTATACATAAAATGTGAAAATCATGATTTTAATTTCATTATTGCATAAAATCTTACTATTATAAAGCACTAAAAATATTGAAATTATTAAGGTGAAAGTAGAATTCCAATAATGTGCTATTACTTTCAATATAACGTAAGTGCGCGAAATTTATTATTTAAAGTAATAGTGCATTATCGGAGGTCGACTTCCGGTGAAACATGAATCGCGTAACTTCAAAATCGTGTTAAATAAGTCCGCGTAAAAAGAGACCCAGGTGTACTTTACTTTTTAACTATATGTCACCAATGTGATATAGAATAAAAAAAATTATTAAATTATGTTTAGATTTTATTCATTTAAAAAGTATTGAATATATAGAAAAATAAATTATACATTTTGAAATAGAATTAACAGATATTAATTTTCATTAATAGATGAAATTAATGTATATTGTACTGCTTACAGATAGATTAGGTGCATACATTACACATAGTAATGTATTAGTTAATCAAACTATGTAAGATTTATTCCATTCATGTGTAAATTCAAATATTTCTAAAGCTCAGTTATGTTCCAGATTAACTGCCCTTCGGATTTGAATTGCTAGTGGAATCAGTTTTTTATATGTTTAAGATGGTTCCAGGATCTGTAGACCCACTGATTTGCATCACATCACAATGATTTGAAGCAAATAACTAAATATAATATCAGGATTTCATTTTCTTCTCACTTAATTTTCTATATTAATTTCCCTGGGCTTGACCATTAAACGAGCATATTGGCATAGGTAATTTATACATTCCTCAAAATATTTTTTTCAATAACAAAATCTAACAAATTATTATATTAATGAGATATTTTATTAAAACAAACAGACTAAAATATTATATGATAATTGTGAAGTATTAACAAAATGGAAGTAACATACATACACCCATCAGACAATCATGTTAATCAAATAATTCAAACAGTTCATGTTATAATTCTCTTCTTTTGTTTTCTCCAATAAGCCATAAATGAAATAGACTCTTAAAAAATAAAAAATGAATGTCTCTTCAGTGATATGGTAAGCTTATAGTTAGGGTTTTGTGTATTTATTTAATGGCTACAAATTATTGTATGACTAATATCTTACTGGTAAGTTCCTCAGGTTTACATAGATCGTTGTTTATTATATCATGCATGGTCTGTTTACGAAGGGCTCCATCATAGTTAACTTTGGTTCCATTCTGATGACATTTTCACATTTCTGGTTTGTAGTTAGGTAAAGCTAGACTCAAAGCTTTTAGGTGACCTTTTTGCAAGAGAAAGGGTCAGCAAACACTCTGGTTTTTAATCACACATAATGAATTGGTACAACATATGAGTAGTCCTGAATGAAGGCATTTTATTGCAGTTGTGGGAACAAGAAAAACACAATTAGCCCCTCCTGTCCTCTCATTCCATCCAGGATCCAAAAAAACTACCAGCCAAAGAAAGACCCAGCTCCGAAGTTATCTCCTTTTATATCATGACTAGTTTTGAGATTTCTGCACATATATTTTCATCTTTTGTTTTCTTATTGGAATACAAGTTGATAATCTTGAACATTACTTTTTTCTTTTTAGCTACAAAATTATTTTTCTATAAATTTTTTCACTGCCATATTTAATTATCTATCATTAGAAGAATATTACTCTGGTGGTAATCATTTGCATTTGGAATTTCTTTCATTTGTTATCTGAATTAACAATCTGAATGTCTTTCCAATTTTAGCTTTATTTCATTTAAATAAATAATACCAACAACTTTCATTGTATGTATGTAAAAATAAATTACACTAACAAAAAAAACTAAATAATGCTTATTGAACTATTTCTATTTTATTTTTTTTAATTTTTAAATATTACTAAATGCCAACACTCTTGTACCATACATATATTCGTTTACTATATTTTAATTTACCATAGCCTAAAACTTTGTAAAAATTATAGTTATGCTAATATAATTTAAAATGAGATGTTCAATTAACTTAGCAATAGAATCTTCTTATTTAAAATAAATTTGAGTACAAATATTATAATTTTATTTATTATAATAGTTGAGCATTACAAAATTAAAATTTCAAACTTATGCTAAAATTCCAATTAACTTTTCTTTTTTAACACTGCTACTGTACTGACAATTGTCATCCAATATTTTTTTCATTTATCCCATATCAAAATTTACAACACACATACTAATTCTAAATTGTTTTAAAAATTAAAAGAAAAAGGCAATATAGTACACAGTAAAAAAAAAAAAAAATGGTGTGACGTTTAAAATAATAATCTAAATGTAAATTTGAAATTAAGATAAAAGTTACTGATGTATATAAATAATATTTAAATACATACAGATTTATTCATAATAATACTAATTGACTATAGGAAAGCTACATTTTTGCATAAATTTGATAAACATTTTTTTTTTTAATTTAATGCTATTTATGAAATGTTACTAGAATTTACTTAACATGATTAATGAAGTAATAATTTAAAATAGAATTTAAAAAAATTACGATAAAAAATTACAATAATTTATTTAATGCAGAATAACTGTTAATTAAGGAATAGTTTCAGAGATAATTAAACAAAAAAAAAAATGAGCCTTCAATCTTTCTTTTGTTTCCCCAAGTAGTATTAACGCAAATAATATTATTTTAAATAGTATTGTGCTTATGAATAATTTATTCTTCCTTAAACATCTTTTGTTTTCATTTATTCTATATTTATATTAATACAAATATAAGTTTAACATAACTAGTGAAAATTTTAATAACCAGGTATATAGAATAAAATCACACATTTGATATAGGATCAAGGATAATATGTAAAAAAAATCGTGTAACCTTTTTAAGTTATTGAATAAAGTCCTTTGAAAGATAATATTATTAAGAGGGATTTTCCAGCATTTTAAAAATCATGAAAATATATTTATAAATATACCATGCAATAATATAAATATAAAAAATCCAATATAATTTTTAATTTCACATCACAATAAAAAATTATATACTTGTATGTGTGGGATTTTGAATATCACAGAAAAGCTTTAACTTTGTTGTAAAAGTTAAATATTTTAAAAATGACTTATCAGAAATCTTTTCATTTCAATTTAGTTATTCGACTAGTGAACATATTTTTTTAAAAAAAGATTTCATTCACTATTTTAATTATTAGACCAAATAATTATAAACTGTTACTCATGCATATATTAGAACAGGGATGCCCAACCCGTAGCTCGCGAATCACATGTGGCTCGCATAACTGTTTAATGTGGCTCGAATTGCACTCTTCAAAAAAATTGATAAAATATTTTATGTTCCTTGATGGCACATGCACACACTAAAAAATAAACATTTTTACAATACAAACAATAACGATATGCAGTGTCAGGTTTCACATTAAATAAAATATATTTTTCCTGTAATTGTAATTTATATGTATGTTACCAAATTTTTAATAAATAAAATGTATTTACATTTTTTTTTCTTTTTAACATATTACACCATTTTTTTTTTTTTTGCTGTACACGTTTGGTTTGGTGCTATATATATATATTGTGTTTAGTGCTCTTGTATATATTGTTGTTTTTATCGAGAAAGATCCTTATAGACGTTTGGTTTGATGCTGTATATATATTGTGTTTAGTGCTGGAAATAGTTTTTATCGAGATAGATCCATGTACACGTATATATTTTGCTGTATATATCGATGTTTAGTGCTGTAAACAGTTGTTTTTATCCGTGTACACGTATATATTTTGCTGTATATATATATTGATGTTTAGTGCTGTAAATAGTTGTTTTTATCGAGATAGATTCGTGTACACATATATATTTTGCTGTATATATTGATGTTTTCATCGAGAAAGATCCGTGTACACGTTATTTTGGCCACATTAGAAACGGCGGATTGATACCAATGTGAATAGGCCATCCCCTATCTCCCTACATTGCAGGTTTAGTACCCAAGTACCATGTTTATAAATGTAATATGAAAAATGTAATATATAATTGTGGCTCCCCAAATTTTTTTAAATTCTCAACTGGCTCGCGTCAAGTTAAAGGTTGGGCACCACTGTATTAGAACAACTAAACTTAAATATGCAAATGCTAATTCAATGTACAGATTTTTCTACGATGATGAAATATGAGTAATTTAATTTGTAAACAAAAACACTCAAATATACAATTGATATAAATTAAACTATGAAAATATTTTGTGCATGTTTATACTAGCTATTCCCTCAGCTTCACTTGCATTAATAGAAAATTACTAATTTTTAAAAATAATTAAGTACCATTAAGTACCCCCCCCCCTCTAAAAAAAAAAAAACAATCCAAAAGATTCATGAAGATTGGTACAAAATTTGTTGAGTTATTAAGCAACAAACAAGCAAACTTTCAAATTTATATAAATCTATAAAAGATATAATAGATAATGGATAAGCAATTAAGCCATTAATATCACTAAATTGTCTTACAAGATTTATTCTGGTTGTTGACTGCAAATTTTAAAAAAATATAATACAGTTGATAATTAAAATATATTTAAATAATATTTAAATAAAATAATAATACATGAGTTGTCAACTGCAGTTAAAAATGATTATTGTAAATGCACTTTTATTACCAATATTAATTAGAATAGTTAAACTTTAACATTTTTTCGACATAGATAAATTAATTAAATTTTGTTTGTACCATTCCAGTATATTAAATATATTTAAACTGAAATTCTCAAAATTGATCCAATTCAGTTGTATAACTGATCATAAATGACCATTTTTATTAATTGATTTTTTTTCTTGCTGTATCCACAGCTTACATGTATAAAAATTACTATTGTAATGCATTTTTATATTGTAAATTACTGAAGTTTTTAAAACAAATAATTACCATTAACAAAATAAAAGTGTGCAAGATTCATTATGTAATAATTATACAAAAATAATTATAATTTTGATGCATTTTTATATTGCAAATAATAATAGATTGAGTTATCAACAGCAATATCATTAAAAAATATATAACTTTTCAATATTTTGGGATTTCATTTTAAAAACATGGTACAAACAAAATTTAATTAATTTAAATCATATTTATAAAATTAAATTTTACATGGTTTTGATCACCATATAGAATTTTTTTTTCATGCTCCACATGCAAATGAGAAATTAAATAGATGGTTAGAATGAAATTTAATAAATTTAAAATATATTTACACAATAAAATTTTATTTCAGATTACCAAAAGCTATTACTTTTATTGCAGGCCACATTTTCAACATCTGACATATTTTAATTAGTGTTTCATTCTTTTTGCATTTTAAATTTTATGTATACCATACTAAGATGTTAAATATAATTTTCATTATTGTTCATGTAAAAATTATTATTATTACACATTTATATATTGCAAATTACTAACGTTTTTAAAACAATTAAGTACCATTTAAAAAAAAAAAAAAAAAATCAGAAAAAAGTGTGCAAGATTTATCAATATTCATGCAATATATAATTGTTCTCATAGCTTATATATTTATGCAAAAGTGATTACAATTTTGATACATTTTTATACTACAAATAATAATACATGAATTATATCAACAGTAGTATTGCAAAAAATATAACTTTTCAATTTTTAGGATTTCACTTTAATTATATGGTATAAACAAAAATTAATTAATTTAAAATATATTTACAAAATGAAATTTTACCTTGCTTTACCAAAAATAAAAATTCTACTACTGCGTTTACATCCCATTTGCAAATGAAAAATCAAATAGATGGTCCAAAGGAATAACTATTTCCATTTCTCTAGTATGTGCAAGCCACATTTATTAATATCTTTATAAATTTATTAAATAACTTCAATATTACCACATATTCTTTTAAATTCATACAAACATGTGGTAAAAAGAAATGGGAATAGCTCCATGTGTTTGTGTGTTTAATTTTAAAAAATCAAATATATTAATCTTTAATTGAGTTTTAAAGTTTATTTCTGTGCTAGAAACAATCTCTAGTTTAGTAAATGATTAATAACAGTCATTATTATATTTATCTAGAGTAGAGGGTGTCAAAGGTGTGGGTTGAGTTAATTTGACCCTTGTAATTCAAAATTTAATTTTTTAATATCTGAAATCTTTCAATCAGTGCTGCCCTCTTTTTGTGTTTTATACTATCATTAGAAAATGATTACTATTCCCACATACTTTTATATTTTTAATATATAAATTTTTCTAAAGTACAGGCTTTTTTCATACCTGCACTCCAATATGTAATATATAGGGGGTTTGAACTCAGACATTCACATGACCCTCAACTATCCATGCTATCTCATACTGCTGACACACATGATCACACATGTTGAAAAAATAAATAATAACCAATATACATATTTTGTGCTAAAGCAGCTCTCGTCAGTTGGTCCAGATTATCATCTCCACACATATATACAATCAATGCTCAGCTTATATTAAGATAGCCAATCTTCATACTTTAATGGATAGGCTTCAATCCATTCCATCCCAGGTCAACATGGGTAGGATGAAAAAGTTGGCACCAATAAGGGCTTTGTGCATTCCATCATCAGATTTTCAATGAAATGAATGGCTGAAGAGTTGTGGGGTGAAGATTGCAGCCTATATATTAAAGTATGAAGATTGGCTATCTTAATATATGCTGAACATTGATTGTATATATGTGTGGAAATTATATCTGGACCAACTGACGAGTGCTGGTTTAGATGAAATACATATATTGGTGATTATTTATCTTTTCAACATGTGTGTGAACAAGTGTGTCAGCAGTATAAGATAGCATGAATAGTTGAGGGTTGTATGAAAGTCTGAGTTCAAACTCCTATATATTTTTATATTGGAAATTATCAAGTTTTTAAAACAATTAAGTATCATAAAAAAAATTCATAATCTATAAAGTTGTCTACGAAAAAAGAAACAATAATTGTGCAAGATTCATCAAGATTGGTGCAATATTTGTTGAGTTAAGTAACTAAGAAATAAACTTTCACATTTATAGAGTAATATATACATAAAGATATGTTAGCAAAACACTAATAATGTTCAATAGTTATTAACAAAGTTTTTCACTATAATAAAGAAACTAGATCTGCAATTATAAGTGGAAGTCTACAAAATCCAGTACTTTAACTCATTTTCATTATATATATTTAATATAGATTACATATGATACTTTGATATAGATATTAAATAAAATGCTATAAAGAAAACTTCTAGCAAACAGTAATATAATAATGGCCCCAGAAAATGCTTACTGTTAATTGAAAGGAAACCCTTTGATTCCATTTTGAAGCCTTAAAGAAACAGCAGGGCATATTTTTAATATTACAGTTTTTATTACTACATAATTATTGATATGCTAAGTGGACATAGATGTGCAACTCATTGACGTATACCATTCAATGTGGTCAGTTTATTGACTTTTTATTTCTGAATTTAAGAACAATAAACATTTTGTTTTCAATTGCATAATAGTTCTTAATTAAAACATAAGTCATATGAAGATAGGATGATCCTATTACAATTTCCCATCTATAATAGATTATTGTGGTTCTTATTCCCATGAGGCTGTAGAGTGATCAACAGGCAGCTGAATGTAGGTGATAAGAATCCACTGATTGAAGACCCTAGAAAGGCATAAGTATATAAAGCACAAATGGAGTGGATATCATTATATGTAAAAAGTGAAAGAACATTATGGAGATTATTGGTATATCAGATAGAGAAGCATGATTAATTAGTGAACTTAAATAAAAAATACCAACTGCAAATAATTCAGTTAGTGCCAACAAGTTCTCACTGTAATGAATAAGTAGAGTGCTTTTATATAGTAGACAAAATTCTATATCAAATAATGTTTTAAAATTATCATGAGAGTCTGCAAATCTAAAATTGCAAAACAATTGAAAGGATAGATTTGGTTATAGTATCAAAACAGGCTCATGGAATGCAGAAAAAGAAAAATTGTATATTGTGAATTCTTTCTTTGAGAAAAATGCTGAACAGAAATAAATATAGAAATATCCAAATGAAAGTATAGCAGAAAGATTGTAATGTTGTTCTAAAGAAACTCAACACAGAAGTGATCATTGATTAGTGAAGTGCAGATTATATGTTACTGCAGAGACAAAAATTTATGAAAAATAATATTAACAGTTAAAATTCCTAGCTTTCAGAAATATTCAAATAAATTCAAATTAGAACTTGCTAATCATTTTAATATATTGACAGATTTTGAACAAATTTAACTGAGATCAATAAGAAAATAAGTGATATTCTACTAAGAATTGCAACAAAATAGACAATACAAAAAAGTAGCAATTCATCAATAAATTTTCAACTGAGATAAGAGAACATATGAAAAAAATAATGAATATGAAAATATTTTTAAATGATCCATTAAGATGAATAGAATATCTGAAATGGATGATCCAAAAAATATATAATATATAACTGTGAATTGTTAAGGAAAGCTATAGAAAAGAATAAAGATTCTCGAAAGTATAAAATATCTTAATATTGAAAAAAAAAGTTATTTCAGCAATAAAAATAAAAGATGGAACTATTATTAAAAAGAGGAATAACATCACGAAATATATGGAAGAGCTCTACAAAAAATTATATACTAATAACAAACAAAATAAATAATCACTCCATTCACTACATCTTTTAAATTCCCAATGAAGAAGTGACACATGCAATTAAATCTATTAAAAAGAAAAAACTCCTATAAATGATGGAAAACAGGTGGTGAAGAAATAGTAAAATTGTTGGCAAAGTTATACACTAAATGCCTAAATCAGGGGTGAGGAATCTCCAGTCCATGGACATTTTCAAAAATGAATATAAAATGCCCATGTATAAAACTTCTATTTAAACATGCGCATAATGCAAATATTGAATTAAGAGTTAAATAAAATATTTGTTACTTTCTCAACTCCACCTTTTTTCTCTCCAAACATTGTAATAAAATAGTTCTAATTCATTCTATCATAGGTGAAATATTCCAACAAATTATGAATATTGGGTAGTCTATCAATGTACGGAATTAATCTATGATGCTGAGCACATTTTGTGTTTTTACAGTGATTTTTGCAGATGAATGTATATCAGCAAAAATAAATTTTGAATTTTCCTTCATTTTATTATTATTTTGTATTTATTTTTTTTATTTTATTTTATTTTTTTGTTGGTTACACAGATACAATAAAAAAAATTGATACAGAAAATCTGCATGTCAAAAAAAATGAATCAATACATAATGTTTTAATAGAAAGAAATAGTAAATCTATATGCCAGATATATCTGAAAAATATTTCAATTAATAAAGAACACAATATCAAGAAGAACTATTTATCAAAACATTGATTACAACAAAATTGTTAGTGAAGAAATATTAAAATAGAAAACTTAAAAAGGAGTTTCATCAAGTGGCAGACATATTTTATAAAAGATACAAACAACTTAGAATATTCTGTGAAAGGAAGTTACATTATTTTAAAAAAAAACAGAAAATTTGAATGTATTTTCAAAAGGGGAGTTTATAAAAGACTGCATCCTAGCTATTGTAGAATTAATCTGTCCAGAACAATTTAAAAAAAAAAAAATGAGGATAAATATGTCATGAAGAACAGTCATAAAGCGAATTGAAAAATTGTTAATAAAAATGGAACAATCATTAATAATAATGATGTTACTTTATTTTTGATTCACAAAAAAATGATGATGATTGGAAGAATTTAGAATAAGAATGATTCAGAGAATCAAATAGTTGAGTAATCAAAGATACATAAAAATAGCCAGTTTACAAGAAACAAAATACAAATGCATTCAAATGAAACAATGATAATTTTTGACTTGAATAATTAATTTATTGTTAAATTATAAGCCTTTAATAAATATTTTTTAATATTTAAAAAATTATTATCCTATCTGTCATTTTATTTTATATGAAAATCGGCTCTTTCTCTCACATTCATAGTGTTCAATCAAATACGAATATGAAATTAATAAAAAGGGGGAAAATAATTAATAATACTTTAATTAAGTAATCATAACATTAATATTACAAGACATCTACTATTTTTAGCTTTAATTCTAATAAAAAATCATCATTCATCATCATTAGAAGCCACTCATAAATGAATAAAGCCATTCTAACTCCAAATGAGAAAAAAAAAATTTGCATTAAATAAAAAAAAAAAAGACTGGAATCAGATATTGCTATAAATAAATAATCAAATAGCTTTGTTGCTCTGAAGTTCATAAAAAGTTTGAGAGCCATAAGTGTAAGGACAGGAAACTTATACTTCGGATCTGACACTCTACAAGGCACTAAACATGTAGGGCACAATTGCTACGAGTATTTATATAAGATTACATGAACACACTATTCCATTATCATGATGCAAAGAAATAAACAAAGACATAAGTTATGACAATCAGATATTGTATTAATCTAAATGATTGACATTGGTAAAACAAAAAGGCAAAGAATAAGAAAAAAAATCTAAAAAAATATATAGAAAAGACTGTTTATGTAGAAACAGTCTTGCCTTTGATAACTAGCATCCTATCCTACAAAACAACAAAAGATAATGCTTATTAAAAAGTTTATTATAATAAGTAATATGCTATAAATTATATTTTAGAAAGAGAAAGGCTTTAACATTTTCCTCGTGCATCTTAAATTTTTGTATAATAGCCAAATGATATAGTTTTGGCGAATCTTACCTTTATAAAATTCCTATCTTGTGTTAAGGTTTGAGAGGTCCCACTATAGTCAAAAACTATATTGTTTGGCTATTATATATAAACATTTAAAATGCATGTCAAAATAGTTAAAGCCTTTTTCTAATTACAGACTTACTGTGTACTTGATAAATAATCAGAAAGTATTAGTTTCTATATTTTCACTAAAAAAATATTAATATTAACTTGTAAATTGCAAGATTTCTTGTAAGTTAATTTGTGAAAGAAAAGAGTGGATTTAAATGTGAAAAGAGTAATATCTTCATGCTTTCAAATCCAGATGCTTCAGATTGGTCTATATAATTAAGAATTAGGTTAAAAATAAGACAGCCACTCTTATCTTTATAAAGTTGCTATCTTATGTTGAGGTTTGGGAGGTCCCTCTATAGTCAAAAACAATATTGTTTGCCTATTACACAAACATTTAAGATGCATATAAAAAAGGTTAAAGCCTTTCTCTTTCTATTCAGAATGTTAAATTATATTTTAGCTAAATATATATAAAAATGTGGGCACAATTAAGTATATAATTAAGCATATATTCTTTTATGCATATACTTGCTACTTGTTAATTTTAATGTAGATCCACTTATCAACTAGATCACACTTGCCATCACCTGGCTAGGGAGATACTCTGTCTTTGTATCATTTGCTTCAATACACTTTTCTACTAAGATAGTGGCATATATAATCAACACATCAACATAACATTTAAACAACTATACATCCAGATGAATCTGAAAAGTTTCACATTTAAGCAACTATACACCTAAATAAATCTGAAATATGTTTGTATTTTTTTTTAATTATGAAAATCTTCACCTTGTGTATATATGTGTATGTATAAAATGTAAAATAGTAATAATAAAAGACATTATATATTGTAACCTCTAATATTTGATTTTGGTTTGTAAGAGACTCAGTAAGCAAGAGGTCAACTGTGTTAAAACGGAAATCGGAACAAGATAAGCTAAAAACGCGCTTCCTATTGCACTGGGGTATATTGAAAACATATTCGCGTATGGTTGAGCCTTCATAAGACCCTAACCCACGCTAATGCACTCACTCCAAATTTCCTAAATAAAATAAACAATAAATGTAAACATATAATTTCTCAGGGATTTGAAATTTTACCATTATACTTTCAAATTATAATATAAACTTTATTACATTAACAATTACTGGTTTATTATTAAATAATTTCAGGCTTATATGATTTTTCCTTATCTAATCATAATTACATAACTTCGGTGTTTATATTTCTAAATACTTATTAGGACTAATAGGATTAATTATCTCAGGATCATTTCTTTAATGAACATTTACTAAGATAAGGGTAAATATACATATAAGGAATTTTATGTAGCTTTCTACCTTTAACTTCCTAGTTTCAAATTGCAAATATAATAAAATATTTAAGTGTAACATTAGATAACATGACCTGAATTTAAATTGTATTAAGATGATGATTAAAAAAATAAATAAAATAACAACATTGTTTATTTCCTGTAAGTACCAATAAAAATAAAATATAATAATAACAATAATAATTATCATTATATAATAGTAAATATTAAAACTGAATGTATATTGGTTCTTTGGAAGTGTATGTGGTGAATCAAGTATAGCTACTTTTGATGCATAGAATCACGATATGTGTGTGGCAATACAACATACATATTTGAGGAGATTGATTGCAATGTCTTATCACACTTTTACTTTGAATATATATTTAGACAAAAAGTTTCAAAACTATCAATTTAATGCTAAAACTTTAGTCAATTTAAAAGATATAATAAAATATAAATTAATATTTATATTTATAAATTTTAAATAATGGTTAAGAACACAGATATCTCTCTCCAACACCAAATATTTACTATGTATTCACTCTCACTTATCTGTCATAAAACTTATGTCTAAATATTGAATATAAACTTTACTACTTGAGTTTCTACTGGAGCTATACAATCATATATGTCACATTTATTATTTTAATAAATTTATTTAATAAATAAAAACATGCTATTCATATAAAGTTTATGCAGCACTTAAATATCGAATATTTCCAAATTTATAAAATAATGGTAATCTTGTATAAAAGCAAATCTAATTATCTGTAACACTATTATCCAAGTTTAATGATGATTAAGATCATCCCAATCAAATTAATCCACCATAGAAAATCTTTATTTCCAATATAAAACATATATTTTGGAATCTATTTTAACTCTTTTGTCGATCACCCATAAAAATAAAATCTTCAAGTGACACCTTAACAAAACAAGTATTTCAATCACCTTACTACATTTGTTCTATGATGTTTTAAAGAAGGGATTTCAGTTGTTTCTTTTGACTAGCAATATATTAATTATTTTCTGATATGAGGCATTTCTGTAATCATTCGACAAATGCTTCATTTACTGGATAAAATCCTGGGATAATAACTACAAATTTTAATGAAATAGATGTTAAAAGCATATTCCTTCACAATTAATAAAACACAATTTAGCAATATAATTCTTTAGGCGAATTTAGTTGGATATTCTAGAACAGCGTTTCCCAACCTGTGGTACGCGGACCACTGGTGGTACGCGAGTTGCTGGTTGGTGGTACACGAAAAATAATCAATAATGGCGGACATAAAAAATAAAAAAAATTAAATCATAAAAATATCATAGAAACGTTTTTTCCTATAATTCATAAAAATTATTTTAATGAATAATATTATACAGTAAAGTTGTTAATATGTACAGTCGATGATCGAAAATCCAGCAATTGATATCGTTTTTTTTTTTGGAGTGCACTTTTAAATTTAGCCGTTAGCCACCAGTAACTTGAGATGTCGCCGCCACTGTTGTGTCAGTGCTGCACTCTCATTCACTTCACCGCATGGCTTACAAGTGACAGGTTATTGTTTGTGATTGTAACGTCTTTGTTTATTAAAATTCATTGATCCCTATATAACCTGCTTATTCAAACTTAGACAAGAAGCACAGGTTTTTTTTTTTAAGACAATCCTTTTGATCTCTCTTCGAAATTGTATGATTTTGATTGGCTTCAGGTGCTTGCATATTTATCTGATATTTTTTGCAAATAAATGAACTTAAATTTGACACTTCAGAATAACTCGATAACGATCTTTAATGTTAATGATAAAATTGAAAGTATGATTAAGAAATTAGATTTTTGGAAACAGTGTATTGAAAACAATCAACCGGAAAAATTCGAAACTCTACATATTTTTTTGTTTGAAAATAAGGTTAGTCTGTCTCAAGATATACAGAAAATATAATAGCACATTTAACAGGATTAAAATTGTTTTTCATGGAATATTTTCCAAAACCCGAAAACACAAATGATAAGTGGATTTCAAACCCCTTCTATGAAGAAAATTTAGAAAAAGCTACATCATTATCAATAAAAGAGAAAGAAAATTTAATAGAATTATCGACACAATCTAATTAATTTTGGTTAAGCATTAAAGAATATGAACAGTTTTCTGAGAAAGCTCTTAAATTATTATTACCATTTACTAGTATGGAATTAGTAGAAAGAGCTTTTTCTTCATATATTTTTTTTAAAAAAAGGTATTGAAACAGATTGAATGCAGCTGTAGACTTAAGGGTATATCTTGCATCTTCTGAACCAAATTTCAAAAAATTATGTTCTTCGAAACAAGCACAAGGATCTCATTAAATTTATTTTATAAAAACATTTGATTATGATAAAAAAATATATTAATTGGGTTTTTATAATTTTGTGTTTTTATTAAAACCATTTATTAGTAAATGAATTATTACAAAATAGTAGATAAATATGATACTTTGAACAAATACATACATGTATGTTACAGTGAGTTTATAATTTCAGTGAGTTTATAATCCAGCATGATGTTTAGGCATGTTACAATGTAATTTGTCTCATTATGTGATGTGAATACATAGTCACCCTATAATATGTATAATGCAAATAAAATAACACACTCGCAATAACAAATTTCACAAAATACAATCATTTTTACGAAGTGGTACAATTTAGCATGATATACTACCAAGTGGTACGTGAGCCAAAAAAGGTTGGGAAACGCTGTTCTAGAATATCAATGACAAACAATGTGTTGTTTTTTTCATTTTATATTTTAATTTAGCATATATCCTTTTACGTTATTGGAATGGAGTGGAGATCTGATCCTGTCTTGGACAACCCCCTCATAATGTTTTGTACTCAGCCATCCTCATGTAAGTCAGTACAATATGGCTGAAAATTTTAAGATTTTTTTCCCATCTTAAATTCATGGTATTTATAAGTTTTTTTTCAGATGACATCAAATTTTCCCACAATGCATCTTACTTTATAGTAGATTTCCAGGGCATTTCCATAATACTGTAAATAACCAGTTATGCTTTTAGGGTTTTCTCTCAATTGGCGTGAATATATAATTATTTTTGAAAATACAAAATAATAAAAATAAAATATTTTACATCAACTTATTATAAATAAATAAATGAAATGTTACAACAATAAAGTACGTCAATAAATATTATTAACTTAATAAAGTTTTACACATATTCATTAAGTTTTATGATCTATTATTTTTAAAAACATTTACTGAATCTAAACATTAAATTATCTGATGTTTTAATGAACTGTTTTGTTTATCTTTCTAACACAATTTTCTAATTTGAGATTGTCTATACATAACACACACACACATTTATAAGTAAATGCAACAAAAAAATTTATATATTTTTAACTACTACCTCTTTTGATGATTTAACAGAGTTTATTTGCTTTGAACTTGTAAAATTACTATTAACAAGATTTGACTATCTATGGCATCACCTACTGTTTATTCAATAAACACAACTCTGTGCATATCTGGGCTTATAGCCATTGCTAAAACAATTCACTAATCGAAATAAGAGTCATAGATCACATGACCCAATTCTCTTAAGCTTATAAGATATAAACAATGAGCATTGCCAATTGCTCAACAAGCTTTGTGATAAATGCTTAAACAGAGAAAGCATTAAAAATATCTCTGTCAGAACCCCCCCCCCTAACCTCTGACCATGGTTCTGAGGAGTGCCAAAGTAAAAAACTATGATCAGAGGTTGTTTTTTTTTTTGGGGGGGGGGTCCTAACAGAGATATTTTAAATGCTTTCTCTGGCTAATCATTTATCACAAAGCTTGTTGAGCAATTGGCAATGCTCATTGTTTAATTCACTAATCGTTTTGTTTGTTGTTGTTTTTTTTTTTATAAAGAAAATGTGCATTTGTTTACTGACGCTGTCCAATTTCAATCTCATTACCTTTTATCCTTAATAATATTTGTAGTTAATATAAAAAAATGATTATCCCATTGCATACTGACATTATGGTGGGTTTCCTTCTGTTTTACACCTATCGCTTGATCTACCTATCTATTATAAAATATACAATCAAGAAAATTTTTAATATTTCATACTTTAGAGAATATGATAGCATGTTTACCCAAAATATAATATTATAATTATTGCCTTTTTGAAATGAATGAATTCTATTATTTTTTAGGTCGTATTGCATTAAAATATTTTTGTATACAAATACTTAATTCTTGTGAAATTATTATTTAAAAATATCATATTAAGTGCATCTCATGCTTATTACATGACTAGTGCATGTACCATTAAAAAAAAAAAAAAACAATTTATTAGTTCCAATTATTCATACAAGAAACAAGATTATCGCTTTCAAAGATTTTAATAGTATTTTTGGCAAGCATCTACTAGCTCTTGCAAGTATCAAAGTATTAGTTTTGATGATGCTTATTAAACAAAGTTTGATATTTGAATAAAAATTATTATAGGTCAACTTAACTTGTTCTATAATGTTCTATTCCTGCTTTATCTTAGCATATTTTAATATGAGCACTTTGTGCTATTGTAACCATCCATGTAGTAAACTTCAGTTTTGCTACTATTCCTAATTTACCTGAATTTGATATTTTATTAATATTCATTTTAAAAACTATCCTTACAGTATTTTGAATACCCTCAAAACATATTATAGTTCAATTAAAAAAATCTAGAAATTTTTTGAGCGTAAGATGATCAAACTAAAGACAAACTTTAATTCCTTCTATAACTTTTTTAAGCACTCATTTCTTTAGATAGAATCATTACATATTAGATTCAGAAAGTAAATATTCTGGTTTGTCTTTCAAATATTTCTCTTGCAATAATAAGTATTAAACACCACATGCTACATTAGATTAGCTTGGTTTTCTTTATTTACATAGATTTTTTTGTTTGTTTGTTTGTTGAATCTTTTCCCCTGGTGAATGTTAGTTTCATTATCTTGAAGAATAACTGCATTGAAAATCAAACCAGCTTCATATTTAATTCCTAATCAAAAATCATGGTCTCCATCAAGCTCAGAAATTGTCAATCCAATATGAATAACCAACTATCTTGGAAGAATTAGTCATAATAATTCATTAAGTCATATTTGATCTGAATCCTTGAAATATTTTTAGTACAAGTAAAATCTTCTGGTAATTTCCCTGTCACTACATTTTTTAACATCTAAAATACATAATCTCCATTACATCAAGACAAAATTTTATGATAGATTATACACTATATGTACATAGTTTTAAATAATATACTTTATAAAAATGCTTCAATAGACCACAACAATAAAGAAGGTTTTCATTTTGGGAAAAAAAAAAAAAAATGAAGTCATTTAGCACATTTGAAAATTTTTAATAAGATTACTTTTTAATAATAATAATAATAATAATAATAATAATAATAATAATAATAATAATAATAATAATGTATTGCTCAGGAGTTGCACATGAAGATCCGTGTGAAGTTCATGCACTAGAGGTTCTTGACAGAATTGAGCAACAGCAAAGTGACAGACTCTAGACAAACTCAAGGTCCATAGATTATAGCTCATTTCTATCACTTCCTGTGCTCAAATTTCAAATTCTTCAATGTGAACTCCTAAATAATAACATTATTATTGTTATTTATTAAATACAATCTTAATAAAAATTTCTCAGGCATACTAAATGATTTTGATTTTTTAAATCATCTGGATTCAAATTCCATTTTGAATACAGCAAATGTTCACAAATGCACATGCATTCAAATATAAACTTACAAAATTGTATTGCTAAAATGGAAAATGCTTACAAATTAAACATATTATTTATATTAGTACATTTAAATACAACTTATTAATTAATATTCCTTAAAAAAATAATTTTATAAAAACAATAAAGGAAATAAATTTAAAAACATTAATTAAATTTTTAAAAAAAAAACATTTAAACCCATTATTTTGCATTACTAAGTCTTATAAAAATTCATAATAAAGTTCTTTATATGTTTTATTAAAAACTAGTAAATGTAAAAAATGAGTACTTCACAATTCTCTTTCTGTTATATTTTGAAGATAAATATTTAACATTAGAATTGTAAATCTTTTGATTTTAAATTTTGTACAGATTGGCAAATCAGTAATGAATATACTGTTAGAACTTTTTAACAATTCAATTTTTTCCTAAAGAGAAACTGTATTCTAAATAAATTTATATCTTTAAATAGTTAACCTAACTTTGCAATGGCATTAAACTGTTATCATTTTTGTATTTCTTTTTTTTTTTAAAAAAAAAAAAAATAAACATAAGATTGGCAATGTTTTGATTTCAGCTGTCAAAAAAAAAAACTATAAATAAATACATATTCATGCAGTTTATAGATAATTTTTTTTTTTTTCTTAAAAAAAGGGGGATATTATATACATGATATCAATTTACCATGTAATATTACACCAAGTGATTTATGCACCCTGCTTGATCATTACAACTAACTATAAGGGGTTGTTGTTGTTTTTTTTTTCAAGTTTTATTTTTTAAAAAATAAATTTTTAGCATAGGATCAGCAGCATTTTGATTTCACCGTTATATAAAACTATATATAAATGCATATTCATACAGCTTACGGGTGATTTAAATTTCTTCATAAAGAAGTGTATTGACGATATTGTTTATCTTTATGTTGTACACTACTAAATGACTGGTGAAATCATGATTGAACATTAAAACTATCATCATTTTTTCTTTTCAAACTGTTTTGATGTTATATAAAATTATGTATATATTCATAAAGTATATGAACAATTTAAACTTCTTCATATAACACTTACATAGATATAAATGAATTATCATTATGATATATTTAGTACCTGATGCATCTATATTGGTCATCAAAATAATCGCTTTTTAAAAAAAAAAAAAAAAACTTTTAGCAAATGATTAGTAATGTTTTGATTTTGGAGCTCATACAGAATTGTGAATATCTACATATTCATAGTTTATAGATAATTAAACTTCTTGATAGAAAGTTTTATATAGAAAATATTGATTTATCATGTTATGTTACATCATAATATATTGCTGCTAAAACTATTACCATTCCCAACCCCCTTGCCCCCTCCCCTTCCCAGTTTTTATTTTATTTATTTATTTGTTTTAAATTAAATTTTAACATAAGATTGCAAATATTTTCATTTTGGTTGTCATTACAAAATTCTGAATAAATACATATACTTTGGACTGTGTATTTTCGTAAGTCTGGCATTAAAAGCAGCTGCCATTCTTTTTTTTCCTGATGTCTTTTGTTTTGAAAATAAAATTTTACCACAGAATTGTAAATTTTCTGTTTTTTATATGTTAAACACAGTTTGCAAATTAATATGTTAAAGGTATTCACATTGCATAAGGATAAGACCTGTCTTTAGTGTGGCAGTCTCTGAAGCTCAAAAATCATGATTTGCAGTCTAATTTTTCTTCCAATACTCAATTATTATTATTAAGTAACTTTTTAATTATTCAATTTTTTAATTGATTATTGATGATTATTGTTGTCTTTGCAAATATTTTTGTGGTATTCATGTTGGGTGAGCTAAAACTATTCAGAAAATAGAGGGGTTTGAATTCACATAGCTTGGATTGATTGCAGTTTATCTATAGTAACAAGCATATTTTTACGTAACAGTGTGTATACTATCAGTGGATATCATAATTTTTTCCAGAGTGGAAAGGTGATTGGTGGAGGGGGGGGGGCCTTGATAATTGATAGTTTGCAGGATTAGTGCTTTAGATAGTTGATATTTTCTATTTTCTATTTTTTGTCATATATTTTATGGAATAAATTATATTTATTGTCAATTTTAAAATATAAATTATATGCAAACAAATATATATATATACATGCACACAAACAAAAGATTCAAACATTTTTAAAAAGCATCATATATAAAGTCACAATAAAAAAAAGTTCCTTCTTAATACTCAGACAATAATACATAAACTTTTAAGTTTATAAAAGATGTAATTTGCATTGTAATCATTTATTCAAATTATAGATATTATATAAACTTATCTACATTTTTGACTGAACAAAACCCTAACGTTATTATTAATAATAATAAAAAGAGGCTAAAATTATGATTATATTGTTTAATCAAATTATTCTATCATCCCATTAACTAATTAATCTCTAACTGGGGGATGTTTTATAAAATTAAAAATATATGTAAAGGATGAAAAAAAAAGATGAAAAATTAAAACATCGACAATGTAATTATACATTATATATGTAATTTATGTTTATGGTCAAGCAAAAAATACTTGGCTGTTGAAGTTATTTTTCAGTTTATAAACAATGTATTATGTTACACAGTTGCACTGAATTATTCTTTTAATAAATTGCTTAATATTAATCTTTGCTACTGACAATATACGTTATGTTCTCTGCCCAGAGGCAAGTAGATTAACTAGAAAATGTAATACTATAATTAAGCAATAACAGTAGATCATCATCTATGGTGATTGGCCTTGCTTTATACTTTCTTAAAGTAATTCGTAAATATTCATCACCATCAGTTTCTAAATACAATTCCTTGTCATTGCAATTTCTAAACTAAAATGATTTCACTTTTACAATAGAATGTTCTGGGATTTGCTTCTCAATCTTTTTCTAAAATTTAACTTCCAAAAAATTTTGTATAACCTATCATTTCTTAAAATATGACTCAAAAAATTAATCTTTCTCATTTTTATCATATTTAATATTTCTATTTTCTCTTAATATTTGATCCTTAGTCTTTTTTACCATTCAACTCATTCTAGTTAATTGTCTCCAAATATACATATCTATTTCTACCCATCTTTTTCTTTGGTCTTGTTTTCCCAAGGACTATACCTCACAATCATATATCAATATACTATAAATGAAGATTTTAAGAAATTTCATTTTAATTTTAGTAATTTTTATTTAATAGTAAAGTTTTTTTTATTTTGAAAAGTATGTTTTGCTAACATTATTCTCCTTTTAATCTCCACAAGACAATCACTATCATCACAAATCATACTTCACAGATAATAAAATTCCTCAACTTGGTCTAAACATATATTGTTTATCCATATATCAATCAGTCTTTGTCTATCATCACTACCCTAGTCTTATTAACATTTATCTTCAAATTAAAAGCTTATGCTTTTACAATTAAAAGCTTCAATAAGCATTTTATTCATTTCCTTTTCTCAATCTGCAAATAATGCTATATTATCTGTATAATGAATACAATGAATACACTGGCTTAATTTTAATTCCTTTAGTTTTCATTTTTGTAATTCTTATTATATTCTCAATAACTAAATTGGATAAATAGGATGACACACCACTTTTTATTTCAGCATTAGTTTTACAACAATTTTTGTATACTGACATTTATATATGTATCAAAATTAATTATCTTTCCAATCATGATCTCCATTTTTCTTCACTTTAATTAAACAACAACTTCCAAAATATTATCAAAGAAAAAAAAAATCAATAAATCATCTACCACAAATATAATTTAAACATGAATTACAAAAGCAATTTATAATATCAAATAGTATCATCTATATTTCAGAAGATTACTATTTTGATGGAACAATCTAGTCATAAGAAACATCATTTAAAATATTTTGTTCACATATAGTTTCAATCATAGGGAATTTTAGGTTAACAAAATTAATCAGAGCACAACTTTATATAGTAAAAATAAAAAATCTAATATATATATATATATTTAAAAGAAAAAAAAACAAATAATAAAAAAATCTTTTCTTGAATTTTCAAACTCAAAAAAAGAACAATATTTCAATAGAAATCAAGTAAAATAACACTGCCATAAAGAGATATTAAAAACTTTTTTTTTTTTTAAATCAATCCAATAATTTCTTTAGTCAGGTAATTCTAATCTTGCACAATAGGTCTTTATTTGAAAAAAAAAATGTTAATACTAAATTCATATTTTTACAGTAGCATTAAGTATGACAGCTATTTCAATATTTTCCCCCAATTTTACAAACAAATAATTTTTGCACAAAATTCAGCATTATAAAAATGCAAAATGTAAATTGCATAATAAATATTTATACAAATTCCCTGAGCAAGAGCATATTTGTTAGCAAATACTTATAAAACAATTATTTTTCAATAAATACTTAAAGATTAAAAATTATAGTGCTACTATAACCTATGCTCTACTGCTGGATGGAGCCACTATCCCCATAGCAACAAGATACAAACTAAGCAAATGAAAAAGTAATCAATAAGTTTCATTCATTTTATTTTTTTTTTAAGGTTTAAAAAATGAAAGTAATATATTACAATTTGATTACAAGTATCAAATTTTCTACATTCATAGCTTTGATACCAACCACTTTAGATAAATACATTAATGATTATTAATATATTATTTGTCAAGCTAGAGATGATCCTTATCAAATATAAACTTTAAACTTCAATTAAAAAATAACATATCTATTAGTCTTTTTCAGATATCTTTATTCATATCCTTTCAAAAATCCATGTTGGGGTGGAGGTTTTAACTATATCTTAGAATATAACAGTATATTTAAAAAATAAATCTGAAAATAATATATTTGCAATCAAACCAATGCACAATGATGACAAACAAATATTCAATAAATATGATCATCATAAACATTCCATAAAAAATTAAATTTCCAATGAGGATGAAAGACAAATAAGTGTGCATAAGAAATTAAACTGCACAAGCAATATTCTATGAATTGAATATAAACATATAACTTAATATGCACAATGCAATAAATCCAATGGAGACTATTTATAGAAAATATTCAAAAAGTGTAAAAATAATGAAAAATGCAAGTCCATAATAAATTAAATTACAAAACCAACAGTGGATTGAAAGTAAGTAAAAAATTTACTAAGCATATGTCTATGCATGAAAAAATGGCAAAATGTATATGTTATAAAAATCACACGGGTGAAAAGTTTCATTTACATAATCATTGTGCATTAGTTTGGTTGCTAAATATATTATTTTCAAGTTTATTTTCTATATTAGTTTCATGTTTTTTAACATTCTTTAGTTTTTGTTGTTGTTGTTTTTGATTTCTTATGAAATATATGGAAATTATTGACTATTTTTGCATTTGCTTAATTTTTATGTTGTTGGTATACTAATATTACAATTATTATTATATTATTTCATTTTAACTTAAGATATATATAACTAAGATATATAGATAACAAAGTTTAAATATATTTATATGGATGCATGATAATCTTAATTTTTTTAATATTTCTTTTTTCTATTATACATCATGAATTTATATTTTTATATTTTCTAGAAATTACACTTAATCTCATTCTTAATTTCAGACATAAAATTGTAGGGTTGGGAAGTAATGTGGAATTTCACCTAAATGACAAGACTTAATTAATCATACCAGTCTATATGTATACAACAAGGAATTGTTTTTTAATCATTGTATCTGCAACCATATAAGAATGGAGTTTAGCATATTTTAAAATGCCCCAAAACATCTTTAATATTAATATGAATCTTATTAATTAATACATGAAAATAATTTTAAAATGCAAATCAAATTGATGTTTTCCATTTAACAAATTTACTAACAATTAACTTTATTATTAATAACAATTATTTTATGAATAATAAATATTTAAAAAAAACATTAAAAGGAATATTACTTTGAAAAACAGTTATAACATAAACTGACACATAGCAAAAAGAAAAAATAGAATGAGACAAAAAATATGAGCCATGTATGAACATTTCATGTTAGAATAACTATATGTTAAGATAACTTACTTTGAAACAAAATATATGAATATATAGTACTTTATGTTGATGGTTCCTAAATATAAGTCACAGAATAATGATCAAAGCTTAATAAACCATAGAATCTATAATCTGTTGTCAAGAGATCTTTTAACCTATAGAAATTGTTTTGACAACTAATTATATATTCTGTTTTAAGCTTTGGTTATAACATATCAATTTGTGTACACTTTTTCAGAACTTAGATTGTTTGAAGTTTTGATTGTGAAGATATAAAAATATAAGCATATTCATCCACATTAAAAAGGAGATAAAATTTATCACAATTTGCATGTTTAGTAAATCATATATATATATATATTGTACTGTTTATTTATATGGTACAAATACATTGGCATTCGGTAAGATATTTAAAAACTAAGAAAAAAAAGTAAATTTAGCGATCTTATTAAAAAGACGCAATTAAATTTTTTTAGTTTGTATAATTTATTTTTTAAAAACATAAAAGTAAATTTTTCGTCCAGATTTTTTTTGTATCTAATTGAAAATAGAGGTAAAAATTGGAAAGAACAAAAGACACACAAATTACTAATTCAGATAAGCTAAAAGAAAAATATTTTAGCTAATTAAAGATGGCAGAAAGACTTTATGAAAAGGAGGATATAACTTAAATTTAAGAGAGAGTGTACAAGATTATTATCTTATATGCTGATAAAAGGACAAAAGGATGCACAGAAGTTTCAAAAAACTGGATCAAGGTATAAAAAGAAGAGGACAACTTCGATCTAGGTCTTTTCTTTACCTTCTGGTTCCGTGTCTTAGAGTTGAAGGTTTCCGTGAGCATAACCTGTGGCAATATACTTTTGTACAGATATGCCACTTGCTGTACCATGCTGTCATGCAAGCATGGAAACGGAGCCATGTGAATACTGCTTTTCACAAGGAAAAGGTTCACCACAACCATACTTTTTTCTCCAGCTATAGAATGGAACAATAATTGAAGATGCCGGCAGGAGAAACCAATGGAAATTTCTATGAGCTCGGATCCCATAAATCTACACAAACTTGCCAATAATCTAAGATTAACTTTTCCCGATTGTGACTTAAAGTTTGCAAACAATTCTTAAAAATAAGCTTCAAATAATCCCGATAGAGACATTAAATTTTATTATTCAAGAGACTCTTGTTTACCTAAGAACTTTAATTGTTTAACTGTTTTTTTTTTATTAATGGATTCATGTCTGGATTAGCGTGTGTATTTTCCAACATTATTTAATTATTTATCTTTGAACATTTTAATTTGTTAGAATAAAAATATTATTTCTAATATCAACTTTTCATTGTGCATTATTCATGATTATTATTAAATTTATTAATATTAGTTTATTACGGTTTGAAAATATAATTTACCTTTGCCAATGCTGTACTGAAACACAATGCTCCGGAGATTCCAGATAATTTTGTCGTAACTAAATAAATAGAAGGGGTTTGGCCAGTGGATTCCGATACAGAATCCTGGTGCCTTTCATATTAGTTTATTAAGGTTTGAAAATATAATTTACCTTTGCCAACGCTGTACTGAAACACAATGCTCCAGAGATTCCAGATAATTTCGTCGTAACTAAATAAATAGAAGGGGTTTGGCCAGTGGATTCCGATACAGAATCCTGGTGCCTTTCAAATAAATTAAAAGCTGGCTTACTTGATCCTATTATTTTATTAATTGTATTAGTTGAAAGGGGTGTTGGGTGACCAAGAAAGATAATTGCGTCCATTAAATCTTACTTAATTTTCTGACGAAAAAAATTTAATAGATAGGACGTAATTTGGTCACCGACTATGGGTAGTTAACTTGTAAAAAACCCTAATAGAGCAGTGGACGTTACGATATATTATTAACCAAAAAAATTTAATATCAGGTAAAATGATAAACATACAATTTACAACTAGAAGTAAATATTGTTAAAAGTGTATAGACATTCTAACTGGAAATGGGGGGGGGGGGTAATATAGAGATAGAAACTAAAAAAAATAACAAACATTAAAATTATTTGTGGTGAAAAAGAAATACCCCATGTACATCACATGCTAATTCTTTAAATATTTTTTTCACTTGAAACACTGAGATACTAACAACTTTTAACTTTTACAGTGAACTTTTACTTTTTGAAAGATTTTGTACTATATTCTCAAACATAGCCTTATCAATTCACATAATATTGGACTTCTTTAAAGATGTTTCTTATATAAAGAGGATTTTCTTTCTCCATAAAAGCCTCACTCAGTTTTAATATATATATATATATTAGAAAGTCTGTTATTTTTCATTCATGGTATATGACAAATTTATATCCTTATAATAAATCCAACATGAATCCGTCAAGGATATTGAAAAATATGATCTTGTAATCCTATTTTCAGAATATTACAGAGCATCTTTAAACTAAAATTTTTGAACCTTTAAGTTGTGTCAATGAGAGGTTCATATCTCATTTCTATAAATATGGCAAAAAGCCCTTAACACAACTAATTTAACTGAAGTAGTTATATAAACTACGGTAAAATATATATCTTTAATGTTATTATTATATCATCTGCTTACGCTTAATAAATTAATGTATTTACATTTGTTACTATCAATTCATTCGATTTGAAAATTACTTTGTAGTAAATCTAAAGATTTCACGCTGTTTATTTATATATAATATTTAGTGAATTAAATGTGAAGGTGTTCAAAGTTTCACGCGCTCATTTCAAAATGCTTAAGACTGACTTATTTATATATAAATTTAAGTAGAGAGAAAGGTAGAAACCATCTTTTTCTCGTAAAATCTCTACTTTGTGTTTTGACTTGAGAGTTTCCTATGCAATCATTATTACATCTGATTGGCTGTCATATAAGCATTTTTAAGGCTAAGGCGCTTCTATCAAAGGTTTCAGTCTTTCACATTATTATTTTTAAACTTTCTAAGTATAACTACAGAACAATGAAATCTGTGCTACTATTATAACCACAGAACAATGAAATCTGTGCTGCTATTGAAGTTCATCTTTCTATCTAAAAACTAACAAAGTATATAACTGATCTACATTTTGAATATGATAATCATCCAAGCTAAAAATTACAAAAAACTTTTTTTACATTATTAAAGTTAAGTCTTTATGTTATCTAGTTTATTCTTTGAACTGGTAAAAATAGACTCATTATTAGCAAACTAAAAATCTAGAATCCATTAAGATGATTTTTATTAAGAACTCCACTACCAAGCCTACATCATATATTGGTGTCCTGTAAAGCCATGTTAACTATTTCAAATACAACTTATTATAAGTAGATGATAATTGGAAATCACGTAATGTTGAATACTCCAGTGGATAATTAGGTATTTAATAAGCCTATTCAGTTAACTTGAATGTATTTTTTTTTTATTACACTGGAATCTTTACTTCTTTTAAGTCCACTAATCTATTATTGAGTTAAATTACACTGCACGCAAAATCAAAAACAAGATTAAAACTAATATCCATCTCTGTTAAATATTATTTTTTTGCTTTGAATGGCTTCATTTCTCTACTAACAATTATAATACTTTTTTCTCATACTATTATGTATAAGCTAAAATTATGAATAAAATTTCTGTGGTCAACCAACTGAGTCCAATGCTATAATCAAATTGATAAAAGTAATATATAAATCATATTTACTTAAGACACTTCTCCTGAACTTGTCTGGCAACAAAAACTATTTATATATAGTATTTTACTGATTCTTCAGAATCATAATTTGTTTCCTAGTCATCATTCATTTTCAACTGGAAGCAACTTATTTTAAAAATCCTTAAAAAAAAAATTTGCTGTGTTTCCAATTATCAAGCTCATTAAGTAAGCTGGCCACATTGATAATTATTATGTATGGACTTGGTTTACACTAAATTCTTCTAATTATAACAATGCTCTTTTCTCTTTTCTCAATTTATTATATATATATATAAATAACTAAAAAAAACTTTATAAGTATATTTTGGAAAAGTCTTCCGGTCCAGTGTTACTTTTAAAAATGAATATTTTAAATGTCTGTCTGAAGATTTACAAAAAATCCACACATAGAGAAAAATACTTAGCACATATATCTAAATATGACAGAAATATAACAAAAGAAATTATACTATCACTATGAAACTAAGCAAAAAAATTGTTCAGAAGCCATGACTTGGAATGATTAGTATTGCAGTAATCCATTCATATTAAGAATAGTAGATAAAAATAAAGAAGATATGTAAATAATATATCAGCTTTCCAAAGCTATAGCATGCTAGTGCAAGAAATCATAGCCTCTATAAAACCTAAATTTAAAATACAGAAAAACAAAAAACTACTATAAAATATTAACTGAGTGTAGAAAGACATTATATCAGTAAAACTAGCCACCTCATTGAAAAAGGAGTAAAAGAACATAAAACAAACAATGATAGAGAGTAAAAAAAGCAGATGTGCGTAAAATAGTAAAGCATGCATTTAATAATAAACATGTGTCCAATTTTAAAACATAAGAATATTAGATTGAGAAGAAAAAATAAAAAAGAAAATTTAAAGAAGCTGTTCATTTGTCAATGGCAAATAACTTTGTCTAGTGGGATAATTTATAATGTTGAAAATCACTCATTAATCTTGCTTTTAAAAGAAAGAAAAAAATATATCAAGAAGATCTAAATAAAAAAAAAAGAAGAACAACACTGGAATTACTATATTCTATATGATTATGTATGTTTTTATTAAACAGCAGAATATATTAGAAAAATATAAATACAGTTTTGGGAATTTTTCTAAAAACATTTAACAGTTCAGTAATTAGAAGATAGAATTAATTTAATATATAACTTAAAATGTTTTTTTTTTTTAAGTGCTTTAATAAATAGATTATTTTAAATGGTTTGAAATATTATAATGTAAATAATCCCTTTATAATAAGAAATAATAATACAGAATTACAAAAATATTTGAATTAAATACGTTTTCAATTTTTGATTATTGTTGCAAAATAAATTTCAATTACAAAAGCTATTTGCATATTGGCAATCTTTTGTTGAAATGCTAAGGCATTAAAGACATTTATAAACCATCATTTGTTACCATGAATTTCAAAAGATGAACACTTAATTTAATGATTAGTAATCATTGATACCAAAGTTTAATAAGTAAATATTTATGAGAAGTTTTAGCTTTTAATTAAACAATCATTTTTATAATAAAGTTTCATTTTCAAATCCTTCTCTGTAGAATTAAATATATTAATATTGTGTAATAAAAAATGTTACAGTTTAATTTCTAAATCCTTGTTTGAAGAATTAAAGACATGCAAATTCTTTAAATAAAATATATATATATAATCATTATTAAAACAATATTTATTAGAATAAACAGTTTTAAAAACAAGTTGATTAGTAATCAAATAAATATATTTATGAAGTTTATAATTAAAATTTGTGTATTGTTTAATAAAAAAGTTGCATTGAGATATTTAATGAGTTAATTATTCAATATTAAAATATTTATTGGATAAGCTGTTTCATACTCATATGTATCATACTAGTTAACTTATTCATTAAATAAGTTTTCTGATATCAATGACTTGTTAAATCCTGTTAGGAATTTTGATCTTATCGCATGCACTGTACTTCATTTATAAAGAAGCATTGTTTCTAATTGAACTGAAAAAAAAAAAAATTATAAGCAATTTAATAGGTTGAGCATATATGTATATAAATAAATCTATAATCCGATAGTCTACATATATATATAATACTTATAAATAAAAGCAGAGAAGATGAAAATGAAAAAAAAAATCAAATACACATGAGATTATTCTTATTTTACTTCTCAGTATTTAATTATATAAAAGAAATAGGCTTCAATCATATAGATATCACCTCAATGGTCATTTAGCATGAACATTTCAACAGTGTTTAGTCATCTCCCACAAATAACACTGAGTCATAAAAAATTATAAAAAATAATAAGTTAAAAAGTTTCCAAATGATCATTTGTATAATACATATGAGAAAAGAGAGGAAAAATGATGTGAGATAATTAATGCCTAGCATTTGTTCATTAATAAAAATAAACTCTGTAAAAAAAAATTTCATAAAATATATATATATTAAATTAATGAATACTATAAAGGAATTACATTAGAATTTTTAAATATGTTAAAAAATATCATATATAATGGAAAAATGGAATTCTAGAGATTTTATTTTTTGTTACATTACTATTACGTCATAAGCCTGAAGGCATACGGCTGTAATTATACAATCTTTGCGTCGTCGGAAGAACACATGAACGTTGTAAAAAAAAATGTCATAAAAAAACTAAATTAATGAATACTATAACAGAATTACATTAGAATTTTTAAATATGTTAAAAAATATCATATATTAAGCATCACATGATCACTATCTCTTATACTAGCACATATTTGTTCATAAACAAAGCAAAACTCTCCATACAGTATCGTCACCCTGTGCCAACCAGAGTAATCAATGAATGCCAGAAGGCTTGTGCATAAAATCCCTATCTAATGCCTACTCATCCAATATCCCCAGACTAGTTTCTGGCTTATGGCCATCATCAGTGAGGAGCTTTGGATCTGAGAGCATTGCACCTAGATCTTAGGATCTAATGCAACCCTCCAGCACCCACCTTTTATCTCTACTTAACTACAAAACTATGAGAATGAAATTGAAAAACACAAAAATGTTTTCAATCTAAGCTCAATAGCTTATATAGTCATATGGATCTGAACTCAGTTCAGCACCCATTGGTGTCTTTGGCTCAGACTACATGACTATATAAGCTATTGAGCTTAGATTGAAAACATTTTTGTGTTTTTCAATTTCATTCTCATAGTTTTGTAGTTAAGTAGAGATAAAAGGTGGGTGCTGGAGGGTTGCATTAGATCCTAAGATCTAGGTGCAGTGCTCTCGGATCCAAAGCTCCTCACTGATGATGGCCACAAGCCAGAAACTAGTCTGGGGATATTGGATGAGTAGGCATTAGATAGGGATTTTATGCACAAGCCTCCTGGCATTTCATTGATTACTCTGGTTGGCACAGGGTGGCAATACTGTATGGAGAGTTTTGCTTTGTTTATAAACAAATATGTGCTAGTATAAGAGATAGTGATCATGTGATGCTTAATGGTTTAACACTAATCCTGCCTAATAGGATAGTGGTGGCTATGGTTGTTAAAGAGCCAAAGACACCAAAATGTATGGGTGCTGAACTGAGTTCAGACCCATATGACTATATAAGCTATTGAGCTTAGATTGAAAACATTTTTGTGTTTTTCAATTTCATTCTCATAGTTTTGTAGTTAAGTAGAGATAAAAGGTGGGTGCTGGAGGGTTGCATTAGATCCTAAGATCTAGGTGCAGTGCTCTCGGATCCAAAGCTTCTCACTGATGATGGCCACAAGCCAGAAACTAGTCTGGGGATATTGGATGAGTAGGCATTAGATAGGGATTTTATGTACAAGCCTTCTGGCATTCATTGATTACTCTGGTTGGCACAGTGTGGCAATACTGTATGGAGAGTTTTGCTTTGTTTATAAATATCATATATAATGGGAAATTATATTACATAAAACACCTGCTTAATTATTAATGTTCTCATACTACCATTTTTAATCATGATATTCACATTGAAAACTATAAACCTTGTAATAGTAGCACAGTTATAAACAACTGTCTTGTGATAATCACAGCAGCTATTTTTGTTAGATAATGGAATGTTCAGGTGTGTGTTGACCTTTACATTGATTTATCTAATTATTATGAAATAGAATTTTAATCTTACCACAGTTATTTTTTAAACTTTGATGTTTCTTCTCACAGGCTTACAAATCTGATGTCATCTTACTATCAACTACAATTTACCAGTTTCCTAAGAGTCTAACATTGAAAAATAAAGTACACGAGTCATGAATATCTGCTTTTTGTTCCAAGTCTCTCGTGTATATCATACATCACATATAATAGTTCACATTCTGTTGATAAGCTTCAAGTTTAATAGAATATGTATTGTTTATTGAACTGCAAATGCAATTTTCAACACTTGCATATATATGTGTATATCATACATCACATATAATAGTTCACATTCTGTTGATAAGCTTCAAGTTTAATAGAATATGTATTGTTTATTGAACTGCAAATGCAATTTTCAACACTTGCATATATGTGACATAATTTTTATATGTATAGTGTGCATATATAAATTAAGATTATAGTTTAAACTAAATTAAAAAATATTGTTATAATAAATTAAATAACACATTTATATATACTGTGGGTGTTCATTCATTTATATTCATTCTTCATTGTTAAAAAATAAAACATATAGTGAAATTCTGACTTTCGTTGCAATTAAATACATACTGGACATCATTTTTCTTGAATAACTTTTTTCTTTTTACTATAGCAATGTAATAGCAATCTCATTATCAATAAATTATTTAATTGTTTCAATGTTTATAAGTCTATAGCATTATTAAGAATGTTCATAAATTATGCTTAGAAAGCATTTTATTGTACAAAATATGGTAAATCAAATTTGGAAAAGATAATAAAGTGAAAAATAACATGTATGTGCTTTCAATATAAGTCAAGGAAAACATTAATAAATATGATTGTGCATGAAGCTCTAAGATGGAAAAATGACTTACTGTATAGTAAAATTTATTAACTTTTTTGACTTTAAGAAAAAAAGTAATAACTTGTGATATTCTTAGATATAAAAAAATATATGCTGCCATATTTCAAAATTTATTAAATTTACACACTTTTGTTTATTTATTTTGGATAGCATATAATTGATGTAATGTATACTGATACAGCATATATCAGGTTTTATTTGTATTGCAATTGTTTGTATTTCCATTTATGTTAAAAATATATTCCCAATAATATGTTGGTGTTGTCATTATTTTGTATAGGCTCAGAAGTTATAGAATAAAATATTTCCATTTCATATATTGATAGATTTTTTAAAATAAAAACTTAAAGGACGATGCTATGACATATGAAAAAACTTAAAGGAAAGGTTAAAAAAAGCAGAAAACATTTGGTTCTTAGATTTGTCTGATTGTGAATCATGAATTCAATTTTAAAATCGCTTAAATCTATAGACAATTCTGTGTGTATGTGTATATTTATTGATACACATAAACAAATGTAAATCTGAGTCTGACTGTCTACAGTCTAGACAGTAAAGTACAATGAATTATCATATTTGTATATCAATCAGTTTAAGTTGAGACTAATGCAAAAGGTATTTGTAAAAAATAAAAATGTTTTTATATTAAACATATAATTAAAATAAAAGTTCTAAATAATATTACATACTCGCATTTTTATAATAAGTATAAATGAAATGTATGATGATTTGTAAAATTACTTTTTCCGACCTAATAGTTTTAGAATTTTTAATCATAATAAATTTCAATAGAAAAATATTGATTTTCTTATTGTCGTTCATAAAAATATTTTACTTCTTATTTTTTCCTGCAAATTGATTCTAAATATTATATTACCAAACTAAAATAATATTAGAAAATAAAAATCTATTTAATTTAAATTACTGTATTCGGACAAATTTAGAAATCTTAATAGTTATTATTTATTGAATGATAAAAAAACTGCAATATTTGTAGCCTTTGATTCAGAGTTCACTCACTCCTGGCATGAATACCAGTGAATGTTATCATGTTTTCAACACATACATCAAATGCAGATATGTTTAACATGTATAGACTTTAACCATTGCTATGATACAAATTATAAATTAAAAAATTACGTAGAATATGTATTAAAACATCAACGAAAAATAACTATATAAGTACTATATAACATGGTTTTATTTCTTCTAAATTTTCATTATGTAATAAATAGGGGGTTTGAACTCAAATTTTCACACGACCTTCAACTATCCACGCTATCTCATACTGCTGACACACTTGATTACCAACATGTCGAAAAGATAATCATCAACACACGTAATTCGTGCTAAACCAGCATTCGTCAGTTGGTCCAGATTATCATCACACATATATACAATCAATGCTTGGCTTATATTAAGATAGCCAATCTTCATATTTTAATGGACAGGCTTCAATCCACTCCACATCTCTTCAGCCATTCATTTCATTGAAAATCTGATGATGGAACACTCAAAGCCCACAAGACCTAATCCATTTACATAAATATATGAGAGAAGGGCAGACCCTACAGCACTATATTTTAATATATGAATTTTTTCTATTGTACAGGCTTTTTCATACCTGCACTCCAATATGTAATATATAGGAGGTTTGAACTCGGATTTTCACAAGACCCTCAACTATCCACACGCTATCTCACACTGCCGACAGCCTTGATCACACATATGTTGAAAAGATAAATAATCACCAATAAATGTATTTTGTGCTAAACCAACACTCGTCAGTTGTTCCAGATTATTATCTCCATACATATATACAACCAATGCTCAGCTTATATTAAGATAGCCAATCTTCTTACTTTAATCCACTCCACCCCATGACTCTTCAGCATGAAATATGTATATTGGTGATTATTTATCTTTCCAACATATAGATGATCAAGGGTGTCAGCAGTATGAGATAGCATGGATAGATGAGGTCATGTGAAAGTCTGAGTTCAAACCGCCTATATATTACATATTGGAGGGCAGGTATGAAAAAGCCTGGACTATAAAAAAAATGTCATATATTAAAATATAGTGCAGTAAGGTCTGCCCATCCCCCGTATTGGATTATGTCCTATGCATGAGGGGTCAGAATAACTTATGGTCAACATGGGTAGGATGAGAAGGTTGACACCAATGTGGATTTTGAGCATTCCATAATCAGATTTTCAATGAAATGGATGGCTGAAGAATTTTAGGGTAAAGTGGAGTGAAGCCAGCCCATTAAAGTATAAAGATTGGCTATCTTAATATAAGCTGAACATTGGTTGTATATATGTGTGATGATAATCTGGGCTAACTGACGAGTGCTGGTTTAGCACGAAATACGAATATTGGTGATTATTTATCTTTTTGACATGTGTGTGATCAAGTGTGTCAGCAGTATGAAATAGCATGGATAGTTGAGAGTTGTGTGAAAGTCTGAGTTCAAACCCCTATATATTACATATTGATGTATAGTTATGGAAAAGCCTGTACTATCATATGTAATAAAATAGGTTGACAAATAAGTAAATGCTTTAAATACTTACAATGGGCCTCAAACTATACTATATTTTATTCCCACCCTCCTCACCCTACATACAAATGTATATAGCATATTCCAGCTTGTTTTTTTTTTTTTGTTGATAAATAATTATTAGATTAAAATACTGTTCAACATGCACATATATATATATAATGCCTTTTTACACATACTATGCAAATATAAATTAAGACTATAATATAAATAAAATTTTATAATAATGATATAACAAATGGAGGGGACATATTTACATATATTTTACTGAGTATATATATGTTCATTAATTTATTCACTGAAACAATAGATATAAGAAAAAAAACTAACTGTATTATATTTTTATTTTTTAAATAAGGAAAATAACAAAATGTCTGACTTTTGTCATTATTAAATATACTCTAGTAAATATTCTTTTTTTTTTTTCAATAATTTGTTTCACTTGTAGAAATATAATAGTGGCTTTATTATCAGGTAATTAGGAACTCTCTTGTTTTGATGTTTTAAGTCAGTATCAACTTCTAATATATTCTAAAATTTTGTAAACTTTTAGCATTAAGCTTAAAAAAACATTTTATTATTCAATAAACTATACATCAAATTCCAAAAGGGTAATAAAAAATAGGTGAAGGGTATCCTGATTTAGATAATGATATATGGGGTTTAAACTTCATGTTTTTATCTGATATCGCAGATCATTTATATTGGTTAAACAAAAATTTTCCAAGACAAGTTGCAAACTATATTACAATTGTATGAATACTGGGACTTAAAAAATCATGATTTTTAAAAAAGATTTCTATATTTTCAAAATTTAAAAAAAAATTTGTAAATACTATATGTAATGACTTTATTATAACTAAAATTATTGGTAATATATCAATTTTGTAAAAATATTTCACACATGGATTTAATGGTTTACAAAAACACTCACCCATGTTTTAATATATTTTGCAGCCTAACATTAAAGACAGTTACAAACTAGATAAAAATTATTAAAAATTTGTGAACAAATGAAAATTCGAATTTAAAATTGACTTTAACAATTCTGAAACTTGGAAATTAAAATTTTAAAATATCAGAGATGAGATTCTAAAACACAAAATCAATTACTGTGACATAATTACTAAAATATGGAATTAAATTCCTGGCAGATTAAAGTATGAGTCAAATATTGAAGATTAGCCTCAAAAGTTGAACCCCAAGGGAATCATTAATGTTTAAATATTATAATTTTTTTATATTGTTTTTATATAGTATATATAATTATAGTCAAATAAATTTTTCTAATTACAATTTTACTAATTCAATTTTAGTAACACATGGAGAGTCCAATGATTAAAAAAAATTATCTGGCACTTCAGTAAAAGTGGATTGATGACCATTGTTCTAGAATATTTTTCATTTGTAAAGTTATACTTATAATAAATAAAGATCATCAAAATATACTCATATTATTAATCAGTCATTTCTTTTATAAACTAATATTTAAAAATGCAACTAATATCAAAGTGATTATTTCAATAAATAATAAAATAAATAAAAGTAATTTTGTGTAATAATAATTATATAATTACAATGTTAAAAAATAAATATAAAAACTGAAATTATAACTATCTAAATCCTTCGATTAAATTTACTGAAAGTCTTCTTCATTATGAACATTTTTTTCTTTCAATATAAAATAAAAAAAATGGTTAAACTATCTTTCAATAAAATCTCCATAAAAACAAATAAAAACCTATAAAGTCATATCACCATGATTTTGTTAAAAGCTATAGAATATTATCTATACACTTACATAAAACTCATAGCATGCAAAGATGAGTAAGAAAAAAAATTGACAATCCATGCTGATGAAATTCTGTCTGCAAAACGCTATAATTAATTTTGGTCATTCTCTTCTGTTATAAATTTGGAGAAGTTATGATTCACATTGATATTAAGTAAAAAAAATACGTCATTAAAACTCATTATAAGTTTCATAATTCTATTAGCTTTCATTGAATTTATCAATTTCATATTTTTATGAATATGAATGCTATTTCCAATCAAAGTTCATAAATAGCTCTTTTATTGTAACATAAATGGTTGACATACTTAACTCCACATAAATGTGTTCTTGTATATTAAAAATTTCAGATATATATATAAAGCACAAAAACATTCAAAACTTGATGTCCAAGACAAGGCACCACAAATGTACTCAGTTGCCTACAATCGATTTTCTCTTTGTTTCTTTAAGACATTGTGTCTATGTCGTGAAATAATTCTAGAATAAATAATTGATAAATTGAAGATTCAATGTATTTTACATATCTAAGATTCTAGATTTGTAAATAGTTAAAAAATACAACAGAAAACTAAAAGATAAAAAAAGGAAACATTTTCCCGCCCACACATTACAAGAAATTTTTTTTCCTTTTTTTTTTTTAGAAATTCATTTAAAAATAAACTTTGTGTTTTTCATTGATATTGTTAAAAATGATTTGATTTGAAAAAGAAATGGAAACATTCCCCTTGGAGTTGTTCAATTAAATTATCTTCTTTTTTTGTATGTTGACATAGTTGTTTTTTTTTTTAAAAAGTAAAAGTAAACCTCCTTAAGTTCATTTAGATCTCAGATCATCTATGATGAAGAAAAGTCAACTAAGGGCTTAGGGAATTGAGAATGATTTTGCACAGTCTATCTATGTTGCCAAATTAATCAGTCTGTATAAAGCGGAGATTCCTTTTTCTTTTCTTTTCTTTTTTTTGCTTTTTTGTAAATAAAAAAAACTATCAAACGGTGGTGGGAATCCAAAGAAATAAGAAAAAAAATTTCATTTTAATCATTTTTGCTTAAATATGTTGCACTTGTTGTTGTTTCAAAACCAGCCATTTTATTTTTATTTGGATTGTTTTATTTATCTTTCAAAAACCAAATTTATTGTACATTTAGACCATAGAAATACAGACCAAAAAGTAAAAAAAAAAACAAGTAAATGATTATGAAATAGCATGCAAATAAAAAAAAGATATATTTGAGTTAATGTTTGCACAGGAAACTTTTGTGACTTGTATGTTGTTCCAAAAATAGACCATAGAAACCCAATTTGTCTAAAGTTCATAGCAGGGAAGATTAAAATGAGATGCTGTTAGTAGGTAGTATTAATATCCGTGTTTGAGTTTTATGAAATGATGAACAGCAACAGCCACCCAATAAACAGCAAAGTTGCGGGGAGCTCTATCCAATTGCAATGGAGTCCCAGGTTTGTGCAGCTGTGAAGGGGTCAGCAGTGCGCATATCTCTATCCCTTTCCTTGTTTAGTATTTGGCAAAACGCTGTGAATATATTATTCAAGGTCTCAGCCTGGAACACCAGCTTACAGCGCAATGCCCAGATGGAAAAGTTAATTATGGCCGAAAGCCGGATCTCAGAGAATATGCCCTTTTCAATTGCTGTCTTGAGGTTCATTTCAATTTGATTTCTTGTCATGTTTTGTTGAAAATGAGTTCTTAAATTGTTCAAAGTTATGCATTCGAAGAGGAAGTGATCGGTAGTCTCTTCCTGTCTTTGACACAATGTGCAATTAGGGTCAATATCTTGCCCCCTTTTATAGTGGAGGAAGGCATTTGTTGGGAGGGCATGCAGGTTCGATTTCAATAGGAAATCCACAATTTTTGGCGGCAACTTCCAGAGCTTGGTCATCCTTATCATTCGAGGAATGTTGATTGAAAGGCAGCTGGGGATCCTCTGTTTTTGATGGTCAAGAAGATCAAACACTTCCCAATATGCAAGTTTTCTTTGAAATAGGGTTGATGTTGGTTTGATGTTATCAAAGATAAAGTTGATCTGCTATTGAAGGAGCAAGGCACGTCCTCTGGGGGGTGGCCGATCAGTAGGTTGAATGTCCTTTTCCGGAAGTGGGCATTGAGCACGTTCATTTTCCTTGAAGATGTTGTAGAGTACATTATGGATGCGTTGTAAGTTGAATATAGTTAGCGAGTGTAGTGAGAGACCATTTAAAGTTTTGGGCTTTTGGAGGATTCTCAAGCTAATTATGGGTGATCGGCCCGCCCAACAGTTTTCTACAGGCGGTTTCTACTTTGTTGATGAATACCTTGGTGGGGATGAACCCTGCCAAATAGTATATTATTTTTGGAAGAATGAGAGCATTTAAAAGGGCTACTTTCCCAAATAGGGAAAGGTATATTTTTGACAAAGATGCGATTGTGGTTTCAATTTTCTCTAATAATGAGCCCTGTATCTCTTTACGCATCACCGTGGGTGTTTTTGATAGGTGAAATCCTAGAAATTTCTGTGGTGCTGCTTCAAATCCACCAGAGATCTTCTGGCCAGTAAGAATTGACCAAATAGCTGATTTTTTTGGGTTGTCAAGGAAACCAGATAATTTGGCATGGTGATCAAGAAGTTGTTTTAGCTTACCCAGTTCATCACGGGATGAAAGAAACACAACTACATCATCCATATAGGAGATGTGATTGATGTTCTCATTAAGTAGTGGAACAGTGATACCAGAAAATGTGGCCTCGATGTTCAACAGCATTGGATTGATATAGGCAGCAAAGAGAAGTGCACTCAGGGGAGAACCTTGGGGGATGGAGATGTAGGGCATAAAACCCGGGGCAATGCGACCATCTAGGGACAAGAACACTTCCCGATTGTAAAGAAGGTTCTCAATCATTTGAATGTATACGGGTGGTACATTTAGCTGTTCCAGAACACTGAGAAGAACATCAATTCTCACGGAGTCGAATGCCCCAGCTATATCAAGTTGGACTGCAATGGGCCGGGACTTCCTTTGTCTCCGCACATGATCGACCAGAAGTCTGAAGCGGCTGACAGCGTCAAATGTTGAAGTGCCTTTTTTTGCAAATTGATAGCGCGAAAGTTGTTTAATTATGTTATATTGAATCTTGTCTTTAATGATGCTCTCGATGATCTTTGTCAATAGAGGAATCATCGAGATAGGACGCAGGTTATTGAGATCTGGTTGTGCATCTCGCTTCTTTAAAAAGGGTACCATAGAGATGGGACATAGGTTTATTAGGTGATGACTTCCAGTGGCGATGAGGTCTATCATTCCGTGGATTACTGGGATAGTAAAATCTCTTAGGTGTAAAAGTAGAAATCTGGGAATTCCATGCATGCCAGGATGGACACTTTCTGGGAGTGATTGCAGTTTGTCAAGAATATCACCATCTGTGATGTTATGTTCCATAGGGTTGTTAGTAACAAAAACTCTACGGATGTTAGTGACACCAATAGGTTGTAATTTTCTTTTGTAAAAGTCTCTTATTTTGGAAAGCATGGAGAGGCCGATATATTGTTTACTGTGTATCTTGATCGATGAGGGTGCCTTGTTGACTTTGCATTTAATGTAGCGGACAATTCTTGTTTTCATAGAGAAGTCAACAATACTTCTACAATTGATCATATTTCCCCCCTCACTCACTTTTTAAAAAGCAAAAAATAATTAAAAATTTTCAAAACAAATATAAATAAAATTCCAAATTAAGTTGTCAATTACAAATACAAAATAGTTGTTTGAAACTATCTACATCAATTAATTTTGTAAGTCAATATTAGGTATGTATTATTACAAGAAATCAAAATCAACTTTGAAAACTTACAATTGACTGTATTCCTTTCTCTTTTCCCATTCCTCACAACCCCCTCTTCTTCCCTTTTCTCAAAACAAAATAAGAAATTGAAAAGACAAAGAATACTAAAAGTTTACAACAAAAAAAGACCTATCAATGTAAAGTAAGAAGAGATTTTTAGATTACACATTGAATTCCTAAATTACATTATTGTGACATTATTCTGCTAAATCCCTTTTTCCAAATCCAAAGAATCTTCAATTGATCAAATATATATCTCAGTATTCTTTCATGTCATCAAAGCAGTACTTAAAGATTGGTACCAGTCAAAGCAGCCATTTCATGCTGTTGGAAAGAAAATCTTGTGTTTGCTTAAAAGATTAAATCTATCTCATCAGAATTCAAACTCCATAGTAGACAGATGCACCAACTATTACTTAATGTGGCTTTTTACTATATTGTGTGTAAAAATTACAAATATAAGTTATAGTTTTAGGCAGACAATGCATTAGGAATCATTCAATATAATTAATTAAAATATAAAAGAATAGATAGCATATGGCTATAGATGCAATACTATTTAAACTGGCAACTAATAATTCATCATAACTTTTAATTCAAAGAAAATTATAAAAAAAATCCTTCAAATTTCTATGCCTGCTAGACATAATTATTACAATTTTACTTGAGTAATGATTTTTAATTAATCTTTAATAAACATACATTAAAAATTAATAAACACAGGACAGTCAATGAATTATGTAATACCTTTGGTAATATATAAAATCAATACATTCATATTTATTTTTTAGATTTTTTTTTTCTTAATTATATTATTCAAATAAATAAAATCTTATTATTATTTTCAAGTTTTAACATTTTTTTTTTGTTCTAGATATAAATTCAATAAATTAAATTAGATTAAAAAATAAAGCATTAAGCTTTGCAAATAAATAAAAATGACTAATAAGCAGAAGTAAATTGTCAATAACAAAAAGGTTTCATTTTAACCTGTAGGCTATAAAAATGTTTAAGAATAAATAAATAATTAGTGCAAAATGTTATTTTTCGTATATATCTTGCTAAAGCATAACTTTATTTACAATTAAATTTAAAACTGAATTTATATTTATATGAAATATTTGAATAATAGCTTTTATTTTCTTTATTTTCTAAAGTTAATAAAATTTTATTTGACTAATTTAATAAGTTACAAAAATTCAATAAAATCAAAATATAAGTCATGCCTACATGTTTAAAAATGAAAATTTAATAATGTTATAAATAAAATTAAAAAAATGTATATCTCACTTTAACATTATGAACAAAAGATAATGCAGCTTGCTAGTCCTTTCTTCTCTACTGTACTCAATATAACTAACACTAACTTTTTTTCAATTTTGATTGGCAGAAAAAAAATTTTTTTTTTTTTTTGTTAGAACTAATAATTCCCAAAAAATTCATTTGTTAATTAAAATTTTTACTATTAAAAAATTAGAAATGAATTCTAACTATTAATATATAGATTCTACATCATAGACAGCACGAAAATTGTATACAAGATTAACGAACTCATATTTTATAAAATAATAAAAAAACAAGAGTTCTTAATACCCATAAATTAAAAGGTGTAACTAATATGAGTTCTATATATATTGTCGTTCTTATTTTGATGACTGTTCTACTTAATGAGTAATTTTCATTGTGCTCAAAAAATAGCAAACAAAATTTTTAATTCACTAATTTAAAACCATTTGCCATAGTTGATCTTACAAAAACAAAAATAGTATTTTATTATTATTATTATTATTATTATTATTATTATTATTATTATTATTATTATTATTATTATTATTATTATTATTATTATTATTATTATAAAGATACTATAGAGATATAAGGATGTAATATACAGAATATAATATAAATGTGTTCAATAAATTATAAATTTAAGTTAAAATATTTTTTAATATTTATTTTTTAACTTTACAAAGAAGCTAAAAAAGTTATGAATGTTTTTTTATTATTATGATGATGATGATGATGATAAAAATGTTGCACAAATATAAAAGTTAGTTTCATATATAAAATACATTATAAATATATATCTGAAAGATATTAAAATTAGCATTTATGATTTCAAATTTGAATATTTAAGTTATTAGTAGTATAAATATGATTTAAAGATACATGAGGTTTATAATGGGAAAAAGGGGTTAACAAGCATATTATTGAATTATAATTATATTCTCCTAGTCTAGCAACAAAAAAGGCAGGATCAAGAGTACCTGTTTAATGATACTGCATTTTGGAGAGGAACAAAAAATTGTTATTGCATTTGGTTTCATCCATTCAATAGACTACACTCTTGATTATTTAATAATAAATTATCGAATATTTTTTGTAACTCTAATTGCAATCCTTAATAATAATAAAAAATCATATAAGTCATTTTGATCTAATAATATCATTCAAAACTTTTAGCTATAGTCCATAAATTTTCACATAATGAGCTTTTAGTTAAATTATCCACCAAATGCCTAGAATTCTCAATGATGTTCAAATGTATAATGATATGCTAGTGACTTGTGGGTATTAGTGTATTTATACCGCCCTTTGCAAAAAAAAGTCCTAAAACAAGAAAATATATTTTCAATTATATTTATAACATTTTTACTGAAGAGTTTTCTTGTCTTTTAATTTTTTTTGACAATATATTTGCTAATTGAAATTTTTAAGATCTCTGAAAATTTTTATTCACAGAGAAGCACACCTTTTTTAAAATTTGAAAAAGTCAAAAACAAAAATGATGGCAGTTATCAATTTATTTAAAATATGTAATATATTCCACAAAACAATTAATGAAACATTTTTAATCTTAATATTTTTTCCAACTATTACATGCATATTCACAAGTCAAGTAAGCAGAAACATAAATATAATATTACTTTGTTTTTGTCTTAACATAATAACATATTGGCATATGTTATGTGCAAATGTAATATATTTAATTTTAAAAAAATCATTTAAATGTTTGCATGTTCATAAGAATTAATTGTTGTTTTTCTATTAATTTCTTTTGTAAAAGTTGTTTTATTAAAATATATAATTTTTAATCTTCTAACAGGTTGACATTTTATATTGTTATTTTTGGTGGTAGTTTTTGCCAATGTTCAAATTTTGATTTCAATATAAAATATTTATAGTAAAAGTCAACAACTTGGACTTAGATTCCTTAGAAAGTTAAATTTACAAATGAAAAAATTCTAAAAAATCATATCTGAACTTTTCAAATATTAAAAAATGAGTTAATGAGAACAAAACATTTTTGCAATTCAATGGTGGGCAAAAAACAGATTAAGTGAGCAACTTCAGAAAATCAATGAGTTTCTGTAACTGAAAATTTATCTTTAAAATGTGAAATGAATAAATGTTAATCAACAAAGAGCTTTGCTAATTGCTCAACAAGCTTTGAGATAAATGCTTAGCAAGAGAAAGCATTTAAATTATCTCCATCTGAAAGCCAGCTCCAATCCCCTGACCATTGGTTTCATGCGTTTGGCACTCCTCAGAGGTACTAGGATAGCTTCAGATACTAGATCTAAAAACACCAACCCAAAGCCAGCATTTATCTAAGAGTTAAATATTGAGTAGAAAATCTGAAGTTTTCAGACACCTAAATGTTTTCAAAAGCAAAGACTATAAATAGTCAATAAAAAATAAAAAAGTTATAAATCACATGACTTCACTTTTTTTTAAGCTTACACGAAATAAACAAAGAGTTTTACTAATTGCTCAACAAGCTTTGAGATAAATGCTTAGCAAGAGAAAGCATTTCAAATATCTCCATCTTTTGAAAACCACCACCCCTATCCACAGACCAATGATTTCATGCTTTTGGCACTTCTCAGAGAGGCGCTAGGGTAGCTTCAGATTTTCTACTCAATAGACCACTCTTAGATAAATGGTGGCGTTGGGTTGGTGTTTTTAGAAAAGCATGAAACCATTGGTCAGGGGATGGGGGGGGGGTTTCAGATGGAAATATTTTAAATGCTTTCTCTTGCTAAGCATTTATCTCAAAGCTTGTTAAGCAATTAGCAAAGCTCTTGGTTTATTTCCTGCAAACTTAAGAAAGAAGTGGAGTAATGTGATTTTTTATTAATAAATGTTAATCTTTGATAAATGTATAAAATCATTTTTTTTTTAAATATTAAAATTGCATTATAATTTTTTAAAATATTTCAAAAGACCCTAATATAATGTTGGTAATGATGTTGCGTAATCAGTTTTATTAACATTGTGGTCAAATTTATTAATGTCTTTTAAAAATAAAATATATGAATAAAATCAAAGTGTATACATATCCGAGGGGGGACACAAATATAACCAGAATCATTTTCGGGTTTGTATACCTGTTGTAGTATAAACTTCACCTGTTACATACTTATTGCAGGGAACCTTCTGCATTAATCTGCCAAATTCCATCACCATGTGAAATCATGAAGCCACGTAACAGACTGTTTTCTAAAGTGCATTTTACATTTTTGTCAATTTTTTATTATGACTGAAAAGTTTGATAATGTGACATTCTGTTTTTGTTTACAGAAAATGGCAAAAAAAAGTTGTATGCTTGAAACAGTTTACAAGAAAGCTGTACTCATAAAAACACAAATTTGTAAGTAGTTTAATTGTAATGTTAAATTTACCACAACCCTAAAAAGTGCCGTAAGTAAACTCCAAAGTAAAAATAACATGATCGTTTTGTTTTGTTTTTTTGCTGCAAATGGTGTGACAAAAAAAAAAACAGTGCAAGCTTCACCCCGAGAAAGTGTAATCTCTCAAAGCATTGAGTGTGAAATATTTTTTAATTAAATACAGTATAATCTAGCTTATCTAACAGCCATATTAGCTCGATCTCACATCTCTCGAATGAAAGATATCTATTTTTTGTGTGTGCAGATTTAGAAGTGGTGGAAAAAATGACAGACATTAAAAGGCATCATTTTGAGTTTTTTGGTCTACTTTGAAAAATGAAACCATGTTTAGACCAGTGTATTGCATCAAATGGTTAGTCATTTGAAAGAGATTAAATATATAACACTTAAAAATAAATAAACAACTTTTTATTATAAAATTCCAGTTATTTTTGGGTACCCCTGTGTATTCTTTTGATTTTAAATAATTACTATACAATTATTATGTAAAAATAATCAGAAATATTCAATAAACTATGCAAAAAAATCCTATTTTTGTTTTTCCAAAAATTTTCTTAAAGTAATCTCACATGCTCTGTGAAAACCAGATTACAAAAAATCAAAACCATCAAAGATATGGAATCAGGACTAAACTTATGGCAACTGAACTAAATACATTTTGATCTAATAATTAGTTCCTGGTTTTCATATTATAATTAAAAAAAACCTGTAGAAATATAACTACAATTCCCTAGTAGAAAGTTTTAAAGCAGCAGAATTACCATACTATTTCTGAAATAAATAGCCACACTATCTGTTGCATCTCATAGCTGCAAAATTAATAATAATAAAAAATAACAGAGAATTCACTTAATTTACTTATAAATATTTTAAAAGAAATTGATAGATATCTTCAGATAATTATTTAATATTTATCACTCTATGCCAAAGTGGCCCTTTTCAATCTCCTAATAATCACGTCACATACAATATACCTATAATATCTATAAAGCTTGTATGGATTGGGTTTACAATCTCTAAAAATTTTCCAAATTCAAAAAATCCTTAATCATATATCATCATGTGCAAGACTATTTCCATATCTAGAAATAGTTTTTACAATTACACTGACAAACTGGCAGCCACCCATATACAATTACTGGAATAAGTTAATTTCTCCTTTATTATGCATTCCCAATTTAATATATTGTCCTCCCTAGAATAGAATTAAATACGTGTTTTGTAAGTAAGAATCAGAAATACAATCACATTTTCTATTCATGTGTTTCATGTTTGATAATATTGGGTGGGTTATCCCCAAACTATTTAATAATAAAAATTACAACACTTCTCAATTCATTTAAAAATATATATTTATGCACACACTTGAGTCTTATACTATTCTCATTATGGTGTACCAGATATTATACATTTATGTACAGTTCAAATACAAGACACTCTAATACATTTATTTAGGAACAAAATGGATATTATATGCATAAGGGATAAAAAAATTTCACCAACTAACATTTATTCAAACATATGGTCACTAATGCACTTTGCTGAATTTATTATATGACTCACTATTATAAAATGATAATTAGATAATTAAAAGCAAAAAAGATATTAATGCAAAGATGTACATAGAAAGGTGTAAATCCTAGGCAGCAGTCAGAAAATGCTTAAGCTGCTTTCAAGATTATAATTATTTTTTTCTGTTACACATAGATTTGTATTTTTTCTCAGTTTTAGTGTGGGATAAAAGTGCAAAGTATATAATGTAAATCGCATATCCCCATTTGTTTAAAACCTCTAATCTTTTCTTACTCTATCTTATGTATAGATACTAAGTACTGCTTTGTAAACTTAGTTAAATAAAGCCTTTTAAAACTAAAAACAATTTTAAATTTAACACCAAACTTTTTAAAATGAATTAAAGTCTATTTAGGTTTACAACTTAGATTATTATAAAGTGAATTAAAGTCTATTTAGGTTTACAACTTAGATTATTATAAAGTTGTTAATTAGATGTATACAATAGAAAGCCTTTATGACCACATGAATGTTTATGAGGAATAGATATGTGTGATGATTATAATATACCATAACATGCTGTTTTTCTTTCTTTTTTTTAAATGTTATCTATTTAGGATATTTAAGAGTAAAGGGGAAAGGCTGTTTAACACTCTTTGCTCTTTTAAATTCTTTTATTAAAAATAATAATAATAATCCTTTCATACAAATACACACTACAATTCATATTGATAGAATTTTTCATTTTATTATTGGAACTTGAGAATATTTTATATTTTAGATACAGTAATAATTTGCAAAGTGTGTGATTTTTTTTTTATCATTAAATATAAACAAGGTCTTCTAAAGAAGTCAATATCATTTTGGGGGGCAAATATTAAGTAAAAAAAAAATCATTGACTTAAAAAAAAAATCCTAAGTTGCTAAACGTTGATTGTATATATGTGTGGGAGATTATAACCTGGCCTAAATAATGAATGCTGTTTCTGCATGGAATGCATATATTGGGAATCATCTATCTTTTTCGAGTGTGTGTGGTCATGTGTGTTGTTTGAGATGAAATGGAGGACGAATATAGAATGAAAATTTCTAAGTTCAAATCCCATTATTTATTTATATAAGAAACATTCAATACACTGAATGAATAGGCTAAATAAAAACAAATAATCATGGCATCTTGCTATAGTAAATGTAAAGCTAGCAGAAATAATGAATTGATATTAATTAAACTGATGATTTCTAATTTCATTATTATATCACACAATTATAGAAAAATTAAATACGAAAAAGCAAAATGGATAAATAATATAATATATTCAAAAAGTTGGCAATATTACAAAAAATAACAGACACTACTTATCAAATTTGATGACAAGTGGTATTAAAATACAGAGAAGAAATATGAGTTTTAGGTAATTCAATGAAATATAAAAGGAATTCCGCCTACAAAAGCGAAAATATTGATATCAAACGTTATTTGCTGTTTGTTTTAAACAAAGATTTTTGTCATATGTCATTTTATTAAGAAAAAAAAAACTAAATGATAAGTATAATTATAAAAGAAAATATATTTAGAAAGATTCAGTACTTCAGTAAGATAATTCCAATTTTTAATAATAAAACTGTTTTGAAAACTTTGTTAAAAATATGGATTAAAACTTTTCCTTTTACTGTGGTCTTATATATAAGTGCAGGCATTTATAAGTGTCTTGATATAAATACATATAGTGAGGACATAAAAAAAATTGTACACAAATATATATATAATGTCATACTAATAATAATTTAATTATGCTCAAAAGAAATTGACAACTATTATGATCTTTTTAATTGTATTATTACCCTGGGGTAATAATATATAAAATGTATTCACACAGACTCAAATATAAATCTTACATTAGTTAGAGAGCAGGTTTATACTAATTCTACTTTTAAAAAAGTCTCAAGGCAAAAGCTACTGTAATCAAGAATTAATAAAATAAATAACCTAATCATTGTTTATGCTAATATTCTCTTACCTTATTTTTTTAAAACATAAATTGCTGTAATGTTTACTGTTAAACACTTATAGTACAGCAAAAATTCATTACTAGTATGTGTGTATAAATGAAATAATCTGAATATACAAATAATCAAGTTAAAATAACCTAGAGAACAGCTTGAAAAATCTTTTTTCAAATAAAAAAAAAAAAATGCACTAATATTTTAATTCAACTTTAATCATATTTAATCTTCTAAATTCTAATACTGCATCAATAAAATAATTCTTTGATGACAAATTTTTCGTTTAATCTAGAAGGCAAAAATCACTAAAGAATTTATATAAAAACTAAATAATTTAAAAACAAATTTTAAACAATGGCCAAAGCAACAATTTCTCTCTCTCTAAATTCATTTTAAATGTTTCTAATATAAGAATGGCAATATTATAATTTCCCATCATATATTGTTAAAGAGAGAATAGCATTAAATGCTATTATGAGAGATGTCACTACCATAATAAACATCCCATTCTAACAACATCCTCACAATCTTTCCACTTAGATTGCACTTAACAATAACTAAAAATCAAATTGATTGCATCTTAATTTGAAAGTCATAAGCAGTTACTAATACCAAGATTGTGATTGATGCAGAATGTGCTTCTGACAATCAGTTTTTTCTGGATAGAATTAAAAATAAAAATTAAGTTAAATAATACTGTACTAGTCGAAAATATATGTCCATCCAACAAGATTTAGAATCTAAGCAAAAGTACCCCGAATCCAATCATGCCCGAATACACGGGTCAGGAGCAATCATGAATTCTAACCTATTTGCCATTCCCAAAATCTATAACACTATGGACAACAACTACACTTATACCACATAAATTCATTATATCCTGGCCCGGTGCTACAACGTTTTACATGAAAAATAAAATAGTGATGATGATGATGAGAGATTGAATGAACCCGAGATATAAGTAAAAAAAAAAAACAGAAGATAAATTTATTAAGGAGATTTGAACTACTGAATTAAAGTTAAAATATAAATATTTATTTGGACAAAATTCAAGATGAGTTATATATACAATCAACTTCACACTTTTAAAACTTTATTTTCATTATAAACATCTAACAAATTTGATACAATTATTTTCATTTTAACAAATATTAATTTAGTGCGGCAGTTACAATACTTAACGTATATTTAAAAATAGGCTTTTATTCAATGTTACAAAAATGGATTTATCTGAGTGGTTTGGTGGACGTTTTATACATTAAAATATATATATAAAGATACAATAGAGTTTCGCTGATTATACGATTTTAGTATGATGCTCTTAGCATTTAATACATACGTTTATTTTCATTTAGAGACTTTATTTATAACAATTAAAATAAGGATACATTTTGATTAGTAAGTAGACTAAAACATTATTTATTTTACATTTTCGGCATTTAATGATAGAATATAGTGAAACTCTATAACTGCGGCAACAGCTTATTTCAATAAAGGGGAGGGCAGCTTCATGAGAAGTTGGATTTAAACTCCAACGAAAAATATTAGAAAGAGAAAAACGTTTTATTATCACATATTATGATTTATTTTGCTAAATAGGCTGGAAAACTAACTTCAGGAAATGGCGGTGCTAGCATAATATCAGCGAGAGGAAATGGCACATTTGGACAGAACAAGGTCATTCTCCAATTTTTTAAAGGTGGCACACACCAGCTTCATGCTAGAGCGGTACAGAAAGAAATGGTAGGCAAGCAGTTTCTATGGGTTGGATCGTGGCATAGCCATACAGAACTTCATCTACACTAACCTGCATGTTCTAGAAGTAGACTTAGACTTCTATCATGAATGAGAACATTAAAAGATGGGAGGCTTTGAATCCCTGGAATGAGGTACAGGCAAATCAAAGCAGTATATAAATATATATTTGGAGAAGAATGACGAATGAAGAGGATCATGACTCCCTGGAATGAGGTACAAGTGAATCAGATCAAAACCCCATGCGGCTTATTAATAATTTGACATATGCCAGCAACGCTATCATAATAATATAAAGTCACTGAATTTAAACATTAAAGTAAAGCCTTAAATGGTTTATACAAATATGCAATGATATGCTAAAATAATGACCCGTGTAAGCTAAAGTCATTTATCATAAGCTAAACTATAATTAATGAAGCGTGCATTGCTCTCCCTTCTTGAATCAATATTTTGTTTAACATATTGAAAAAAACTAAAACTCACGCATTTAAAAGTGCAAATTACAAAATAGATTTAAGTCGCCAGCCTTTTGGCGATGATGATCAATAAGAAATTAATAAAATTAAAGGATACCAGTATCCATCCCAGATTGCAAAGTATTTATACATTTTGTATACATTTACGATAAAACATTCATTTAAAAGCATGTATTCATTTAAAATACAAACCTAATCTTACGAGATATTTAGAAATAAATACAACCATTAATCCCCCCTCTTCTATTCCACAGCAGGATATAGAAGTTCGTAAGACTAGGTTTGATTGGCATTGTAAGTGAAAAAATATAAAAATATCATTAAAATTAAATTATAACCGCACTAAATTATAAAAATAATAAGAAGCATGAGTTGGATGAAAGGTTTGGTAGTAACATTAGTTCAGATAGTAGAGAAGTGATACAAAAAGATTAACATACTCGTCGATTAGTGAGTTTTTTTTTTTTAAAAAATTAAACAAAGAAAACATTAATTTATAAATTAAATTACAAATTAGAATTGGCTAATGCGATTATACTGTCTTTGGGCTGGTTACTTCAGGATTCTATGAAGTATTAACAAATCTTCTGTGGCAGGTGGCATTCTTTGACGGCAAAGGCACTCTTGAGCGGTAGGAGATACATCTCTGCATGGTGAAGAGTGGAGCTGAAGACGGAAGGAAAGGCAGCTTACACTCCTCAAAAATTAAATGGACATGAAGTTGGCTAGCAACGATTGACCAAACTCTGACACAATAGATTTTTAACCCTATTTATGTCAGTTTTTAGCCACTCAAAGAATGTTTGTTTTAATTAGACTTCCTGACTCTAATGGATCCTTAATTTACAAAAATCTTTTCTCTATTGTTAGTAGAGATGCAGTCGTGAGATAACTGTTCAAAATAAATTCAAACCAATTTCCAGATTGGAAATGGATTTGAAAAATGTTAATAGCTAACTAAAATCAATTAGCTTTGTTTTAGATTTTATTTTCCTTAACTTTAATTTACAAATTCCTTTTAAAATCATGAAACAAACTTCCCACCCCTTTAATTATCCTGGACAGTTAACGACTGCACCTTCCATCTTGAATTTTTACGTAGTTTTATGACAAAAAAGTAATTGCAAAGTATTAAAATAAAAGTTAAAAAAAATACAATTTTAAAAGACACAAAATTATTTAGTATTTTTAATTATATATATGCTCCTGTAATATATCTGAGTCACGTCTATAAAAGTTAATATTTAAAATAATTAAAGACAATTTTTATTTCAGATTTATATTTATAAATCTTATAGATGCTTCTATACATATCGTTTATATACATTTTACAAACAAAAAAAGGAGCAGGATGAAACATGGGCTGTGGTAGAACAGTGAAACTTGATCTTGAACTAAGGTCGACTGTTTCAATACCAAAATACAAAAACCAATGAATGTATGGAAACATATTTCCAAAATGCCCTTAAACAATTAAAGTACTTAATATTAATCAAAACTGTAAGAAAGAATGGACCACTATTAAAAAAATGAACAATCAGAAGCAATTAAGATTGGCATGGCTAAAATAAATGTATCAATAATGTTAATAATTGGATACCCAAACAAGTTGGATCTGAAAATGTCAAACAAAAATATGAAAGATAAGATTTACAAGAAAGCAACAAATATAACTAAAATTAAATGCACTAGCCAAAAAATAAAAACTCTTTAGATGTGAAATTCAACTAATATTAGATCAGCATGCAAATAAAAATGAATCATCAAACTTCAAAAAAGAAATAATTAAAATTTTTCAAAAAATAATGGTGACAAACAAAATTGAAATTTTAAAAATAGGAATATCAACTATGTCAAAGACAGAAATTAAAAAGAATGATTCAAAACCAATATTCTTAAATCAGAAATACATAATATTATAAGTTAAGCAACAGCAAAACTTTTGCTGTGTATAGTAAATGCTAAAATCATGAAAATATTGAAGCAGGAGAAAATTAAATTATTTGTCAATTTTGTCAAGAGATTTAAAGAATCATATTTTGACTAACAGAATTTTAGTCTACAATAAAAGCAACCTAACTCATTCTAATAATTATTGAACAATAGCTTTAATTTTACATGCTTATAAAATAAATCAGTATAATTAATGCTCTGTGCAATTTAAAGCAAAGGTAGAATAATGTATTCAAGAACCAAAGATCCCAAAATATCAGCTCTTGCAACTTCCTGCCAAAACAAACTATCAATTATTTTTTATTCTATGTAATTAATGAAAATCTAAGAATAGTCAATCACTCCTCCCTTAAATATCTGATGAATAATAGGAATTCATGCCTTAAAGAAGCACAAGACATATTGAATATTTGTCAGATTAAAAAAAATTGTAATATAACAATTATATATGTAAGTATGTGTTTTATGAACTATGTTGATAAAATAAAATGTATCAATCTACAATTCATCCAAATTCTCTATGAAACCAATTCTGTGAAAATCAAAATTGACCAAACTTTATCGACAAATACAAGAAAGCGAAGGTATATATCTTTCCCATTCTTTTAAGTGCTTATAGTATAATCATCATGTGCAAAGTCACTGATGGTTGAGAAAATGAGATGCCAGAAGGAAAAAGAATAATAAAAAAATTTGAGATGCTGATAGCAAAATTGTCAGAAAAAAGCAAATAGTATAAACCTTGAAATAAAAGTCTTAAAACTGATAGTCATGATTATAGACTCTGCTGCTCATTGCTTGAAACAATAGATAAATTTGAATATCTGAATCTCATCATAGACAATAATAATCAATATGATTCAGAAATACTCAAAACAATTGTGATAGTAAAAATAGCAATAGCAACTCTTTAAAATATGAAGAGTCCAAAACATTTCAAAAACTACTAAATTAAAAGCAATCAATTGTCTTTTTTCAATGTCAATGAAACACAGAAGCTCAAAAAAGTAAATGACAAAAAGTAAAAAATGCAACCAAGATATTTTTTGTGTTATCTAAAAGATTAAATATATCTATTTTTTAAAAAATGTTTACGAGTAATAGAAGACTCTCAGTGCAGACAGAATAAAAAATTGTTGTACAGAAGTGAATGGACAAATTAGATTAGGCAGATGATCAAGCATGAATTCCAAGAGATGTTATATATGGTCCAAAATTGTAAAATATAGAAGAATTCAATGAGTGCTTCACATAATACCACTATACTTTTTTTGATAATCACAGTTTTAAACAATAATGGTAATATCATTATATAAATGAAATGTCATCATAATCATCATCATCATCAACCATTATCAATCCACTGCAGGATGAAGGTCTCTCCAAGTTTAATCCATCTTCTCCGATCTTTAACTTCTCTTCTCCACAACACTCCTGCACATTTTCTTATTTCATCCATCCATCTCACATGTGATCTCTTTCTGGGTCTTTTACAATCTCTTGGAATCCAGTTTAAAATTTCAATTGTCCATCTATTATCATCTCTTCTAGCAATATGTCCACCCCAACTCCATTTCAATCTTTTAATTTTTTCAATAAGGTCAGTAACAGCTGTTTGTTGTCTTACCCATACATTGCGTTTTCGATCTCTTCTAGTTACTCCCAACATACATCTCTCCATACTCCTTTGAGTGGTCTGAAGTCTCTGTATTGCTCTTCTATTAAGTGTCCAAGTCTCAGATCCATAAGTAAGAACTGGCAAAACACATTTGTTAAAAACCATCCATTTCAAACACATAGGCATATTTCCTTTTAGTATCAAGTTGTTTCTACCAAAAGCACTCCAACCAAGTTTAATTCTATGATTAATTTCCTCCATTATGTTTCCATCTGTATTAATAATCTGACCAAAGTATTTGTATCTGTTAACTTCTTCTAATTCTTCATAATCAATCTTTATTTTCATATTTTGAGCAAATCGATTAAACATTACTTTAGTCTTTTTAACATTTATCTTTAGTCCTACTTTTCTACTTTCATCTGCTAACTCCTGCAACATTTCCTGCAGCTCTGAAGCATTATTTGCAAAAACAACTACATCATCTGCGAAATCTAAATGACTTAAATACTCTCCATTTACTTTCACTCCTTTAGTTTCCCATTTTAATCCACAAAATACTTCTTGCAGCACTGCTGTAAAGAGTTTTGGAGATATGGAGTCACCTTGTCTTACACCTTTCTCAATGTTGATTTTTCCAGTATCATTATGTAATCTAATTGTTGCTGTTGCATTTTTATAAATATTCTTTAAAATATGACAATATCCTGGATCTATACCTTGATGATCCAATGCTTTGATCACTGAAGAAATGTGTATAGAATCGAATGCCTTTTCATAATCTACAAATCCAAAACATAATGACAACTCATATTCGTTTGTCCTTTCTATGACTTCTCTCAATACCTGGATATGATCTATTGTATTAAAACCACTTTTAAATCCAGCTTGTTCTCTTGGTTGGTGGAAATCCAAAGTTCTCTGTAGACGAGTTGTAATTATCTTGGTAAAAATTTTATATAAAACTGATAAAAGGCTGATAGGTCTGTAATTTCTAATATCTTCTTTATCACCATTTTTAAATATTAATATTATTACTGCATTCTTCCAATCTTCCGGTACATCTTTATCATTTAGACATTTGGTATATAACTTTGCTAAAATTGTTTCTATTTCTTCACCCGCTTCTTTTAATATATCAATTATAATTCCATCACTTCCTGGAGCCTTTCCTTTCTTCATACACTTAATTGCATGTCTCACTTCTTCGTTTAAAATTCTGGGCAATTCGGAAGATGTAATAGATATAGGAGGTACTTGTTCTTTATTACTATATAATTCTTGATAAAAATCTTCTACCAATTTCATGATGTCATCTCTCTTTTTAGTAATAATTCCATCTTTTTTTCTTATTGCAGATATAAATTTCCTACAATAACAAAATGTTGTTTAACATTTTTGAGACTTTTATTTTCTTCTACAGCTTTCCTTGCTATTTCACAGTTATACTTTCTTATATCATTTTCAACTCTTTTCCGTACCATTTTACAAAATTCGAGATATTCAATTCTTTTTAATACATCATTTTTGTATATCTTCATATTCCTTCTTTTCTTCATAAATTCTCTAGTCTCAGTAGAAATTTTATTAGTCAATTGCTGCTTTTTTCTACCAGCTATGTCTGTTGCAGTTTTTAAAAGTGTACCAGTTATTTTCATATTAATTTCATTCAAATCTGAATCATGTTCAAAATCTCCTAACATTTGAAACCTATTTGTAAGTTCTAATTTAAATTCATTAGAATGTTTCTGAAGATTAGTAATATCAACTGTAAATATTGTTTTTCTTAATAATTTTTGTCTCTCTAGTTTTACATTAACACATAACTTACACCTTACTAATCGATGATCACTTCCTGTGTTAAATTTATTAAGAACATTACAATCTTGAAATATGTATTTCCTGTTAGTCAAAATATAATCCAATTCTGCTGTACCTTCATTTGGATGCTTCCATGTCCATTTCCTTTTAACATTTTTCTCAAAAAATGAATTCATAATATAAAGTTTTTCTTTTTCTGCAAACTCCACAAGTCTATGTCCTCTCTCATTTCTATTACCATAACCAAAATTACCTACAGCAATTTCATCTTTCATTTGTCTACCAATTCTAGCATTAAAGTCTCCCATAATAATTTTAAAATGTTGTTCACTCTGATCAAAAGCTTTTTGTACACCCATATAAAAATCTTCTACTACTTCATCACTATGAGAACTTGTTGGGGCATAAACCTGAATTATCTGCATTTGGTATCTGCTATTAAGTTGTATAACTAATCTTGCCACTCTGTCCGATACACCATCAATCTCCACAATATTGTTCTTCCACTTTTTATTTATAATGAATCCTACTCCACTTGTATTTCCAATATGTGTGCCTTTATAATAGAGTATGTCTGAGCATGTTCATAATTAGGATACAGAATATTATTTTGGTGAATGACTGATTTGATAGTTTTTATTAAAGTTCCATACATTTTCAATATGTTGTTTTATTTCAGAAAGTTTTTAGCACTATTCAAAAGATGTTAAGTGACTTCCCAAGCAACTATCATTCAATTATAATAATAGATTTCACTATAAGAATCTTTGGCTAATATGATGGTTCCTTGAACCTAAATTCTTTGATTTCCTGTTGAAAATTAACATTAATGCCTTGCCTATCAAACATTTCCTAGTACACTGCCGAAGTTTCTCAAACATTGAATCCACTTGATCCCTATGCCTCAGAGAGGAAGAAACTTCACTACATCTCCTCTGGCACTGCCTTTCTCCTCAATCTTACAGAGGCCTTATAGTCTCGGTGATAAAAGACAAAATGCCTACTTTATCAATACTCCTTGACAACATATTGTGGATCCATTCCTAAAATATTTTCATCAACATTCATATTATTTTCACTATGGTTCACCCATTGCTGGTTCACCTTTAATAATGTCCTGGATCATCTGCTTGATTTATATATACATAAAAATTAAAAAAATTTGGAAGATTCCAGAACTTGCCCCCCTCCCCCTACATCTTTGAAACCACATGGAAGTTGATTGCTATGCCTCCCTAAGGCTAGTTCCTTTTATATTTAGATAAAAACTGCCTATACCTGAAACAATTAAAAACTGGTTTAGATGCATCCCTTCGAGATTGACTATTAATTGCCCCCATCCACAAGCCTATATCTCAGCCCTGGATATGATGACATTGACATCCATTCTGAAGGGTCTGATTTACCTATGTAATGCCATGATTTTGCATGGACAAAACTTTGGTGTCATCTTTGTGTATTTCAAGTCATGCAAGCTTAGTTACCTATCTCCAAGATACCAAACACCGGGCTTTTCCTGTTGCTCCTATGGATCACTGTAGTCCTCTTAGGTTACGTAATACAGGATATGTCATCATTGAACTTTTTTCTTCTTAGAATACCATTTAATGTATCCTAATTTTAATCATATCATAAAAGTTGTAACCAAAGTATAGAATAAAATTTTCTATATTTTTATAAAATAAAATAAAAAAAGAAACCTAAAAATTTTCTCAAGACATAATTCAGTAGCATTAATGTTCAAAATCATATTCTTAGAGGAAAAATTATATTACTATTCTAAAACTTAGATGAAGATAGAATATGATGCACTAAGTTTTTTTCCAGTTTAATAATCATCTTTATTAAAACTATCACATGGTTTAATGCCGTTATAAAGTGATGGACACTTAAGCTCAAGATCTATGAAACATAGCTCCACCTGCCACTTTCAATGCTCAGACTTCTTATAAATTCCTAATCAACAAACCATTTGATTAATTTATTTTTCATGCTTCAGAACAGTAATATAAAGTTACACTCTGAAGTTTAAGGTTCATGGATTATGGTTCCACCTATCACTTCCTGTGCTCAAACTTATTATTAATTACTATTTGATTATTTTATTTTATTGAAACCATCTATTTTGTATATAAAATATGTTTACAGAATTATAAGGCTCAAATATTTTCACATATCCCACTACTATATAATCTAGAATATATTCATTTGGAAATAGATTGATAATTTAGATCATGAAAAAAAACAACAGTAAACTAGATATAAGATCAGTGAAAAAAATCAAACAATGAATAATTAAATAAAGACTTTTTACTGTACTTAAAAATTAGTGAAAAGATAATTATTGTGCAGCTGCTCAAAGGCACAATTGTTTACTTTCTGATTAATTTAATAGTTGAAAAGAGTGAATTATCTTATCTTAGTGATAAAACAATTCATTAGAAAATAATACATATATATAAGATTAAATAAATTACATACAATAATTAATTAAACAAAAAAAAAAAACCTGCACTAAACTAGAATTTCCACTGACCTATGCCAAATAGTAGTTTTCCATTAAATTTTACAATTATTATAGATAAAATACCATTAAATGAAAAACTTTTATTCTCCAAACCAAATCTGAAAAATAATCATTTACTTTTTTACAGCAGATAAAGTAATTCTTACACATATATACAAACAAAATTAAAAAAAAAAAAAAACAACCCTCAGTAAATTTCTTTACATTAATTAACAAATCATCTTAGCTACCATTAAATTTATAAGGGCTAAAATATGGACTCTTGAATAATATTTCTGTAGTGTAATTTTCACTACACCACTCTTACATAAGATAGGGACTGGTTTCTATCCTCATTTAATAGCTTGTAGAAGGATGTAATTATAAACACATGATCAAAGACTAAAAAAAAAAAATCTAACCCCCAAGATGCACATTTCATGCTGAACCAGCATTCATCAGCTGGCTTAGACCGCAAATTCTTGCAGCTAAATTGATAAGTGACAAATGTGTTGCCCTCATAACTTCGATACAAAACTTAATGAAAAAAAGGATATTAATATTTTTTTGTCTTTTATTAGATTAGAGATTACCCTATAATGAATAATATTTCTGTAGTGTAATTTTCACTATATCACTATCATGCAAGTTAAGGACTGGTTTCTATCCACTTTCAACACCTTGTAGAAGAACTAATATTATTAATGTACTTTGATTACGTGATTTGTATCAAAATTGTGAGGGTAGGACATTTGCTATCTACATATATACTGAACAATGATAAATATATGTGTAAAAGATTGTGATCTGGATCAACTAATGAGGGTTGGTTCAGTATGAAATGTATATCTTGGGGATTATACTTTTTTTTTTAAGTCTTTGGTCATATTTATGATTACTTCCAGGCACTAAAAGTGGATAGAAACCAGTTCCTACCTTGCATGAGAGTAGTGTAGTGAAAATTACATTACAGAAATATTATTCATTTTTGGATAATCTCGTCTAATGAATGAATAATAAAAATTATTAATATACTCTTGAAATCTAAAAAAAAATCACAAATTCAAAAATTTTTGCCCGTGAACCAGGTATTTCAAATTTTTATCTTTTACTAGTCTTTCAATTTTTATTTAATATTGTATATTTTATTTTGATTTTTTTTTTTTTATATGCTTTAAAATATTTATCTAACATAAAGAGTTCATTGTACTGAGTATTAATGTTTTCTTTTATAGTATTGTTGATTCTAAGTTGATGTATGCAATGTAGATTCTAATGGTAAATTAGTTAAGGCACATTGAAAAGGACAAAAATTAATATTTGCCAAAAAGAGATTTTTTGTGTTATACATTATTGCTGTTATGTATATCATCGATTTATTTAATCTAAATTATATGGCAGAAAAAAAGGTGATTAATATTAACTAAATCATTAATAAATTTTTACTTTTGTTTCAATGCATTTATTTTGGGGTAATAATTAGAAAAATTATATGTGTTGAATATGTAAATAATGCATTAAACATTGTGGCTGTATTTTAAACACACAGCATCCCCAATTTACAATGTAGTTATGATCCCCCCCCCCCCCAAAAAAATGACAATGAAATAAATGACTCACATATAATTTATTTTCCCATTATAGCATATGAGAGATAGGTTCTGGGCAATTAAAAAAAATTTGAATTTATACAGATGTATATATATATTTGTTTGTTGTACACTAAACAGTATTAGAGTATATTTTATTGTAATTATTAATTAATTATTAGAAAATATAAAATTATTAATAAATGTTTTACTATTATTTCTATTATAACAGTTCTTCCTTATATGTCTTCCCAGTATGTGAATGTTCGCTTCTGTTTTGTCTTTTTAGTTATCAATTTCAGCTACTTTTATCTTGCTTAGACTTTTAGCTCCCAAAAAAAAAAAAAAAAACTGCTACCAAGAACATATGTAAATAAGAATAAAAAAGAACTTTAATCAATAAATATTATTAAAAAGATGTCATTGCAAGGAAATGGAAGCCATCAAAAATAATATTGAAGAGAGTTCCACTATATATTTGGACTGCTGGAAGGCATACAAAACTGATGAATTGTTAAATGCCAGATAAAAGCATTTTCACGTGAACGACAAATATAACTTCGTGAATCCAGAAAATAGGGTTCCACAAATGGCAAAATAAACAGCAGCGAGAGATATCAAGGCAACACCTCGATTCATACCTGGCGAAATTTATGTGGCATAAATTACACAAAAATGATGCATTCATTTCCATAGTGACATAAAAGAGATTTTTTCCTCCAGGATGAAAAGTTAATAAAAGTCTTATAATTTATAATTCTTTATTTTTTGTGCATTTTTTTTTTTGCTTTTTATATTATCTCGTTTTTAAAAAAAAAAAAAAAACAGTTTATTAGCATTTCTGCGGAAAATGATGGCATAGTGTTCAATCAGGTGTTCTATAAAACTATATTATTGGTGGGGGGGGGGTTCAGTAGATATTCCCATTTTGTCAGTAAAAGTAAATGTCAAATTGCTTGTTTCAACACAACAATTCCTATTATATATTAGATAATAAATATTGAATGTGTATATTTTATGTATTTTTGTAAATAATATTTAAAAAACATAATAATTTAGTGCTTGTTTTATGTGTATTTAAAGTAACATTTTGAAGTTGCATAATGGCAGTATTTTATATATTTCGGAAGGCTAAGAAAATGTACTTTTTAAGATAACAAATCAATCTGTTTTTCATGTAAAATGTTTTTAATATTGATTTATATATAGTTATAAATTTTAAAGTTTTTAGTGCGAAAGTCGAATATTATACTTTTAGTGTGAAAGTCGTATGACAAATCAAAATTTTTTTTCAAATAGTCTTTTTTAAAATCCATTTCTTGCTCAAAATCATATATATCTTTCTTATTTTTTTTAATATTTTTTAGTTGAGTATCAGTCCTGCAACACGGAGCATGTATTAGACCTGTTGCGTCTTTTCGTATTCATATCAATCTGCTGATAACTTTGTAAATCTTGCGAAAATATTATGTACAAGATCCATATACACATTATTTTTTGGAAATTTTATGAAAAATATTGTATACAAGATCAATGCCATGTACACGTTATTTTGGTCAAATCACAAGATTACAAGGTTATCAGTGGATTGATAAGAATGTGAAAAGACACAGAAGGTCTAATACATGCTCCATATTTCAGGACTAATACTAAAGTACTCTGTTAAGTCATTTTATTGTGTTAGTGATGATGTTAATAATTATTGCAGGTGAAAATTTTAAAAAAATCTACGTTCATTTATTAGCAGTTAATAGATTAAATATTATCAAATTATGGTACAGTCCTGTAAATCAAAACTACCCCAAATCTAAAATTAAACCAGACCAGCATAAAAATAATATTAAAACACAACCTAAGGTTTCACTGCTACAAGCAGACTTCTCAAGTGTAAAGAACTACAAAAAAACCACACATTATATATACTATTAAAAACTACCCACAAATCCATTCACTTCCCATCCACCCTTAATATTAAAAGAACTCTTAAATAAGTTAATTGCTTCAGAATAATAAATTTTCAATAATAAAGACTCTTTAATTCTTCTTTTGATTTCATTTCTCTCAAAGAAGACAACCTTAGCTTCATCAAAATCAATAATGTGGCCTGTATCTTTTTCATGGACATACAAAGCAGAACTAAGATATCTATTTTTAACTCTACTTTTATGAACCTTTATTCTTTCATTTAAACTCAAACTACTCTGACCTATGTAAACCTTCTTACAAAATAAACAAGGAATAAAATATACCACACCAGGAATAGTCTTTCTATCAAAAACTTCTTTTGTATTATTTAATAAATTATTCAATGTAACACCCCTTTTCCAAGCAATTTTCTTATTTCCAAACAATTTACTATTTCTACACACAATTTTATAAATGAGTTTTATGAATGCTAAAATTTGACAATTTAGCAAAAAAGAAATAAGATGCAATTCATTTAAAAGAAACAATTAAAATAATCAAATAAAATTAAATTGAAAAATATTATTCTTCATTTTAATATCATAATGCTAAATAATATTTGGTTACTCACTTATAATTCCTTCACTCTTTTTGCTAAAAGCTTGTCACATGTTTTTTTATTAACAATCCATTTTCGAGGGTGTCATGTTTTAAATAATCTAACTGGGGTTTTTTAAAGATAATTATCCTTGTTAAATAATTTGTTGAATTTTTCTTTTTTAAGATGATTATAAAAACAAAATAAATTACATAAAACTCTAAACGATTAATAATTAAATAAAATTTAATATAAATTAAATAAAAAACTTGATGAAAGAAAATTTGAATACATTTTGAAATTACACCGCCATTATATCCATTCACACAAAGTTTCATATCATGCCCATTAGCACACACTTTTCGTGCAGGCACTATTCCGTAATTTTGAAATACTTCACTGTATCCTCTTTTGTCACTGATGGATTCCAAATTTTAATCATTTTGCAAAAGGTTAAAAAAAAATAATTAACAAACAGTTTAAACAAAAATGCTACAATAAATATTAAAAAATCATGAAAATGATTGCAACGGGTTATCGGTTTGTACGTTATAATATACGTTAAAAAAAAATAATTCATTAAATGTTGTAAATGACATTTATTAAAAAAAATATTATTTTTTAAAGTTAACATGAATTTATATTTGATTTTCTTAATATTTTTTAAACTTAACAAGTAATACATGTTCGATAAAATAATTTTTGAAGAAAAAAAAGCAAATAAATACTTTGACGCTCTTAAAAATGGATAATTAATCAAAAAATCCTGGCAAGCTTCTGGCAAAGAAAGCAAAGGAATTATACATAAGTACCTAACATTTTAGTGATATGGATTCATTAAAATTTATAATGCAGTTCTAAAATTAAAATGCCAAAATAAATTATATTAAGAGAGTGACATCCAATGGCAAATTACCACTAATAATCAAGCATGACCAACTATTTGATTATTTAGTGCTCTGTTTCAGGGAAAGAACTTTACTTTTGTTGAACCCAGCTATTAGAGTGAGGAGTGGGTTTTTGCAAAATATGTTAATTCACATGCTTGTTTTAAGCATTCAATAGAAAATTCTACTACAAATTATCTAGAAATCAGATATCTGCTCTACTCCTTTAAAATCTACTTCTCTTTTATACAGAAAAAAAACATAGTTTATACATCTTTTTTCTTTCAAACATTTGCTTCCATAAATTTGAGAAATTAATTTTCCACTGTATAATAAAACAATCTAGGCCGCCTCATAAAATAATGAAGTATTGTATTTGACATTTGATTATCAACATAGACAAATTTATAAACATATACATTTATATTTGTGCCATATACACTTCAAAAATCTTTCAAATCTGGCAATGCATATGTAACTTGAATGATGTGCTTTGCGGTTTGTATTTAACCAGGATTATATAAAATCAGGATTGTTAAATTCCGTTTCTGAAGAAGATAAATGCAACAAATAAGGGTAAGCGCAAATCTTTTATTGAGATTCCAATAAAATTCTGAAAGATCAAATCCATGTGAATTTATGTGATCTGGATGAAGAAATTTATTTGAAGTTTTATGAAAAGTCCATTTCTAATTCATAATTCTTCAGTTGTTTTTAGTTTAGTCATCCAGAAAGGATACAAGATATATATTAAGTAGTGAAAGTATGTCTTTAATCAAGGTTAAGTTTATATACATTAAAACATTTTATCATCATCATCATTTTTACCATTATCAAACCATTGCAGAATGGTCTCTCCAATTTTAATCCAGTTTCTCTGATCGATAGCTTTTCTTTTCAGCATCACATCGATAAACTTCTGGAATTCATTTGTCCACCTCAAAATGCAGACTCTTTATAAGTCATTTAAAAACTCTTATGATCCAGTACTAATATTTGTTATATAATATATTCCCATATACTAACCATGTTATTCAGTTACAGGTAACAATTTTTATGTGGCATATACAAAAAGTTAACTAAAACAGCAATTGCTTTAAACCTAGTGGAAGGCCATTTTGAATTTTAAGCAATTGTAGTGAGATATAGTTTGTATATCTTCGGGATTAAAGTACTAAATGTGAAATGTTATATAATGCTAAAAAGAACAAATATTAAGGAAGGAGAAAATATAGTCATTACCTTTAAATATTAATTAGAGTTAACACTTTTACAAAAGCTTAATTTTTTTATAGATTCACACGTTTTAAATTTTTAAAGTTAAATTTTAATGTGACACTTTTCTAGATAATATATAATCAGGTTCCTTATGAAATTTTTAAAAAAGTAATATATAACATGACTTACCTGAGTTAATTCTTTATTGTAAAGCATTAGAAAAAAAATATTATTCAAACAGAGCTTTAGTTAATTGTAATTTATTAAAAAAAAAAAAAATAATATATAATATAAAAGAGCAAAGAGAAAAGATGACAGGATGTAAGACTAAAAAGTTTTTTCAGGGTGTATGTATATCACATTTCTAGATGTGATGATAACTAAATGAGAAAAAAAAAATGTTTTCAATTTAATGCAATATAAATTATTAATGAGAATAGTTGCAATACTGATGCTCATTATCTCTCCTACTTTTCATTTTCTCTTGTGGAAATGCTTATAGCTTACTATGTAGATAGCTTCTGATTATAACTATAATTTACAATAAAAATATATTTGTATATAAAAAGCAGAAAAATACTAGTCTGCAAAAATGAAAGTAAAAAAAAAAATATCCATATAGTGCAAAAAATGAAATATAATTGTACATATATTTGATAAAGATATATAATACAGATCCATATAAAACACACATGTAAGATACTGCTTGCAATAAGATTTGACAATCTTTTCATTATAATTATTATTTACATAAAAATGCTGATAGAAAATATCCCTCTGAACTTCATATAAAATTACAATTGGCTATGTTCTACGCATTTTGAGCTGTATATATATTAGAGTACAAATAGACATTCTGCAACACAAAACAGACCTTTATTCTACTGCATTATAAATTTATTTATATAACAAAAAATATTAAAAATATTGTATAGTTACGGTTGGTGAAAATATTACTTCTGCAGTTTCATATACTATTATGATTGCTTGAATTCTAAGCTCTTGGATGTACATCTAGATGCATCAGAATTAAATTATAATTCTTTTAAAAAGAAAAAAATTACAGTTCATTCTTTTCCATGAAGGTTTGTCAAAGAAAACAAAATTCAAAAACTCCAAAATGTTCATAAAAAAACACAATTTTTATCATACAGAACAAAAAAAACAGTTAGAAAGCTGATTAAATAAAGAAAGAACATATGTGTGTACTCCTTACCAATCATGTGCTATCTTGATTTAAATTCTTTGATTGGCCAAAATTCAACAAATAAGAAAATTTGAGCAGCTTCAGCAGAAACACATTACATTTTTGTTAACTTTGGCAAGAACTGTATAAGTATGTAAATTTTTAAGACAATGTTGCCACATAAAATTATAAAATCAGCGTGCTGTGAATTCTGTTTCTTTTATCCATGTTTTTGTAGCAATTACCAATTGACCAATAGTATAAAATATATTTATATTACATCTTTTGCTTGTTGTTGTACAACTGTGAATAAAAACATTCATATTGTCAATCTGTACATGTATATAAAATCAATCTTATCTAATTAACAAAATGTTCAAAAACTGAAGGTATTATTATTTTGATTTTTAACCATCAAAACATCACATGATCACTATTTCATATGCTTACACAGGCTGTTAATAACAGTAGCAAACTCTCCATACAGTAGTGCCACCATATGCAAGCCTTCATAATCAATGGATGTAGGAAGGTTTGTGCATAAAATCTCAATCTAGTATCTACTCATCCAATATCCCCAGAGTAGTTTCTAAGTCTGTGGCTTCCATTAGTGAGGAGCCTTGGATTTGAGAAGACTGCACTTACATCTTAGGATCTAATGCAACTCTCCAGAAGCCACCTTGTACCTATTTTGTTAGCTATATAAAGCTAGGACCCCAAGATAAAAACATAAGAATGTTTTCAACTCAAGCTTATTTGCTTGTATAGTCATATAGATCTGACCTCTTTGGTTTTTCAAAAACCCCATTCACCAATATCATATGCTTACACAGACTGTTAATATCAATAGCAACCTCTCCATTCAGTAGTGTCACTAAGTGCAGGCTATAAACTAGAAACTAGTCTGCAGATATTAGATAAGTAGGCATTAGCTAGGGATTTTATGCACAAATTTTCCTGCATCCATTAATTACGAAGGCTTGCATTCGGTAGCAATACTGTGTGGAGGGTTTGCTACTATTATTTTGATTTTTCCATTATTGAGAAAGATTTCCTTTTAATGTCAATTGGACTGCCATATTCACTTTTTCAAAACATGCAGATCCATTAAACCATGATTTAAATATATATATATATATATTAAAAAAATTAGAAATTTGTAAATTTGGCATATACCTATATTAGATAACAAATTAGTAATTTTCTTGTATTGTGTGCACATGCTAATTTATTGCTGTTATGAAATTGAAAATTAAAATTTTGTTTAAAATGAATCCAAATCACAAAATGAAATTAAGTGATTTAGCATTGGGAAAAAAAAAGATATCTGTGCCAAGATTATATATATATTCCTAAAACAGCTAAAAGTAAAATCTGGAAATAAATTTGTCAATGAGAAATATTAATAAAAAAAATAATAATGTTCCAATAATGTATTGCATCAGAAAGTATTGAGCCCATATAAAATCTAGCAAAGTTGTTGCTATTTGTATAGGCAAGCACAAATGGAAATTCACATTTAATATCATATAAGTATTGAATGATTTGCACTTTATTATAATCATCAATTTTCATCTTAAAAAAATAAAAAATACAATGGATTACAATACAACAAATGCAATTAATTCCAAAAGTACATTCATTAAACAATGTGTTCATTCAACAGAACATTGAAATGTGTTTATTTAAGGGTAATCCATTCTAGGCCTATGCTCTAAAGCAGAGTTACCATTCCACACAATCACTTAAACAATAAAAATATAATAAAAAATAAAAAATATTAAATGTAAAAGTACATATAAAATTAATCAAGTAACACTGCACTAACAACCAAAATTACTTTTAAAACCATTAAAAAAAAATGTTATATTGAAGCTAACATGTACTACTTTCTTTAATTTACATTAATGTTTCGATCTATTCCATGATATTACACGAATCATTTGATTTGGAAATTGTTTTTGTTATCCAGTGCATTTTTTATTTCATCCTTAATTTTTTTGAAAAAATTAAATCTGATAGTTTTACCACTCTTCAACTTGAAAATCATTTCTTTTCAAATATTCATGTTAGTTTTCTAATTCCATTTTTCTAATTCATGCTAAAATTATTATGCAAAATATTCTTAGAACAATTTAAATATATATATATAGTAGTTTCATTGTGAAAGATACTAATAAAAAATAAAACTAAATTAATAAAAAAAAAAAATGCATATAAAATGTTTGAAATATGTCTAATAAACAGCTTAAAATAATTGAAAGATAGAAGTTAACACTTATGTACTTTGATTATCATTTTCTGTTTAGTATCATAGTTAAGAATTGTTTAAATTATGTAATTAAAAGATAATAAGCTATTTTTTAAAGAAAACAAATTATTTCATTTTTTCCATAGCTATAAGTTATTTCATGACATTTTAACAATATTTCAGTTAAAATAATTTTATTTTGCACAATTATTATTTACATTCATTAATTTAGCCATTTTGATTTTAATATTATTATGGGAATTGTTGAGATAACATTATTAAAGTGTAACAGTAAGCTGTTTCTTTTAAATTTGAAGATTATTTTATTTTAACATATATTCATTATTTGTAATAACATTTTAAATAATAATTAATCTAAAAATAATTTTGATTTGCCACAAATTTATTTAAACACAAAGTTATTTATATAAAAAATTAAATGTACAATTTACACCTGGATTTAATTATTTTGAGTGCTCAATAGTATTAATTTAAAATTATGTGTTTATAGAAAGCTTATAAAAAAAATTGTGTTAAATTAAAATGTAATGCATTCTAATATTGTAATTTATATAAACATTTCATTTTTAAATTTAACCAAAGTGCAAATCATTAAGAAAATAATTATTATATCTTAAATACTGTATAAAAACATTTGTTTTATGTTTGATAAGTCAATTAAAATGAAGATGAAAATCTAAATTAAATTGGTAACTAAAGCTTACAAAATGTGTTTGTTATATGATTTAGTGGTCATACTTTGAACTTTAATAATGTGTATAGTGCATGATTTTGATATTGCTTGAATCATATAATTGTGGACACTATTGTAATTTTAATTTTTTTTTTTTTTGAAAGAGAATAATTTTTCACATACATACTCATCTAGATTTAAGTAAAGTATATCCTGATGTAAATGTGTTCTCTCAATTTATTACTCCACTAATGTTTGTGAAACTGCATTACTCACATTTGTTGTTGTTGTTGTTGTTAATTTTAATGAAATTACATGTTTAAAATGACTGTCTTATGTATATATATATTTTGGTGTTTAAATGCAAATTACAATAGAGTGCACTATATAAAGTAAAAGGCAAAATGGTATAAACAAGACATTCCTATTATATTTACTAAATAAATAATAAGTAAAAGACATAGATATATAGGTAAACAAATTTATAATATCAGAATGCATAATATTAAAGAATTAAATATATAATTGGTACAAATGTAACAATATGTAAGTTTAAGAATAATACAGACGTACATATACATCACCAATAAATAGTATGATGATAATTTCTTGCTATTTACTGATCCACACTTACTCACTACAAACTGATCCGTATTTATTCAGAAATGCTAGTAATGGTTCTTTGATTTTTAAGTTTAAGGATATAACATTAAATCTTTTCATAAGTTATTTCTGATATCCTAGTTTAAAGGTAATCTATTGGCATTAATCTATTGAAAAAATAAACTAATTCATAAAACTAATTTACTATAAAAACAGTTATTTCATAGTACTAATTTAGCATAAAAACATTATTCTTAAAACATATAAAATTTTATCAATATAAGATTATATGCAAAATATAATTTCCCTTCACACATCTGTTTACATAGATTAACATGCCCACATACTCAGTATATTAGCATGCATTTTTGGAATTAATAAAACAATAATACATAATTTTAAAATGAAAATTTAATGTTATAAATATACAAAAAGAATGATATAATTATATTTATGATAAATAAAAAAATGTAAATAAAGAATATAGTAATTATAAATCAAAATTCACATAACAGGCAGACCTGAATAGATTAATTAAAACAATATAAAAATTTACTCACAGGGTCTAAATGGATTAAATTCAACTTCTAACTCTTCATCTCTACAAATGTTCTCAATTTTTTCCCACTCCTATATATACATTTATTTATTTTTTAAATATTTTATAAAAATTTAATAAATTAAATCTATACAGAAAATATTAATTTAATAAATCAATATTTTGACAAATATTCTTTGTTTCTTTTTAATTTATATATTAGAAAATATTAATTATGATAATTTTCAAACTATTTATTTCTCAATTCTCTAAACTTGAGAACTGTTTTTTATTCTACAGATATAAGATTTTTTATTGTTTCCCTATTAATAATATTTACTTTATCCCTGAACTAAGCATTTATTTTATATATTTTTTCTTCATCATTGAGATCAGCTAGTCCAGTGATATACGAAGCACACATCTGATTCAAACTAATACTATCCTCAATTAATGTAAATATATAGATCATTACCAAAGATGTAAAACAAATTTAGATATCATTGACTGACTTTACTTGATAATTTTTAAGTTATCAAAACTTTTTTTCTTTTACTATCTTTTCTAGAAAGTGAAGTTTCAAAGATCTAGGGTTTCATAATTCTACTTTAGTCAGCAAAAAAATAAAATAATAAATGGCAATCAATAGAAAGTAAAAAAAAAATACACATATTCCAATGCAAAATAAAAAAAACCATCTGACTATTTAGAAACTCATTGTGCAAGTGCTCTTAATTATTTACAATTAACAAAAGTATCAGGCCTTTCTCTAGATTAATTAGAAAGCACATAATTTTCTTAATCAAGAAGACATTTTTGTTTTCTCATTAAACAAATAATTTTCATATCCTTTTCTTCTTTGGTCATTTGCCTTAATTTTTTTTTTCTCTTAAATAATATCCTTAATAACTTTTAAAGAATCTGAGATTTTAGCATCTACACAAGACTAATTACAGTTAACAAGTTTAATATCCTGTCTTTTCCTTGAATTACAATTTTATTATGAACTTAATGAATTTAAAATTATAAAGCAAACTATTTAAGCCAGGCATAAATCCTGATTTATATACATTTTTTTTTTCCTTTTTGTTTGCCTTATATTTTACAAATCAATATTATATATATATACAGACACAAATATGTTAATTCATTTGCAAATATACACATATGTATTTCTTATTTACAGTATTAACATTTCTTACCTAAACGAAGGCAGGAGCGATTCTGCAGAAACAGTTAATGCAATACTACTATATTAATTATGTGCTGACGAATCTGGTAAATATATCTTTTATTCCTTATCTATATATGTGTCTGCTCCTACAGACGTGACTATATTTCAGTATAGAGCACCAAACATTAACTTATGATTGGTGATTCATCATGGTGATAAAATGTGTTAATATTTATCACTTACATATGATTATATAAATAAAACTTTTTTATTTTATTCATACAATTGGGCAATATATTTTTTTCCAGGAAATATTTTCATATTTTCAAATAACAGCATTTACTAATCTTTCAAATAAATCAGTAGAGTTTATTATATTTAACAAAAAGAGATTTTATAAGCATATTTATTTTACTGAAGCAATTATAAATATTCATATTATTTGAATGCCTGTATTTGTGTATATATTTTCAAATTCACAATTTTTCAAATAATTTTAGTTTTGCTTTTAAATAATATTAATATTACGTATTGCTTTTTTATGCAGAATGTTTGTTAGAAACTGTGTGGTATACTTTATTTAAAATTGGGGGGGGGGGTCGTCTTAATCCGAAAGTGAGATTAATTGCAATGTAGTTACTATCTAGAACACCCATTAGGTATTTGGGATTAGTCCGGCAGCGAAACTTTAGTCTTCATTAAAATCCTTATGATTATCTATGATCACTAAATATTTGATAGTATTTAATTAAATAAGTAAATTTAACTTTCAAAGATAATTTGCTGAAAATCTCAAGAGTATTGTTTACATCTACTATACCTTCTTTATTAACTTTTAGTTACTACTGACCTACTTACGCTTTAAAGATAGCCATCTTTTGCCACTGAAATAAATTGGACATTAATACATAAAAAGTGGAGTTGTTATTTAAAATTTTATTAAAAATTATTCTTTAAATATTTGAAAGTTAAATTTACTCAATCGATTAAATAAAACGTACTACCAAATATTCAGCAATCATAAATAATCATAAGTAATGAAGGCTAAAATTTCACCGCCTAATACGTAAATACCCACCATTACATTGAAAGTTTTTATAGCAAGAAATAAAAACGTATCTTTATATGTATAACGATATGGAAAATGCAAACTATTGTTTCACGATCGTTGCTAAACGGAAAAGAATTTCAATGTTCCTTGATGTAGAAATTGTTTATGTTATCAATTACGATAAAAAAAGAAAAATGATTACAGTGCAAAGACATTTTGCAGTACTACTTTGACAAGTCTCAACTTTTATTTTAATGAATCCACAACAGCATTTATCTCAGAATAAAGAATTATTCCTCCCCTCTCTCGTCTATCCAATTTACAAAAGTTTTTGTTTCTTATTACTTTCTTTTTTAACACCAGCAATACAATTAAACAAACGCTTATTTCTCTACTGTGTACATGTGTTTTAGTAAAGTGTAAAACTAATATAATCGTATGATTTATTGCCCAATCACACTAATGGCAGATGAGCATTTGGTAGTTCCAATCTATGAGGTTGAGTTGACACACATACACTGCTCTTATATTATTTTCCTGAGGAACAATCCTGGAATTTTTAGTTCTAAATCCAATATTCTGCTATTGAATTAAATTTCACAAAGCCTTAATAATTTGAGAGGTTTCAGAACTCTGTGTGAAGGCATGTGATATTAAGGGAGCAAAATACTATAATCAGTGTCACTGTGATGTACAGAGAATTCAATTTTCTTTAAATGAATCTTGAATGACAACAATGTTAGATAAAGTATAGAATAAAAATCTACAGCAAACTATTAGTTTAGTCATAGCTTTTTGCATATTTATCATAAGATTTTATTATCATACAAAGTCAGTTAAAAATATTAGTTGCAAATTTCACTTTATTTAACAATGACCTAGTTAATAAAACTTATCTTATACCACTTCCATTGTCATGGATTCAAATATCTATGACTCATAATTTTTTTATCTCATTCTCTGATGGCCATCCAAAATATAATCCATTTAACTATGTAGCAGTCTAAATAAAAGTATCACCTCAACTAATAAAATAGAGCAAATAAGCTTGAAATTAGTCATATCATTAATTTGTGAAATCTTATTTTTTTTACCTAAGAACATGTATAAGTTATGAAATTTTTTGTACAATTCCATAGACAATAAAAGTTATCCTTTAATCAATGTTAATGATATTTTTAAAAGAAACATTAACAAAAAATATAGTTATGCTCTCTTAGAATTCTTATAGTATTTGTTTTTTAATATTCATTTAATTAAAACATTAGTACAAAAAAAAAAATCTAACTAAGTAATCAGTTTAACAAAAAGAACTAATAATATTAAGCTTATATTTAATTTATAAAATAAACTATATAAAATGAGATATTTTTTATATTCTTTGAAGCTGATCAGAGATTCTTATTGTTTTTTTCCAAGATATTTCTTATAATAAGTCAATGGCATCCAGAATTTTAGAAATATGAGTGCTATTACTCTGTATCTTGTTTAATGCAATAATAAAATGATGGACTTAAAATTAAATATTCCAGTATCAATTTTCAGCTGAAGAAAGTAAAAATAAAGTTATATCAATTGAATGGAACAGTTGTACTCAATCTGTCACTTGAGGGCTGGAATATCATGTGACCTCTTCTGACAACAGATCATATGATTATTTATTTATTTAATACAATAATCTAAATAAATGTATTTTTTGCTTGTTTGTCTTAATTTTATTTGACAATGTAACTAATTATATTCCTAACAGAATACTTAAAGCTCTAAATATATAAGCAACATATTTAAAAATATTTATTAATTTATAATCTGGTATTGTGGGAAATGCTGCACAACCATGTATATCCCTTCCCCAGAAACACCATTGATAATATTTTATTTGACAATGTAACTAATTATATTCCTAACAGAATACTTAAAGCTCTAAATATATAAGCAACATATTTAAAAATATTTATTAATTTATAATCTGGTATTGTGGGAAATGCTGCACAACCATGTATATCCCTTCCTCAGAAACACCATTGATAATAATTAATAAATAACAGTAATCGTTAATAATTATATTTTGTCTATAAATAATAAAATTTCAAAGAGACTATTATCTATTAGGATTTCTGACAATCATTCAAATATATTATGGCAAAAATGTAACAACAACAACAAAAAAAGAAGTCTTGCATTGGTGGTCGAGAGGTCAGCGCGATTGTCTTGCATTTGCAGGCAGTTGCCCAGGTTGCAGGTTCGCGTCCTGGCTGATGCTATGACACTTAAAAAAAAAAAGAATTAAATGTCATTGCAAAGAATATTTTTTCCCCAATAGGCCAATGATAAAATGAAAAAAGAAAATATTACCACCACCACACACACACACACACACACACACACACACACACACACACACACACACACACACACACCATTAATTTTTCAGCTAACAGTAGATCACTATATCCATAACATCTGACTACAAGCCCACACCACCATAATCTAGATATGTGGATAATATTAAATGTAATATGTATATAACTATGATACAAATAGAATTAAAAATTATTTAACATAATAAGACAACAAAAAATATATTATACATGTATATGTAGAAGCTTTTAACCATTAATAAATCTATTTTTATGCAGTACTTCTAAATTTGCATTATGTAACAAAAATAAGTTTATAATTAAATATTTGTATTTAATAAAAAAACTAGATCAATTTTTAAAAAAAATAGCTAACCAGAAGAAGATAATATATTTTAACATTAATGTTTTTAAAAAATACACATACACATTAAAACATCAACAAAAGTAAAAGTTACTACCCTTTTTCTTCATTTTTCTTTATGATGAAAACCAATGATATTAAATGCAAAAATTATATTATCAAATTCAAACATGTCTGCCTCTATAGGGAGTAATCATATGCAAGTGATATCAGTAGTATTTTGTGATCATGTCACCAAGCAGTTGTAATGTAAACTATAAAATTATTTTTTTGTTTTTTATTTCCTTTTTTTTTTTAGTATTATAGATTTATGAACATTTTCCATTATTTTTTATTATTATATTTTATCAGTATCAGTAAATGTATCAGTAGATTTATGATATGATAACCTCACTGTATCAAAATGATTATTAATATTAGTTTTGCATTTCAAAGGTGTGATCTATTCTTGTAGCTCAATTCTATAAAATTTCCGCTAACTTTCAATAAAAGCTATTAAAAGGATTGAATTTAAAATCTATCAATCACTAAATATATTTAATGCAATAATTAATTCATAAAAATAAAAACATTTTATTCCAGAAATAGTTCTATTGGAAAATGGCTATGCTACATTTATAAGCAGATTGCTTACAACTATTTTCATGAGTGATAACAATTATAGTTGTGAAGACAATATGTGATGCTCTTATTGTAGTTTCAAGATAAAAACTTTAATATATTTTAAGCATTAAATATTTTTAGTTATAATGTGGCATTTAATTTTTTTATTTTATTAAAAATGTGTAATCAAAATGCAAAAATAAAAACCTAGAATTAGATTTTGAAAACCACATTTCTAATACAAAATGGAATGTAAATTATTTAACTGTCAAATATCTCAAAGAATTGTATTTCTTTCACTTCTTTTTTTTTTTTTTTTTGCAATGATAATATAGCTAGCTACGTTACAAATAAAAAAAAAACATTATTATTACGGCACTAAACATTCATTATTATAATTAAAGCTTATACAAAAGCAAAAAAAAAAACTATAAAGAAATAAAAGATTTAAGTACTATATGTCATCTTGAACCAAAACCACATTTTTTTATTAAACATTTAGTAATCTAATATTAGAGCTATTAATGAAAAAATATAATAACATCCAACAACTATTTAATACCTTTCAGTCAAAAACTATACACATATCAGGACATACTCTTTTTATTATATGCACTATAGTACACAAGATGCTATTAATCTTTAACAACATTCTCAGGAGACACCCCATCACACTCACAAACTAAAAAAATCCAACAAAGAAATCATAAAATAAGTAAAAACATCTATTCAAGCATCTGGTCTCTATTATGGTTGTACTAAAATTGTAACAAGATGACAATACTTCATAGAACTAAATAAACAACAACAAATACAATACTTAATGTAAATAGTTGTATAAAAAAGATAAACCACATTATAAACTGAAAAACTATGATATTTTGAAATTATTTTTTTTTTTGTAAATATATCTTGATGTTTTTCTTGTAAATAACTCTGGGGCTATTTATAACAAAAAAGCTCTGTAACTTTATATAAGTTAATAAAACTCCTTTAACTTATTTTGATCTTATTACTAGAATAACTGTCAAATATACAAAACAAATTATCATTTGAATCAATCCAATGCCATATAGCTTTTTAACCTACTTTTCCCTTAGCAATTTTATCTTCAAAATCGAAAGCAAGCCTAAAAACACTTTTTATTTATTTTATGTTTTACAAATGTAAGGATAACCAATTAAATGTTTAAAATAGGAAACACTTTTTTTATTTGTAAGAATTTAAGAAGGAACAATTTTCATTACTTTATCAAAAGAAAAATTTGTTTTGGAATATAATCATTTAAAATATACAGAAATGTATTTATACTATATTTTTTTATTATTTCAATCTTTACATTTTTAAATTATACATTTGTTTACAGTTCATGTCTAATTTTTTTGATTGTAAAATGTAATTATGGTTTCTGGAATTTAATTTTTGAATAGTACAAAATATCTAAATTTTATTTGCCTTTGATATCTTCTAATTTCAAATTCAAACTGTAAATATCATATCTTCCTTTACATTTAGAAAATAATAATGACAAATAATAATTACAAAAAATAAAATTTTAATGCCAGTACATAAATAAGTAATATAATAATATTGAAAATGGCCCCTGTTTTTAAATAATAGATTTTGTATATAACTGTGTCTGAAAATATTGCTCATGGCTTGGTGAAGTTTCTAATTAGTCAAGCTGTGAAATCTTTTATAACATTTAACAACTACTCAAGTGTGATATCAAAACTGTGTTAATAGAAGGCATAATTAAAGACACCCTCCCTCCCCCCCCCCTAATAATTTTTTTTTTTTTATAAGAAATGTTTTCTTTTATTTTTTTTTTGTAGATATCAAAATTAATTTCTGTTAAAAAAAAAAATAATAATAATTTATTTATTTCTTTAAAAAACTTAACATGTTTATTAATTTGTGTGGTGATTATACACAGAAATTACATTGGTTTATACTTTTAAGACTACAAATAATAATGATAAAATTTCTCTAAGTTATGATTGTAAAAAAAAAAAAAATTCTAAAATGATTTAATTACAATGAAAGTAATTTTATTTTTTTAAAATAAAATCATTTTAAGTAAGTATTTGTGATACTTACATATTAGACCTGCTGTGCCTTTTCACATCCACATCATTCCGCCAATAAATTTCTAATCTTGTGATTCCATTAAATAAATCTTGCGATTTCATCAAATAATGTGAACACATAAACTTCTGATGAAGTTAAGTGATAAATTTGTACACAAAAATAATAAAAATACATTACGATATTAAATAAAAACAAATAGTTGTCAGTTTTTAATATGGCATTCTGCTGCCGCAAACACTATCATCATCTTCCACCCGAAAGGTATGGCATTCTGCTGTCTCAAACACTGGCAGGGAGACCAACTATTTCATCGTGGTAACTGAAGATAAAACAAAGTGAACTCTGATGGAAATAATCAAAGAAAATGTGGAAGAGGGCTCGACAATTTATTTAGATGGTTGGAAAATGTATAAAACTGAGGAACTATAATCTGTCGAAAATAAACACTTTTGTGTCAACCATAGATGATGCTTTCCTTTGCATTCTGAATGATATCAAAAGAATTAGCCTATCACAGTGATTTCATTTTGATAAAAGTTTACTAATTTCTTTTTCCCTGATTTTGATAAGTTTACTAAAAAAAAATTTTAACAAAAGAAATATAATTAGACATTTCTTAATCCCATTCAAGCATTATATCACATAAACACATGTGGTTTAATTCTCCATTTTGTTATAGATAGCCAGATATAGGATTTTTTTTGTAATCTGTCCATATTTTCTGCCATAGTTAATATATGTATTTTTTTCCTTTTTTGTTTAACTGTATCATATTGCAAGATGACACAATTTTGAGATTTTTAAAAGTAAAATTTTCATTTTTTTTCCCCCTGGTGAAAATTTTGCAAAACTTTTTTTTTTACAGCTTTATAATTCTTATAAATTTATTTTCTAATATTTTAATTAGAAAAAAAGTCAAAAGATTGTGGGAAAATTGAATAATCGATATTACAAAGGCACTTAAATCACAGTTTGATGAGTAGATATTGTTTATTTTGGGATCACGAACTTTGCTAAGTGTACTTTGTAGCAATATTATGATCGTCAAAAAAATATGACGATGGTCTAAAAATTTGATTTTTTTTTGGAAAATTTATAATTATATTTGTATTGTAATTGTGTAATAATTATTAAAAATCAAAAATATTATTACATATTTATTTTTTATAGAAATGTTTTATTTTTAAATATAAAATAATATTTTCTTCTGAATATTGTTACTATAGAGATTATGGTTGCAGGAAAACAGTTTTCTAGAAATGAAATCACTTAGCAGATTAATTATAATATTCAGCAATATTGTAAAAATTATGAAAAAATTCTTAACTTTTAAAGCATAAATTGATAGATTTAATGGTTATTAAAAAAATTTGTTCAGATTTTTAAATCAAACATAAAACGAAGAAGATTTCATTCATTTATAAATTGAATCAGCTCCACCTGAAATTTGATATGACAGCACTTTGTTTTGATCAAATGTGATTTTTTAAAATTTATTTAATTTCTGAACAAAAATATATATTGAATAAGATTAAATTTATTATATTCTGATAAAACAGGCAAAACTTTCCATACAGTAGTGCCATTCAGTGCAAGCCAGAATAATCAATGGATGGCAGAAGGCTTGCGCATAAAATCCCTATCTAGTGCCTAGTCATCCAATATTCTCAGATTAGTTTCTGGCTTGTGGTTTTCATTAGTAAGGAGCCTTGGATCTGATAGTATTGCACCTAGATCTTAGGATCTAATGCATCCTCCAGCAGCCATCTTTTATCTCTACTTAATTACAAAACTATGAGAATAAAATTGAAAACACAATATTTTTCAATCTAAGCTCATTACTTTATATATTCATATAGGTCTGAACTCAGTTTGGTACCCATATATTTAGATGTAAAAGGTGGCTGCTGGAGGGTTGCACTAGATCCTAAGATCTAGGTGCAGTGCTCTCAGATCCAAGGCTCCTCATTGATAAAGACCACAAGCCAGAAACTAGTCTGGGGATATTAGATGAGTATATGCTAGATAGGAAATTTATGCACAAGCCTTCTGGCATCCATTGATTACTCTGGCTTGCACTGAGTGGCACTACTGTATGAGGAGTTTGCTTGTTTTAATAACAGTTATAGCAAGCATAAGAAATGGTGATCATGTGATATATTCCGATAAATAATAATGGTTTAAGATAAAAATGAAAGTTGAAAACTTCAATCTAATGAGAGCGAAGAAATCTGTCAGAATACAGGGGGGTTAATTTACTGTCCATTTTGTAGTTGATATACTAATTATTTTCTATTTATGTAAGTATCAGTGATTAAAATTTACCAATTGCTGCCTGCTACTGAGGAATAATAAAGCTTGGAGGCCTTCTGCACACAGACACACGATTGTTTCATTGTGAGAATCATAATGTGTTTTTATTATTTTTCTGTACAAATTTATATTTTTCATAGTGTTAAAAATGTCCTTTTTCCGGTTTATGTAATAATATATACATAGGGTGAATTTTTATAAATTTATCACTTAAGTTTATCAGGGGTTCCAGTATACATGTTATTTGATAAAACCGCAAAATAAAAAAGTTATCGGCTGACTGATACTATGTAAAATGCCAAAGCAGGTCTAATATGTAAGTACCAATGAATTGTAAATAATTCAAGATTATGATCTAAAAAAAAGATTTACCTATTCTAAAATTTGCAAATAGTATAAATTATAAGCCTAAAAGAATCTATTAAATTCATTAGCATTCACTGAAACATGATTAGTTTGCTTTAAAAATCAAACCAAAGAATATTTGTTTATTAAAGCAATAAATAAATATTTATTGCATAGAAAAGTTATTTCCTTTTTTTTTTTCAATAAAAATATTTCTAAACTTGTAAAATAGTTGTCAAAATTTTTAAAAACATTAAATACATTATTTTATAATTATTTATTGATAACAAATAATAGACAATTTATTTATTGGTAATTTTTTATTTATTGATGCAATAAATTAGCTGGTAATAAATTTGCTTTCTTGTAAAGTTTGACCAGACAGGGAAATTTTCAAACCAATATCTTTGTAAAAATAAATAATAATCAATTCTGCTTACATTTCACTCAGTCTCTTGCCATTTATAATTATTATTACTAAATAATTAATAAACCCACAAAATAACTGTTTTCATTCTTTTGTATTCATTTGCTTACCCGATTTCATTCTAAATTACCTAAATAAATAAATAAAAAAGATTAAGTAAAATCAAAAATAATTAAATATTATTGTTCAAATCTTAACAGCTAAACCCAAACTCTCAAAATAAATTATTTTATGGATAAATAGAACTATTTATTAAGATTTATTACTAATCAATAATATAAATATTTTGATTATAATAAAAAAACTTATATTTACGTTTTTAATTTTCTACGCTTCCTTTTCCCATTAGACAGTGGATATTATTTTAAAATTTACATATTGCACATTAAATAAGTGTCAGATAAAAAGACGTTTATAAAAATGTTTTCTGGCTTTTTTTTTCTATTTTTGATTGAAGGAGTTAAGAAGCAATATTTTTTTAAAAATAAGATTTATTTACATCTAATTATTATGATAAACTTTATATCGTATTTAAGTAGAGTATGTGAATTTGTAAAATTCTCTATACTCTGAATAAATTATAAGTTTTGTCATTTGATACCACCTTTTTAAAAGAATTTATTCTAGCATCATAAACTTTAATGAGCTCTTATCTACTTATATATAATATACAAAAAATGGAAAAGATATTAAAATATTATAATATATAAATCGTGAAAACAAAGTGAATAAAAAAATTAAGATTTAGCAAAAATAAAATGACGCGTATATTTATGTGAGTGAAAATACAGATGAGATTACATAAATGTATTTATGATAGTTACAACTAATCAAGAAAACTAATTTTCGAAAATTCAATTAAATGCTTGAAATTTATTCGCTGATATAAAAGTGTGTGTGTGTGTGTAAGATGTAGAAGTGTGTGTGTGTGTGTGTGTGTGTGTGTGTGTGTGTGTGTGTGTGTGTGTGTGTGTGTGTGTGTATAAAAGTGTGTGTGTGTGTGTAAGATCTAGAAGTCAACAGAAGAAATCATAAGCAAAATGTACTTTTAAAATCAAAGTCTATGTGGTTAGCATAGCTGCCTTCCAAGTAGCTGGCCCGGGTTCGCTTCCCGGTCGACGCATTTGACATATGAAAAAAAAATCAGTCTCTAAAACAAATTTAAGTACACAGCACTTGGATGTGTCCTCGAGATCCAATTAAAAGTTTATTATTTCAGTGATGCACAATCACTAAGGAAAATTAATAAAGCAGTCATTTCTGTTGGAAAACTAACAGTAATACAAAACACATCAGATAACTGAATCATTTTTATTTAAGTGAGACATTTACAGATAAATAATTATGGTCACATGAATTGAAAAATCGATAAAGACCAAAATATGTAATTAAATATATACCATATAACATAATATTCTTATAAAGTGGATAAAAGGGAAGCGTTTATTTCCAAAAGAGGAATAATATATTAGTCATGCAATAATATTGAACGTTAAAAAAAAAAAAGTCCACTTCTAGTTCCAGTGAATTATATGTGTAATTTAATTAATAATAGTGAAATCTCTTTTTCAATTCGGGGGGGGGGGGGCGTTAACGGGTGCAAAAGATTTATTTATTCTGGCAATTATCTTAGAAAAAAAGCATATAGAGTGTAACACAGGTATTAATTAGTTTAATGTTTTGAGATAAAAAAGCACTCGTTTGATCTTACACCTAACTCCTAATAATGAATACTGGAATGCATAGTATACAGGAATCTTTATAAAGCAATTATATTGTTAAATGTTCCTTTGCAAGTAATATGTTTATTTTTACATTTGTGTTTATTAAAAGTTACAACTTCTAAGACTGGTTTCTCATTTCTAATGATTAATGTTCGTCAATAGATATATTTTTTAAGAATGTGTTGTTTGGTATTTTTTCTTGTTTTCTAAAATGGCTTATCAAATATTCTGCTTGTGTTCATTTCTTTATGGTATTGACCACTGAGAGAGAAATTAAAAATTACATATTTTTACATTCCTTGAAACAGATTTCAAATCTAGACAAATAATGACTTAAAAAATATTAAAAGTACAATTTATAAGAATTGCTAGATATTCTGAAAAGTCTTACAAAAGTTTTAGTATTACTTGAAGAAAAAAAATGTAATTCATAAATATATATATATTGTACCAGTCGAAAAAGCACCACCTGAACACAAGTCATATCCAAACTCAGCTGAACCAAACTGAATTCAAACCCAACTCACCAGCTCAGATTAGTAGAAATTATGGCACAGTGCTATGCGCCAAGAAACTAGCTCAACAGTTGATGAGAATTAGAGACCCCTGAACTGACACTAATATCGAATAATTAATTAACTTAAGATACTTTTAAATAGAATCATATGCATATGTTCAGGTTGCCAACACAGACAGCGAGCATTAACATTAAAATAATTATTGAATAAGAGAATTAAGAAACTAAGAAACCAAGTGTGTTTAGAAAATATTTAATAATAATAGTTTGCTTTGTTTGAATTTTAAATAATGATTATATTAATTAATTCTAGTCCTTAAACAAAGTTTATAATAATAATAAGAGTGGCAGTCCTTATTATATGCCAATGAGTATTACGCAATATTTTGGAATTCTTTGTCTATGCCCCCAACAAGAAAATAAAGGCAGATAAAGGTATTCATTTGTAAAGGACATTATTACTCTAATTTTATACGAAAAAATGTGAGATTTATTTTCACATTCACAAATCCATTCATGAAGGGCAAGATACATATTTAGGGCATAACTTTAATCTTTATTGGAAAACTTATTTACTTTGAGATAACTGAGAATTTGTTCGACTTTAATTGAAATCACTTCATCACGAATTACGAGCATCAGAGCGGGCTTTACTGGAACAGAGAGGTAATGGTGCTGACGATTTATGAGCTATAAAATGAAATTGAAAGATAATAGCTGGTCGATGATTTAAGTCTTATGACGGCTCGTATTTCACAAGTCTTACTGCCCTTTAAGAAGAGGTGAAACACGGGGAAGCCAGGCTGAGTCGTAACTACGAGCCTTTGGTGTTCCAAATATAACATGAACAGGAGAGAAAGTGCTTTCTTCCTCGATAATTTAAAATAACAGAAATATTATCACCGACAAACCTAACGGAGCGGAAGATTGCCCTATGTCAGCAACGTTCGATGATGATGACTTGAGAATCACCGTTTGAATAATAAAACCCAATTATAGAATGCTCTATGTGATGACTTGATCAAATTAATTAAAGTCAAACGAGCTTTTAACTAAAACTATTTCAACGCATTTATAAAATTATATTAATTATGCCCCAAACATCATGCCCCTCCTGAATATTAATAGATAGTAAAAAACAATTTGAATTAGAATGTATTTAGTTCCTTTATCAGCCCTTTTGCAAAAATATTTTAAGATTATATATGAGTAAATACATATTGGTGAATACGAAAATAGCTGGGGCATAGATTAGAAACGGAGCTAATAATTTATTATTAGCCAATTATAAAAATAACAAACATTTAATAATTTCTTTCGACTCAATGATTAATAGAACTGTATAAACCTAGTTCTAATGGGCGAGAATTATTATCAGAATTAATATTATATTATTTGCACAAAGCAAATGGGACAAAGGAGCTCATTGGGTCGAAAGATTATTGGCATATAATTAAAAATAAACGACATTAATAAATCACACAAAATATATATATATATATAGTAAAGTAAATGAACCACCATCGTAAAAAAGGAAAATTAAAGACTAGAGGTTGAGAGAATTACGATATAATTTACAATAGCATAAATAAAAGGTTTTATAAAGATTATTACATTATAGAATGAAAAGAGCTCTAAAAGGGAGTGTAAAGTAAAGTTCAAAACTGGCCAGAAAGTTTAAGGTTCATTATGGAAACATATTACCCATTGGTTTGTTAGTTTACACGTCCAGGTTGGTAAAACGTAGGCATGCATTTGGTCGATTACTTAAACAGCATTTTAATTGATTTTCATGATTTTGGCAGCACGATTGCTCCGGAAAGGATTTAGCAGCTTCATCGAAGATTTTCAGGGGACTTCAGGAACCGCAGCCAGATTCCTGATGTTTTAGCCCTTCATCATGATAGGAACACTTTTTGAATTCATGATTTTGAACAGCACATAATTTACTGGCACTTTTCTGCAACAAAGATGGCTTTTCTTCTCCAAACTTTTCAGAGCTATATATACTGTATTTGATGCCTTCGGGCTAGCGCTTCTTTCATTATCAATGTTACAAAATTTACTGGTTGTTTTTAGATACATTCATTCGATAAGGCTTTCAAACTCATTAACTTGAATTCATTTTCTAATTAGAAAATGAATTCTTAAAATCAGAAAAATGATTTTAATTAGGAAATTCTTACATTTTGAATACTTATCTTTTTTTCTAATTAATAAAACTGAACCCATTGTTTTGGAAAGAGAAAATCTAAAAGCTTATCAAAAGAATGTAACTTTTAATCATTAAAGTTTTAACAAATTATTTAAAGTAAAATCAAACATTCCCAACCCAATGAAACTTTCAAACAATTATATATATTTAAATATTTACAAATATATACGCAAAATCCATGCAGTTGTTATATATATATATACATTCATGAATAATTCTATCATGAATTTATTAATAACATTGATTAATTTAAACTCAAATGAATTAATTTTAATACACATTTATGTAATAGGTTTTCTTTATGGAAATTAGTGTGGATTGAACGTATAAAGCCCCATTGCATCAGAAATTTAAGGTTAGTACTAGGGTTTGAAGTGGGCTTATGGCTAGATGTCATGAAGCTAGGATCGAACTCAGATCCGACTGCTTCAATATTACATAATATTAAAATATTTAAAATGTCTGAATAAAATAAAACCATGGCTAAATAAGTTTAAGTAATATTCTAAAATCATATTTAGAAATAAAATACTGAAGCAATGGATCTGAAGTCCGATCCATGCTTCACATCTTCCTATAAACTTAATTAATATTGTAGACCTAAATTAAGTTTATAGTTCAATATCAGCAGGGTTTTGCATTAGAGTTAAAAATAATTATGCTTATTAAATGTGTATTACAGTTAAATATTTTATTTTAAATAAATTTCATTCTATTGATAAAAATTGCTTAACCTATTAGTCAAACATACATATATATACATCTAGCGTATATATATGAGTTAATGCAAAATTCTGCTGAAATAAAATGCTTATTCTATTGTAGAATAATAATATATTGTTGTTCAAATTTTATTAAAATATTTAGTATGATTTGATTTTGAGATAAGCCTGCCAACATTTTCTAAAAGAATGTATAGTTTTAATTAGTGAGCCATTCAAGTGTAATTAAAGATGGCCTTCTCTTTCTTTCTTTTTAATTAAGAGAATTCAAACTTTGAAGTAAAAAAGTTAGAGTAAAAAAGTTAAAGTATTTTTAGAAAGTGTTGCTTTGAAACAAAGGAGCATGGGGAGGCTTATCAAGATCTCAGATCATACAAACAATGGAAGGTAGCTGTCAGAGAAAGTATAAATAGTAGGGAGAACAAAAGAGAGAGGTATTCAGACTTTTCCTTTTGAATGAGTCAGTTGATTCTGATTTTGCTTGTGAAGGCGATTTATTAAGATTTTTCTTGCTGTTTTATTCCAAGTTTTCTGGAGAGTACATTCAGATTTCTTTTGGGAGAAATCCTTTAGATTTTGCTTCACATTTAGCTGGTGCTTAAAAAAAGTTATACAGTTGTCATTTTCAAACAATGGAGAAGTTGGAACCGGCTCAAGTTAAAACCAACCGTATTTTGAGGAAAATGGATATGCTTGGCTAGGCAAATCATAGCTTTGCCTATCGCCGAGGTTCCTAAATACCATCCAAAATGCCTTAACATCCAATCAATAACCATCTGAACTCTATGCCGTGTCTGGAGAACTTTTCATGGAAGCCATACTTCATATTTTCATTGTCCGGACAAACACCTATCGTCGGTCGGATCAAGCCACGGATCCGTAGGGAACATCACGGAAAAGGACGGTATCGTATCTCCTAAATTAAACTATCTCGTATGCTACTTTTGATTCATATTGTCTTATTGTTGTATTGAATTATATGTATTTGCTATGTAAACATTTTATGAATTAACCGTAAATATATTTTGGGATTATCTAGCTATATGTAACCTTTTTACCTTCGCTATTCTTCCTTAGATTTAGTATTTCGTTGCGGTTAAATTTAACAATTTTTTTTTTGTCATTTGAAATCACTTTCCAATTTTATTTATGTTGTTAATTAAATCCAAGTCAGTTTCTTTTGTGTGCCAACTTGATCTTTTTGATAACACCTCTTTTTTGTCCGCCATTAGCTAGTCACGTATATCTGATTTAGCTATATACGTTCTAAGTTAATTTTAAACCCGGTTTTTCGCGCAAAGCCATAAGAAATGCTTTGCGAAAGGTTTTATTACCTATCGTACTTTATCGAGAAGATCGAGTTGGAAATTTTTAATAAAATTGGGAAGAAAAGAATTTGACCGCAAACCTATTAACCTGTTTTCTTTTTATTGTCTAATTAGTTTGTTGCAGTAATTTAGGGGAATAGCGGAGGCCATTAAAGCCTTATTCATATTTTAAAGCCAGTAATTAAACATTATTTAATTATCAAAAACTTGAGTTTCTTAGTCATATTAAATGCTTTATTTTTACTTTTAAATGATCCAGGCACGCATAACGCAAACACCAACACATATTTTAAGTACTTTAAATATTTAGCTTTTAGCTCCTTAGGATTTCCCGTCCATGTCTCTACCGCTGTTGCTAAGCTTTGTGGCCGGTTGAAAAATAATTTATGCGTGGCTCAGATGGTGTTGTTGGTTCGTGAATTAGCCCCGAGAATAGGCGAAATAGGGCAGAGGTTATTATATTCTTTATTTAATATTTCGCGTATAGTGGCCTCGAGGTACTTTCGCTTAGGACTCGAACTAGGTTAAACCAGCATACATAATCTGACTGTCACAATACAGATCGGCAATCCTCTACTTAAATAAATGATCCATTCCATGAATTTTGGAATGAGATGAATTTGTCATTCAGATCAAGTATATGATCACCATTACTAAAAAATATGAATCAATATTTTAATTCAAATATGACAATATATTTGAACAAATGAACATAAGCTAAAATATATCACAAGAATTGTTAAACAATATGAGACATACAATATATATATATTGCCTGAAAGTATTAAAATTATAAATGGCCAAAATAAAGAGATAAAGATGAGTTTCTTTTAATAAAAGTTCAAAAATATGAATTTGATTATTATTATTAGGTTATGCAAATTTTTAATTATTTTGTAATTTAAAAGAAAAACAAGTGTGATGGTTATATTTCTTTTAGCTACACACAAATTTTAAGCTAATAAATATTGTTATACAGCTTCAAAATCACATTCTTTCTAATAATACACTTTCCTAAATGCATTAAGAGGAATATACTCTTTTAAAGATTTAATATACCATACAATAAGTTTGGAAGAGATTATGAACATCTTGGAAAATTTATACAGCACTGCATTTTAAGCTATATGACAACTAGTTTGTCATGAATAGTAGATCAATATAAGAAGTAAAAAAAACATTACATTGTAAATTATGAAAAGATGTTTTATCATTATAAAAATAAAAACCTAGGATATTCAGATTGAAGTAGTATCTGAATTGATGTAAAGATTGTTTTTGAACTGTTTATGAGGAATTGATTGCAATAATGTATAAACATGTTTGTTATCAATAGCATTTATCTAATACATATAAAAAAAAAAAAAAAAACATATATCTAATATATATGAAAACTATATATTAAAAAATAATTGAAAAAGTATTGATGGTGATAAATACATGTTGATACAGATTTCTGGAAAAAGTACTATAGGCTACAGGAAAAATAAATAAGTGAATGTATATCCATCAAAGCATCACCTGACTCTCACTTTTCTATCAACATCAAAAGACAAATCTTAAACTAAAGTTTTCACTTATCTATGTGACAGTAAAATTAAAAATTAAGAACTTTGAATCCACAACAGGTTTGACATTGTATTATTTTAATTCTTCAGCCACTTATGAAAATATTAATGAAGAATATTGAAATAAGCATTATTTCTAAATCGAAGAAATAGCTATTTTATCCTATAGATAAATGTTATTTGTAAAGGAGAGGGAAGAGTATGAAAACAAAATTAAACTATGTAAAATTTGGAATTAAGGTGACATGTGTATTTTGATTTCATAACTATCTATCAGCATTATAGAAAATATTGATACATCCGCTAAAGTTTTGAAATTAATAACAAAAAAAATATAATATCTGTATTTTTCAATTTTATCATTGATTTCCTTTTAGAAAAATTTGAACAATCATGATACATATCTAAATATTGTTATTGATTAATATAATAATTTTTTGTTGTTGCTATTGTATTTGTATCTTAAGTACCCATAATGTGATTTTTTTAATAACTCGTTTGTTGTTGTTGTTGTTGTTGTTGTTGTTGTTGTTATTATTATTATTATTATTATTATTATTATTATTATGTTTCAAAAGGCCTTTATTGTCTCAAAAGAATACAGTAATGGTTACATAGATTATGTGCTACAAGTTTTCCAGTTACAACCAGGTTACAATTGTTATTACAATAATCAAGATAACGTCTTTATAATATGTTGTCTTAATTGAATGTTACAGATTTGTTCATTATAAAATAAAGTGTTCAGAATATTATAGACAGTTGCATTTCAATAGTTATTAGGTGCACAGATGTTACTGAAGCTATTACTGGATAGGGATGGGCTCTGTTCTTTTGCTTTATTTCCTGTTTTATTATTTATTTATTTTTGTTTTTCCCTTGTTGGTACTCCATATTACTTAGTCATTATTTCCTTGATTATGTTACAACCTTGCTCTGTGTTTAAGCAGAGACCAGGTAGCTGCATAGATGTCTGGACTTGTTATCAATTTGTCCCGGATTTGTATTTGCCGTAACTTGTGTTCAAAAGTAGATGGATGTCACCTTGTGTTATTTCCCATTAGGAACGTATATCTTGTGCACCATAGTGAATATAGAACAAAAGTTGCTGCCCTAATCAGTGGTATTGTTTTACTTTGGAAAGCCATCATTACTTGTTCCATTGTGGTTTTATTTTTCCTATACGTGTTGCAAAGTATAATTCTTACTTGTTCCAGACCTTTGCAGTGATACAGTAAGTGCTGGACAGTTTCTTCATTCTGATGGCATAAGCCGCATAAAGGATCCATGTCTCTATGTAGTCTTCTATGTACCAGAAAGTATGTGGTTGGGAGGGCATCTAAGTTTATTTTAAGGATAAAATTGAAAAATTTTGGTTCTAACTCCCATTTCTTGTATTTTTTAATTAATACTTTATTGTTTATTTTTAATAGTGGTAATATTTGATTGTTGGTGGTATGGTTCTGCATTAGTTCATAGATTTCCCAATATTTATATTTTTCTGTCCATTGGTTGGGGATTTTTCCTATTGCATTGCAGTGGTATATTGCCAATTGAATGAGTGAGTCTTTTGGGGGTGGTCGATCAGTAGGTGTTATTTTAATTAGATGTTTTAATTTTGTAAATTGATTAATTAAGGCAATTATTGTATTTTTTTGTTTTTGCATGTGGAAAATGTTGAGGCTGTGTAGGCCAAGGCCATTTTTTATTAGTGGTCGGCTAAGATTTTTAATTGATATGGCCACTGTTTTCCTGGCCCACATAAGTTTACAGCATATGGAGTTAATTTTCCGGATGAAACCTTTAGAAAAAACAATTACTGGCATGTAGTATGTTATTCTAGTCATGATTAGCCTGTTGATTAGTTGTGTCTTTGCATATATTGATAGATATGCTTTAGACAATGAATTTGCTATTTTTTCAACATCTTCTTTGAGTTTGTTTTGTATGTGACAGTGCATTCTTGTGGTGCCCATATAAAATGGAAATCCCAGAAAGGGATTTGGTTTTCCCTGAAATACGGACTCACAGGGTTTGCCTGAGAATATATGCCAAGATGCAGATTTTGCTGGATTTATCTTCAGTCCATAATTGGCTGAATATTCTTCCACTATCTTGTTCAACTGTGGTATCTGCTTTTTAGAAGTTAGAAACACCGTGACATCATCCATATATGCCAAACATGCTATTTTTTGTGTTGATCCTGGTATCTGTATGCCTTCAAAGGATTGATTTATTTTTTTAATTAAGGGGTTAATATTATTATTATTATTATTATTATTATTATTATTATTATTATTATTATTATATATTGTGACACTTTTATACAATTTGTCCAATTGAGAAATATAAATATTTTTCTTTTATTGTGAAAAGCATACTTTGACTAATAAAAACATTATATTAAATATCAAAATTGGAAAGGAATAAAAAATCCTTATGCTGCTCTTCCATAAAATAATAATCAGAAAATAATAATAATTCTTTACAACAGCTATATAATCAAATAATAATTTTATATATAAAAAGCTTTTTCCAGCACTTGCTTTGGTGCCCTTTTCAAATGTTATTAATCTATTTAACGTTAATGAATCACCTGACATAAAACCATCCAGATACTACAAAAAAGTATTAAATATTTAAATTTCATCAAAGATCAAAAAAAAGATAAATATATGAAACATATTATATTAAAAATAATTTGACTAATTGTATGAAGAATTATAAGACTTCGACAAATTTGGTTAATAATTGGTTGATTAAAAATGAATGGAAAATTATATAAAAATGATATATATAATTGTATTTAAAAAATGCATGTAATATTGTTTGACATACTGTTTTGTAATTATGCAATTTATATATGATGGTTTTGATTTATTTTAATTATTTATATTATTATTGTTTGTTTTAATTCAATTATTGGATACTGGCTGGTTTTAAGTCAGGTGTTTTGTTAATGTTAAATAGATTAGTAACATTTGAAAAGGGCACCAAAACAGGTGCTGAGAAAAGCTTTTGATGTATAAAATTATTATTTGATTATATAGCTGCTTTAAAGAATTATTATTATTTTCTGATTATTATATTAAATATAAGATATTTAAAATGAAATATTTTACAAACATTAAATAAGAGTTAATGTGTGATTAAATAAGAAATTACTTCATCCACTAATCTTATTACATTTGAATCTAATATAGTTAAAACATATTTGTTAAAGTTGGAATCAATGATAATACAGATGATTTTTGTGATATTCATTTCTTAGAATTTATATATACATTAGCGCTATATACCAAAACAAAATATATGATTCTCTTATAATTCTTTTCTATATTCAGATAGTAACAATATTTAAATTCTCTATAAACTAATTGTTTCCAACTTAGGTATTATATGAATTTGACAGTGTAATCAATTCTCCTGGGAATGAAGTAATGTCATGATCTTTCTTTCAATAAAATTACAGATAATTTATTTGCGCCAATTTGATGTCCTGACATGAAGTCCTTATTAAGAATTAAGATTCCATTATTATTTACATGAAACTTTACTTTTATATTTCACATGCTCATATGCAAATATTTAATTTAATATTCCTTTAATAATATTATTGCAGTTTTAGTTACATATATATATATGAATGAAAGTGTTTATATCAAACCTATATAAAGAAAAACCTGAAAACTTAAAAATCTTATATAATAATGCTATTTTCTAGTGCATAACAGGCTATTTTAAGATAAAAACTTCCAATCATTATAATTTTTTCTATATACAAAAGTAAGTCCTCCAGTTGTAAAATTATTAATAATTGTAATATAAAAATCCGGCAAACAATTCATAAAAATATATATATAATGAGTTTTTGGGTGAACTTATACCAATTGTAATAATTTACAAATAAAATATAAAATCTCTATAAATTATAATCAGTAAAAGCAGAATTTATAGAAGTTCATAAATAATCAAAAAGTGATCAACTACATTTCCACACAAAAAAAATGTATACTATGACCATAATTATCTATATAATAAATATGAAATACTACGATCACTATGAAAATTTCCTCTTTATGTGCTTGAAAGTTTGATTCTGAACTGAAATCAAAAACACTAACAAAAAGGTTAGATAAATTATGTATAATATGAATAAAATGCATATGATCATTCTCTTGGTATACATGTTAATTTTGGTTGCTTCTTAATTTGACTCAAAAGTATTAAAAGTCATCATTCACTATAAGTTAAATTGATTCCTGATAAAATAGCATGATAAAGAAGGGCCATCTTTTCATAGAAATAATGAAATAATATTTAATTAACCTTTCCAAAATACAGCCTAACGCCTCTTAAATTTCAGCATTTTCTGACATTTTCTTTGTCTCACACATTAACAAAATATATGATAAAATGATTATTACTTATCAGAAAATAACAAATTTGACTTCATTTGATAGATATTTTTGTTTACTAATGAAATACATTTTAAATGTTCACATTTTGTTTCTGTAAATATTAAAAAATAAGATCGCAATCAAAACAAAGACTTTAAACATCATCGTTTCTAGAAAGATTATTTTCAGTTTATAAAATCAATGAAATATTTTTTAATTCTCATTATTTTTACACATCCAAACAAATAATTATTCATTTCTCATATCTAATGAATTATGCTTTAAAAATTTAATTTTTTTGAATATTTATTGCAAAATTGAGATATATTCTTACTTGTAAATATAAAGTAGATTGCGTCAAAGCTAGTCTTCTAATTTGCTTCAGGCCATATTTATGTTAGCTGCTAATATAACATTATATTTTTGAAAATAAAGTATTTCAAGTCAAAGTAGGTTATTAATAATTAATAATTTATATTTCTTGATATCTAATAAATATAGTGTAAATTTTTTTTTTTTAAAAATATCTAAAACCGTAATAAATTCGCATATAAAAATGTTTTTGCATCATTGGAAACTTCAATGTCATAAAACACCGAACATTTGACGGCTTTTGGCAATGGACAATGGCTGAACATGTCAGGGAGAGAGCTTATGTCTATTGTTAGAGAGGGAATTTTGAATTTTGCGTTTTTAGAGCAAAATTTTTGGCAAAAAAAATTATTATAATAAAATATCCCGTTTTACTTGCATTTTAAATGTATAATACTTATAAAAAAATTTACCAGGGGCAAATTGGCCAAAAGACAAAACAATTTGTCCCTGTGGATCATTGGGTTAAGACACATGAAAATGAAGTACTAACTTTATATATATCCAGATTTCAAATTTTACTGCTGTCACACTAAGGTACTACTTTTTTAAATTATTGTACTTCATATGTGTTTAAATCCAAATAGATAAGTTGGCATTTTTTTCAGATTTTAATCAAATTTAGAATTTTTCTTTCGAGTAGTTAGCCCATGGTTAACATGGGTTATTCAATATTGGTCAGTAGTTGGGTATCTAGCTGTTATTTATTATCTAGAAAGTAAACGCCCCACAATAATTTAAGTTGATTAAATAAATGTCAATGATGACTTAAAAATAAAAACATGATTTCAGTTTAATTCTATCTTCATCACTGGTAAAAAAAAAAAAAAAAAGGCATCGTATCCTTATGGGCACCAAAACATAGTTTACCTTTATCATATATCCTATGTTTATCTTCTACTTTTAAAAATCATTTTAATAGTAAGCATATAAAACAAAATTGTTTTCTTTTCAATTTGAAATTTAATCATAGGGAGATATGTCATAGACAATTCAATATTTGGTTTATATTTTATAACTATATAAAAAAAATTATTTATAAAGTTATTATACTATTTCCATTCAAATCACTCACAAAAAGATAATTTTCACCTTTGTATAATGCTGTTCATAATAGAATAATAATTCAACTTAATGTATAAAAAAAATATGTATATACATATCTTTCATTAACTTATGCAAATTAATATTCCTATCACAATCATAAAATTTTGTAATTGCTTAGAAAATTCCTCAAATCTCCACTAATCAGACAATTGAGTGCACTGGTCCATGATATTTTCATTATTCTTCCATTAGAGATATTTAAAAGCAAATTATGTCAAACTTTAAAATATGTAAATGTAAATTTGTTTGAAACATCATATTTCTAACAATAATTAAAGTAACGGATGCCTTGCAATTAACAATTTTATAATTACTATTCGATTTTGCGACTAATTTAAATTTAGTATTATTCAATTTTGAAGAGTATGATAAAAAAAATAATTTGCCATAAATATTTGGAAGAAAAATATTTTGTACCTATTTTCTATCCTATTAAGTTGAATTAGTATTAAACTTTGAACAGGAGGATATATTTTTTGTGCTTGCATGGCTTTATAAAAATTTGAATATGGCAGATATTTTTGCCACAATGCAAATTTATGCAATCCAGATTTACTTAAGTGAGGAACTGTCTGTATATTATAACATAAAAGACAAGAAATGTAAAAGTATTAAGATTGTACAACATTGTGTATATATAACATAATGATAAAATACCCATGAAAAACAGAAACTTGTGTTCACAATAATAAAACAAATTATTTAAAAATTACAAAGTTAATGTTTATTTCTTCCCTCTTTTTTTAATTTTTTATTTTGAAAAAAAATTGATGCTAGCCCCCCCCCCCCCCCAATACCATAATTTTTTTTTGTTCACAATTTTACTTTCAAATACAAAGCAATCTTAAAAAGTGGAAAAAAAAATTAACTAATGGTATTTTTTTGTTAAATTTTCAAACATGTGGTAATGAAAATTAATCAATATTAAAGTGACTTTCTTTTGCTTTTTTTCACTATAATAAGCACAATCTCACAAAGATGCATTCTTTTAGCTTCAAACAGGAGCTACCACTTTTTCTTTTTGGGAAATGTAATGAATTGCAATTTTTCATTTTAGTGAAATTAATTTTTTTTTTAAATGTAATCTCAGATAATAAAAGTTTATTTCACCAAGATAGGCTTTAATTAATTTTTTATTTGATTATGCTTTTTCCATGGATATTTACACTTTCAAATAAAGCCTTTGTTTTCAATTGTTCATAAATCAGTTTTTTATATTTGTTCTAATTGTGGCTTCAGATAAAATGTACTTTCAAATGGTAAATATTATCTATATTTGTCATCTTTAACAATTTCTAATTTCACATTTGAACTAAAAATATAACATTTCTTATTTATTTAAAAATATACATATATTATGATAAAACTGTAAATAGTTTTTTGTATATTTGAGGGTTTATGTATTATAAAGTGTCAGTTTTGTCAATCTGTGAAAAGTTATATTATGTTCAGCAATTACTCAATAATGAACATGTGAATCTGGAATGAAGATTTCCTATAATTGAATATTATACATTAAATACTATATATTAACTGGCATATATTTACCACTTGCGGTACTAAAAATGTAAAAGGTGAAATATGTATTTTAATATTAATCTGCCTAAAGAAAAAAAAAATTAACACATATATAAGTTATTTTTGCACAATAGATTTTGGTCATTACTTCATCTTGTCTATATAAATACTACATGCTGTGTACATAGTATATAGAAAACAGAAAAACATAAATAAAATAATTTTAGATGTAAGAGCAATTCAAAGGTTTAAAAAAAACACACATTCTAAACTATATCAATCTTCAATTTTTTTATTAGTTTTATTTAGCTGAATAAAAATAAAATTGTCAATTTAATATAATTTATTTACATAATAAGCAAATATTGTGCTACATAAATGATTTTTTTATTTCACATCATATTTCAGACAATAATCTGACTGCCAGAATCATAAATCAACTAGATTTAAATGGTCTACATTCTAAAAACTTTATTGCCAGGAGAGGAAATTATTTCAGTCTCTTGCTCAGCTTAATAATATTGACAAAAAAAAAATTTTTTTTTTTAATAAACTAGTGTGCAGTTTGAATTTTTTTTAGACAATGACTGATTAATAAAAAGGATTTTGTGACAAATTTTCTCATGTCACTCAACAAATAAATATGGATGTTTTATCTATCATATAGCAAGCTGCATAATAATACTTAATTGCTTCATTGAAAATAATATCATTAACAAATATTGAACAATTAAAATAAAAATTAATATATAAAAAGGAAATGGATATAAATTCAAAAAATAATTACGGAAAATACATATTTTATGCATCAAATCACCAGTGATTGATTTTTGATCAATCAGGAAATTCCTACTTCTAAAATCCTTCATAGTAATTAAAATCACAGAAATTAAATTAAAACAATAGTAGGTTCAATGTATAAATATTAAAGCCTATCACCAAACAAAGTGAATGTTAGTACAAACAAACAAATAACATAAATCCTGTGAAGACAAATGCTATTGTTCTTTATTATTTAATAGCATAAGATTAAAATCAAGACAGTCATTTATATCTATAGTGGCAAACTACTACTGTTTTTTAGTTTACTAAAATGAAGTCAAACTTTGTCAACTGTATGTAAATCAAAATTTTTAGGTTATTATTAAAAGAAGTTAACAATTTTATAAAGATATATATATACAACTGCTTTCATGAATATGTTTTGGATGCAGACTTTCTAAGCTGCAAATAACATAGAATAGCATGTGAACAAATCAACATTAACTCTGGTAGTAATATAAAAGATAACAATTCTGAGCTATATGAGGTAAAGGTTTTGGAGAATATCATGAAGGTTTTAAAGACAATCATGACAAAAAATAATATTTCAACTATCTTTTAGATCATTTGCTTTGCTAAATGATTTGAAAAATAGATCAAGTGCAAGATAAAACTTTTACAGAGAAATCTCTCCAACAAAAAAACTGAAATCATTTCAACCCAACAATGAGAGTATATCAAAAGTGGGGAGCATTTACAAAGTAATTAAATACTTTCAAACTGATAAAACTGCACTGTAAAAGACACATAACACATAGTAATGCTCACCTTCTTAAAATCTTTCTCTTTACATTGGTAACTGAGTGAAATCGTACTAGGAATGCATATTAGTTCAAAGATAGTTCAAATTATAAATCAATTACCGTTTAAACAAATATCTTTGTATATTCTTTGTTTATAAACAGGCACTAATTTATGCTATTTAATATTCAGAAACGTCTACATTCATTGATGATTTCAACAGTTGGAAATATGCAAATGAGGTTATAGCAGTTTCTCACTTTAAACAACATTAACATTATGTTATCAAAGAAGAGAAAACATTTCCATTTAGAGCTGAAGTAAACATAAGTCCTCTGATTTTTATTCTACTTTTAAAAAATGTTTAATAATTGTTTACTAATTTAATGAATATTCTTTATCACATAGACAATGTAATCCAAATATTATTCTTTCACTATTATCTATTATTACTACTATTATTACTGCTAATCTGCCTTTTCTTTAACCTGACTATCTCAATACCTGACTTTAGTTAGCTACTCTAATTTATTTACCTTGCTTTATTCTCCAATTCTATCCTGCTCATGCATGATTGATTTCCTTATTCATTATTATTTTATTATTTTTATTTTAAGTACATGAACATACATAAATAAAATTCATAAAATAAACAATGTGCTCACAATCTGTTTTCAGAAATCTGACCAGATCTAACAGGAAAGCAATGAATAGTGGCATAGAATCCTGGGATAAAGAATTCCGCCAGCAGACTATAAATATAAAATTCAGCATGAATACATGAAGATCTGTCTCAATTTAGACACTGTAAGCTACTCACAACTTTAAATAAAAATAATAATCCAAAAATCTTTGCAAAGTCTCACTCTTTTGAGTCTTAGCAGCTGATAAAATAGAAAATTTTTAAACTATGCCTTTCTCCTTTTCTTTAGACTTAAGAGACTATTCATGACACAGAACTATATTAACCATCATGATAAACAACTGGAAATATCAAAACTCAAAAATGAGTTGGTATAGTGTTAAGACAGAACACACCATGGAGATGCATGAAAACATTTCATCCTCAAGCCAATGATAAAATCATCCATTCATCATCAGTACTGAAAGTACAGCTAACAAACTCCATCAGTCAAAAACTTAATCTAATCTCCAAAAATCATATTTTGTATTTTTTTTGTTCTTTTTTAAATATGAACATTCATTATATACATTAACATCACTATTTTTTTTTATTTATAAACAATTATAATTTAATCAACAAATCATTATCTATACTCTTGTTATAAATTTTACAATAACATTTTTTGTATTAATTATGCATCAGTTTTTTTTCTCAAATGTAATTACATTTGAGCAAGTTATTTGATCATTTTGTATAGTCGCCATGAGAACTCCATTGGTAGGCCCACAATTGACTTGCCATTTGTAATAGTACAGACATAGGGTTACATGGAGAAATAGTAAACATCATTCCCAATGAATAAATAAAATGGAATATCAAAAACCATAAATTAACAAACGGTCAATGAACAAATTTAGAATGAATACATATATAATGATCAAATATAAGAGAAACATGTAAATGAATAAAATATAAAAGAAATAACAAGAAAGGCATGAGAATCAGCATAAAACAAAAATATAATTATTTATACTAATATATATATATATAAGATTCAATATAGTATTATTTATACTAATATATATATATATAAGATTCAAGCAGTAGCAATTATACTAATAATAAGTTATATCATTAGTATTAAAAAGAATAATCAACAGTCATCCCTAGTGACTGGATTTAAAAAAGGACAGGCTACTTATCAAACCATTGCCAAATTTAGGCCATGATGTACAACAAACATTTGGATACACATACTTAAGTGCTAATCTATTAAATATAATAAAAATGAATGCCAAGATTCTGATACACACTGATCAGCATCAATGCTTTGGTACAGTCTCACAAATTAATTTCTAATCTTAAAAAAATAAAATGCAGTGAATGGACTGCAGTGATAGACTTTAAAGGTGATACCTTTGATCATTCATTAGACTATGTGGATGTCAAACACAAACACGCACACACATAAATAAATTAATCATTAGAGCTAGCTCAAGAACACAAGACCATGGGAACTGTGTGAACAAGAGAAAGTATACATGAATATGCTTAATCTAATTTAATTGAAATAAACTGGATAATTTAACAAATTCTTTAAAATATTATGCTAAAGTGGAATTCAGTCACACAATCCCTATTCATAAGATAATGCTAACAGTGCTATTTTTTAATAAATATTTAATAAATTAATTATGAAAATTGAGAAATGATAATATATCAATTCAAAATTAAATATATTTTTATCATCAAAATATAATTTCATATAGCAAGTAATATTAACTTGAACCTTAACTTTAAACAGAATTATTTTCCTTTTCAAGAATTAAGATTATAAACAACTTTGAAGATAAAAAAAAAAATGTAACTAGGTAAACCTCTTTTTCCCTTTTCTTATGAAAATTAAATGGTCCTATCCAATTACATTTTGGAGAGGCAATAAGATAAAAAGAAACATGTTTCAATAAATAAATTTGGTATTTGTAAAGTATTAACTGTGTAGCCTTTGGTGGCGCTGTTTCTAGTTAAAAACAGAGTGATATAACATTACCGGGTGGCTAGATTTTTTTTTTTTATCTAATAGATCATATTTTGACATACGGCTGTAATTTTTTTTTTCTTTTTAATATATTATTGTTGTTGTTGTTTTGGACATAATTTTTTTTGTTGTTTTCATTTGATAAATTTAGAACTATAATGGACACTTTGACGTTTTTTTTGGATCTCAAAAGTACATAATTTTTGATATACGCCTTTTTTGGGGGGGCGGGGGATTCCATTCTAAATCTACTGTTTTTTTTTTATAGACGTCTTTTTTTTTTTTGGTTTGGATTCGATACATTTCAAAGTATAAGGGACAGTTTTAACTTTTTTTAGAATATCTCAAATATACACAATTTGCTTTACATACGACTTTCTTTTTTTTTTTTTTTTTTGGCCTTTTAATATACTGTTGTTGTTTTTTTAAACAGACGTTTTTTTTTTTTTGGTTGTTATTTAAAATTAGAATCGACACTTTCTTTTTGAATTTGTTAAAAATGTGGGGGGGGGGGGTTGCTGTTGATTGATTTAGCAACAAAAAAAGTCAAAGCTGTCCAACAAACTCCACCTCAGATGTCCGTATTGGCTTATAAACGAAAAGAATTGTTTGGTATTTTGACTAATATATCGATCGAGAGAGTGGATTCTCTTCCGACCGAAAGAAGCGTCAAGTTGTCGATTGATTTGAGAAGAATACGAAGCTGTCCGACCAACTCCGCCACACTCAGCTGTAAAGCTCTACCCTTTGAAGGGTGTTAATTAATCAACTTACAGATCAAAAGAATCACAAACAAAAGACAGATTCTTTTAAATCAAATAAATTTTATTCACCACATAGGACTAAACCGAATCAACTGTGTCATCTTTTTTTCTCGCTTTTTTCGGACATCCTCTGATTGCAATAACATGGCAGCCATTTTGTTATTCTTTTGTTACTCTCATCCAAGTCACGACAGAAACGGTACTTTTTCGCCAACAACTACAATCGTCTGACAGGAGACATTGACATACTTTTTTCAGGTTCCAAATAACAACAAACAGCAAAAAAAAAAAAAAAGCTCGGACAAATCTCAAGAGTACACTGATAATTACTAGTAGGCCAAAAGATCTCAGTTGGGCAATACAGAAAATCATCAACATCAACAAACAGTTGGAAAACATTCCAGTGCACATACTCTCAGATTAAATTCGAGCCAGAATACAAATTTGATCCCTATGCGTAGGAATTCACATCGTGATGAAATAAACGGCAAACTAGACGATCATCTAATGTTGTTACTTTAGATGTAGGGTTAGAACCGCGGAATTGGCCATAGATTCTAAACACTACATCTATTTCTCTTGTTTAAGCGGCTAATACAATCACTAGCGCTAGTCATGTATTAGCCGTAAGGTGCGGCCACGAAAGCGGTATTATTCTGTGTTTTTACACAGAAACAGCACTGCCACAGGCTGTACAGTAAATAGTTTACAAATACACCTGGGTCTCATTTTATGCAATAGATAGGTTCCTCAGAAAACACGCGCAAACAAAATCATGCAAAAATAGACGTAACTTACATTGAAAAAGGGGAGGGTGCGGTCTGTGATTTTTCAAAATTCGTGTAAAAGCAAAGCACCAACGTAAAATTACTTTAAAATTCGCGCAAAAAAAAAAAAAATAAGGAAATAAAATATGACTAATAATAAATTTCAAATTTAAAAAAAATTGATACAAGACAAACTTTTTTTAACTATAATATTTAATTTTATTCAAAATAATATATTTTTATGAATAATTTACAGTACAGTAATTTACATTTTTTTATACACATTTTAATTATTATAGCTATTTGCCGAAAAACACGTTCGTTTGCAAACAACTAGCGCCAACTTCACACTCATGTTGTGTCAGTGGTTTTCTGGTGACAACTAATTAGTAATTGATCTATGAGACGATGATTTTATTAATTGTTTATGAAACTAACAACTAAAAATTAAATTCTTATTTTTGTCTTTAATTTTCAATTCCGTTTAAAAATCAAATTTCACATCACATTATTTCAAGTCGCCATAAGTAATTTTTAAATTGTTAATTACAATTAAAAATCAGATTTTATATTTTTAATTGTCAAATTTAATTGTGCCCACTGCTATTACTGATCTTTTAAAAATAAACTTGTGGACAGTAAATGATTAATAATTGATTACGTTCTTTTTTAAAAAGCAAAAACAAAATGTGATTTATAATGCAAAATTAACAAGCACAATGTTTGAACAAATTTACATTATAATCTTGTAAAATTTAATGTGTGTATACATAAAATGTGGAAATCATGATTTTAATTTCATTATTGCATAAAATCTTACTATTATAAAGCACTGAAAATATTGAAATTACTAAGTTGAAAGTCAAATTCCAATAATGTGCTATTACTTTCAATATAACGTAAGTGTGCGAAATTTATTATTTAAAGTAATAGCGCAATATCGGAGTTCGACTTCCAGTGAAACATGAATCGCGTAACTTCAAAATCATGTTAAATAAGTTCGTGTAAAAAGAGACCTAGGTGTACCATAAAAAATAATAATTGTTCAATATTACCCATTATTACTTATTTTAAAAATTATCTATAAATGAAGATACTATACCTTAGATTTCCATAAGTTTTTTTCTTTTGAGTTCTTTGTCAGTTGTAATTTTCAGTTTTTTTCAAATTGGTTTATCTTCTTATAAGCTCCACCAATAACATATATTTCCAAGTTAATGTACACAGTTAAATTTATCTAATTATGCAAAAGAATATTTTCAAGTATCACACAAACTGAATCCTGTTCATTTTTTCAATCTAATAATTTGCAGATGAAACTAACACACATGCTTTTGGATGAAAACAAGGCTTGTTGTAGATTTTTGTAAAAGTATTCTATTACATATTTTTATAATGAACAGGTTACATTGTGAGCTTTGATAATGTTCAACTTCTAGCTAAAACTTAGCACATGGTTGTTCTCAAATCCTCTTTAAAAAATATTTTTTAAAGTAATAATGAGATGATTATTGACAACTCAAAAGACACTGAGGTTTATTGCTTTAGCTTTGCCGGTAGTTTCGGATTTTATGAGCTATGACGTATTACACTTAGCATGTTTTTTGCCGGTAAGATTTCATCGAAGATTAGATAAACAATGTCAAGGCAACAAAGACACTGGCAAGACTAATCCTTGGAAATACTGATTTTTTGATCGAGGTGTCTCGCGAGATTTAAAAAGTCGAGAGACCTATGGGAAATTTTGTCATTTCTCTGTCTTTTGCGGTTTTGATATCGACATGAGCACAGTGATTTTTTAGATCATATTTTCATATATTTCATATCTAATATGGACATATTACTAAATAGAGTGAATTTTTAACTGTCGATTGGATATTATAGTAATTTCCACCGTCGTTATTTGTAATTAATTTTCATTTTGTTTTTTAATAATTAAATATAGTAGCTTTTAAGACATATATTGCCATTACAGGTTATTTTTTAATTTGTAAATTTCATAATTTTATGTACTACCTTTTCGGTTATTTTTTATTTTGCTTCTTTTGGGTCATCTTCTTTCCATTTTTTCTTATAAATTATCCTTATTTTCATTAAAAAAAGACTACACTTTTAATTTCATAATTTTATGTAATATGATTTAATTAGGACATTTTATGTCCGCCATTTTCACGGTATGGCAGATTCGCATTATATCGGGAAAAGTGTTTTTTATTGTCTCTAATTTTAAAATTACAAATATTTTTTATAATTTTTTTTGCAATTATTTTGTATTCAATTTGAATTTATAATATTTTTAGTAAATTACTATTAATTTATGTATTTTGTTTTTGTGCATGTAATTATTTTGCTTTTTCCGAGTAACTACAAACATGGTGCCGTCCGTTTTTTTTCCTACGAGATGGCTTTTTTTTTACATCCGCCATTTCCGTTGTATAATAGATTCACACTATATCAGAAAAATTGCTTTTTTTTTTTTTTGTCTTTAATTTTAAAATTATAAAAAAAATTTATAAATTTCTTGTCAATTATTTTGTAGTCAATTTGAATTTATAATAATTTTAGTAAATTACTATTAATTTATGTACTTTTTTGGCGCGTGTAATTAATTTTTTTTTTGCTGAGGAACGACAAGCTAAGCGAAAACATATATATTTGACAGTACCTATTAACATTTTTTGGTCTTTTAGAGAATTCTTTTTTTGTGTGTGCTAATTTTTGCTTTAAACCAATTTTTAAGTGAATGTCTTATATATATATTTGACAGTACCTATTTAACATTTTTTGGTCTTTTAGAGAATTTTTTTTTTTTTTTTTTGTGCTAATTTTTGCAGTTTTGCTTTAAATCAATTTTTAAGTGAATGTCTTATATATATTTTTTTGACAGTACCTATTTAACAATTTTTGGTCTTTTATACAAATTATTTTTTTTGTGCTAATTTTTGCAGTTTTGCTTTAAATCAATTTTTAAGTGAATGTCTTATATATATATTTTTGACAGTACCTATTTAACATTTTTTGGTCTTTTAGACAAATTATTTTTTTGTGTGCTAATTTTTGCAGTTTTGCTTTAAATCAATTTTTAAGTGAATGTCTTATATATATATATATTTTTTAACAGTACCTATTTAACATTTTTTGGTCTTTTCGACATTTTTTTTGTGCTAATTTTTGCAGTTTTGCTTTAAATCAATTTTTAAGTGATGTCTTATATATATATTTTAACAGTACCTATTTAAAATTTTTTGGTCTTTTAGACAAATTATTTTTTTTGTGCTAATTTTTGCAGTTTTGCTTTAAATCATTTTTTAAGTTAATATCATTTATATATTTCTTGGTCTTAGATGTCCTCTTTAGTATTATTCTTGCTATTAGATGTCCTTTCGTATTATTCTTGCTATTAGATGTCCTCTTTCGTATTATTCTTGCTCTTAGATGTCCTCTTTAGTATTATTATTGCTATTTTTACCAGTTGACCTCTTTAGTATTATTCTTGCTATTAGATGTCCTCTTTCGTATTATTCTTGCTACTAGATGTCCTCTTTCATATTATTCTTGCTACTAGATGTCCTCTTTCATATTATTCTTGCTACTAGATGTCCTCTTTCATATTATTCTTGCTACTAGATGTCCTCTTTAGTATTATTATTGCTATTTTTACCGGTTGACCTCTTTAGTATTATTATTGCTATTAGATGGCCTATTTAGTATTATTATTGCTATTTTTGCCGGTTGACCTCTTTAGTATTATTCTTGCTATTGTATGCCCTCTTTCGTATTATTCTTGCTATTGGATGTCCTCTTTGGTATTATTCTTGCTATTAGATGTCCTCTTTCGTATTATTCTTGCTCTTAGATGTCCTCTTTAGTATTATTCTTGCTCTTAGATGTCCTCTTTAGAATTATTATTGCTATTTTTACCGGTTGACCTCTTTAGTATTATTCTTGCTATTAGATGTCCTCTTTCATATTATTCTTGCTATTCTTTTGTATTATTCTTGCTATTAGATGTCCTATTTAGTATTATTATTGTTATTTTTACCGGTTGACCTCTTTCATATTATTCTTGCTATTAGATGTCCTCTTTCATATTATTCTTGCTATTAGATGTCCTCTTTCATATTATTCTTGCTATTAGATGTCCTATTTAGTATTATTATTACTATTTTTACTGGTTGACCTCTTTCGTATTATTCTTGCTATTAGATGTCCTCTTTCGTATTATTCTTGCTATTAGATGTCCTCTTTAGTATTATTATTGCTATTTTTACCCATTAGCCTCTTTAGTATTATTCTTGCTATTAGATGTACGTTTTAGTATTATTATTGCTGCCTACCGATGTCATTACATTTTATTATATTATTATTTTTTTGCAGAAACAACAAACATGGCATCTGATTTCTACCAGATGGCTTCTTTACTGCTTTTTATTGGTATGACGTATTACCACGAAGACTTACTACTCTAATCTTTCGATCTTTAACGTAACATCACGTGATTTCTGAACACATTTTATCGATTAACATTGTCAGGAAATCACTAGAAGACATTATCTTAAAGATCGGAAGATTAGAGTAGTACATCTTTGTGGTAATACGTCATAGCAAGAAAAGTACTAAAGTACCGCTTTGCCAATATTATTTTTTGGAATAATCCTATATCCATTCAATCATATTTATCTCAGACATGACAACACTGAACTCTGACCAACTGATTCTATTTTTACAAAAGTTATTTGGTTATTCCTCTCCTTTTTTTTTCATAATCATTTTTTTCTTATGCCAAAAAACAAGATAATTTTATAATTACATTTTGATTTCAACAAAGATGATTCAGTTGGTTAGAGTGTTAACTTAAAATTCAATATTCAAAAATCTAAGGCTCCAAGTTTGATTCCCATGCTAGTACTGTCATTGGCCAGGCCAGCAATACCTAAAGAAGAGAGAATAATACCCTCTTGAAACATTGTGCATATACTAACCTTTATGCTATAACTAACAGCTGAATGTAATTTGAAAATGTAAATAAAGTTACATTTTTCTAAAAGACATTCAATACTTAATATTAGATAATGGAAATAGTCCAATATATAAATACAACTAAAATAATATCATCACAAACCGTCAGGAAAACAATACTAGTTTTAGAGAGCTAAGGAGGAACAAAATTTCTTAACATAAATGTTAAAACCTTTTTTTTTATTTAATTTTAAAAACTTGATAAATATAAAATTTTACCTATTTTATCTCTCTTATCACATTTTAAAAGATAAAATTAAAATATATCAATAATTTACTAAAAAGAAAAAACTATTTATTTAATACTTTTTCCCCCCAAAATTAAAACTGGTAGATAAAATTATCAACCAGAGAATAAAATGCTAATTTGATTTTATATTTTTTCTTTCTATTTTATACTTCTCTTAACAAATTATAAATATTCACATTCTTTTAAAAATTTTGGAAATTCTCATATTATGGATTCTAGGAATGGAAAACTTATAAATTACTGCATTAATATTATTTAAAAAATATGAGCAATTAAATCTTAGCATTTCCCTATTTGTAATATTTGACATGGTCAGAGTAGTTGATTATGTCTACAATATTGCAGTATATATGTACAAAAGATCTCCAATTAAAAAGATATGTCATTAAGTGAATTCTGTCAGGACTTAAACTTATGTATTACCCTCAAGATAATTCTAATAACTTAAATATATGATATAAATAGATTGAAAATTGTTTGGGTTGCCATTGCATTTAAAATGTGATTAACTATTCAGTTTATGTGAATATGACAGTTTTTGATATCCCTAAAAACAAATAACTAAAATAGTATATAGTTATAAAAAATATAGATACCATTTCATCAATAAAATTACAAAAATTAATATGAAATTAATTAGGGTAATAGCTTTTCTAAAATATATATATATACTTTTTTTGGGGAGAGATAAAAAATGTATTGTAATTATAGTAATGACACTGATAAATTGCTATAAATCCTGTTGAATCACAATCAGTAATTAGCAAATAAAAGTATTTATGATTGTTCCCTAGAAGTAGATCATATGCAGTAAAAAGGTCCAATTAAACAATGTGTGTATATATATATATTCTTTCATAATCATGTAGGAAACATTTTTATATATTTGTATCTTAAGGAATATCATTTCATTCATCCTGATAGTAATAGGATATTACTTAACAACTTCTTTACAAAATGTAATGTAATGTTTAAAAAAAAAAAGTTAATGGGTTATTTAAGTATTTCAATATACATAATAAAAAATAATAGCATCTATGTAAATGAGCTAAAATCGTAGTTTGGAGTACATTTAATGTTAACTTTAAAGTTTTCAAATATATTCAACTATCAGTAAAAGCATATAAGTAAATATATAAACAATTTTCCAACTAGTATTATTTTCTTCTTTTCAAATATTGCTGGTCTAACCAATGATAGTGTTATCACACGAATTAAACCAGAAATTTTTAGATTCATGAATACTGAAGTTAAGGTGTCATTCTAACTAACAAGACTATGCTGTAAAATACAAGAATCAGTAGAATTTTATATATATCTATAAGATCCTCCTGATTTTTCCACTTTCTTTAAAGTCAAAGTCAATGAGTGATTTTCAAACATTATGAATTATTACACTAAATTTGATTTGGGTGGTTATTTTCCATTGTCATCAACTTCTTTTATTTCCTTCTTTTTACTTTTTATTTTCTGTCCAATATTTTTGCCTTTTTCCAAATCAAACATATATGCATTGTTTGCTATTTTAGATACGTTTTTTTTTTCTCTCTCTCTCTCTCTCTAATCATCACTTAGTGTCTTTTAAGCATTTTTCAATTGGTTATCCAGTTTCACTGATATATGTTTTCCAACATTTACAGGAAATTTTATAAATACAGTTCTTGTTTTTCAGCATTTCAAAATTGGGGTTTTGTATAGGCTTAGGATTGCTCATAGTGTGCTATAATTTTGAAAGTTGTTCTGACAGTAAATGCACAGAAAGGTGTAAGTAAAGTAGCATATCATGTATGCAACTAATCAACATATGTTTGTTTAGGAAAAGACAAATATGTTTGACAGCAAGAAAAAAAAAAGAAAGTTCTTGCATGTCAATGACAAATATGACCATAAGTCAACCTAGTGTAACAATTCATGTTTGAAAACCACTCAGTAACCTTGCCCTTAGTGGAAAAATCAGAACGATCCTCAAAGTATATACTTTTCTAATGTCTTGCTTTTAACAATATAGCTCAATTAGCTAGTTATCATCTTAAATTCAATATTTATGACTCCTAAAGGTTTCTGGCTCAATTCTATGTATATACTATCTCACCAACAACACCTGAAGGAGAAAGGAAAATTCCACTCCAAATACCTTCTATTAACTGGTGTGCTATTACTAGCAAGTGAATATGTTTGAAAAATTTGAATAAATAGTTTGGTTTTTTTTTTAAAAAAAGCATTTAATAATTAATACTAGATAATGATAATAATCCATCATATAATTACAAATAAACTTCCCATCATCACAAATTTTCAAACAAACAAAAGTAAATTTTAAACCATAATTTTTAAAAAAGAAAGTTAAACTAATCAATGCCAATTTTAAATTATGACACAGTTAAACAATAATAAATACTGATAAAACACATCAAAAGATTACCAAAAAATACAAAAAAAAACATATTTGCTAGATCATTATGAAAATAAGATACTATTAGGGATCTTTATTTAATATAAGCTGGCATTTATAGATAATGGCAGTGATAAAATGAATAAATATGCATAAATACAATTATGATTTAGTTAAATATAATTTTAAAATATTATGTACACATAAATACACATTATATATGCATGATACACCATGATAATCTACATATAAATACAAAAACTGAACTTCACATCTGTTTCTCAATGTACAACAATTTGCATTAGAATTTCTATTTATAGAAATATTAATTTAATGATTAATTAAAAATAAAATGTTAAAATCCATATACCAAAGAATGCATTATTTATATATAAAGAATACATGTGTGTATATGTATCCTTTATTAATTAATCATGAAATAATTAGATGATAGCCAATTAAAAATGACAATTGCAAACAGAAATTATACCATCTAGTAACAATATTTTTGTCTGAACAGAACTGGTTTTAGTTTAATAGTGTAGATATTATATAAACTGAAAGTTAGATATAATACACAGTGTGTCCTATTGAAAAATACCTGGTTCTCCCTCCAAACTAGTTGCAGTGTCATCTTTGAACCAGTGTGTGTGTTATATAACAACATAGTTTAGCTAGACAATAACATATCTGGAGCACAAGTTATAACATGAAATGTGACTATGTTTTGTACTTTAACCTTTGATGGAATGATGCATTAACATTAAATTTTGTTTTACATTAACCCTATTATTGAAACATTTGAAATGATTCAAACTGTTTATAGCAATGAAGCCATGAGTCACAACAACATTTTCAAATGATTAAAAAATTTCATGATAGCACAGAAAGCATTAAAAACAATATAAAATAATAATAAGCATATTTCATGCTGTAAATTGTGAGCCAGACATACTAGCACCTTAACTTTTTTTAATGCATAGCACATGTTCGTTCAGATATGCTTCTGCAAGCAGTTAAAAGAGAGAACCAATCATCTTTTCATATTTATTGAATATAAATATATATACTTTATATGTGTAAAAACAAAGTATAGATTTTAGCTAAATTAACAACCAATTAAAAGTGGCAATTGCAAACTGAAATCATATCATAGTAGTATTTTATGTATGAACATCAATAAAACTGAAAATGCTTTTAGTTTAATACTCTAGATAGTTTAAGAATTAACAGTCAAATAAATATATATATGAAAACTGAATAAACATAACTTGCTAATACTTTTTCCCAAGCAATCAAATCTCTCCAGTAAAGAGTTATTTATTCTAATTAAAAGATTTTGACAAATTTTATAGATGCCAACATTGAAATTTTCATATGATTATCTAGATAAAAGTTCTGCTATAAATTAAGAAAACAAATGGCAATTGCACAATAAAATAATGCCATGTATATACACACTCTTACCCTATAAAATTTTTTCAAGTGAAGTTTTACAGCTGTAATCACCAGCATATACTCTTTACTTTGAAAAACAATTAATTATTCATTATAGTGAATGTTCAAAAGAAGTAATTTTTTTGTTAATGGTGACTAATGTTATTGAAATCAAAATGTCTTCTTTGTACAATAAAATGATTTTTTTTTTTAAAAAAAAAAAATGCTTTATTTATTATATAACTGAAAAAAAAACTTTTTGATTACATATAGTAATAAATAGATATTAATTAATATTTTGTAATAATAGACTTGGGAAATCATTTTTTCAGCATGTTTTTCATCATAAATATGAATATTCTTACTTGTAAAAAAAAATGTGCAGAGTACACCAAAAGTAAATTGCAAAATATACTTCATATTTCCTAAAATATTTTTTTTAGTGTATTTTCTTTTTTCAAATTAATAATAATATGAAGCTGATATCTTTTCAGGTAATGTTTACATTATATGAAGAAATTTCAAATCATAGTAAAAAAAATAATTAATTTTTAAATCAGGGGTGCAAGATGTCAATTGCAATCCTATGATGGTCTGCCATGAAGTGACCATCTAAATTTTTTAAAAAAGGAATGGTAATCAATGCTACATTATACTAGAGTAGATAGCTATATATTTTTTTAAAAAGTACATTTTTGCACACATATGGCTATTACAAGCAAGAATTGGCCCTTCATAATTGAGGTAGCTAGATATAGCCAAGTACTTGCCAATGAATGAATCAGTTGACGTGTACTTTTATTCAAAATGCACAATGATGTCTACATCAATTACGAATCCATCGGTTTGAATACATTTATTGCACAATGCAAAGGTAAAATCAAAGGCATTGAATACATTCAGTTAATTGGAAACTAATAATTAGGGTTTTTTGTGTGAGAGAGTTGCACAGATTTAAGCAATTTATTGTGAAAAATTGGTACTTTATCATATTTTAAAAGAAAGGTATAATGTCAGAAACAACCGCAAAGAAAAGAAAGACACAATTTTAATAAAGAATGGGAAGAACAGTTTTTCTTCACAATGATGAATGCAAAATGTGTGTTATATATATCATGCAAGTGTATCACTTCCAACAAAAAAATATTGAAAAACTTTTTAATTAATGCACTTAATATATGTCATTTGGGAAAAATTACAAGTAGCCCTTGCCGGGGGAGGGGGAGTGTCCATCTCTGTTTTAAATAATTACAAAAAAAAAAAAAATGTAAATTACCTGTATTAAAATTTTCTTTTTCTTTCTATACTTCTTTTAATAAACAATGATTTAAACAGAATTTCTACCTTGGCATTGTTTCAAGCAGCATGCCTGACATTTGATATAAAGTGTTTGAAATTAATGATTAAAAATTAGTACTGTGTTTATTAAATTTTACTAAGATGATAAAAGTGAGTTTTTGGTAAGGAGTTAATATTTTTTTTACCATAATAAACTATTATAATGGTATTTTCTTTTAATGAGATTTTTGATTTTATGAGGAATTTTTGGGGACATATTGCCTTCTTTAGTCAGGATAAAAGTAAATTCTCTTTAATAATGATGTTTCTTGCAGTTATTATAGACAATAATATTTTCTATACCTCTTGTATAAATGGTTTTTAGTAAAAACATTAAGACTACTTCAAAATTCTATCTTTAAAAAATGACAATAATGACTATTAAGAGATATATGGCAGGTAAATCAATAAATCAGGTCTATAATCCAAACTTGATGTATTTATAGGACGTCATAATTGATTAAAAAAATTATTGTCATAAAGATGTTAAAATAATTTGTACAAAAACATAACAAACTACCACCAATAATTATTGTTTTCTTATTATATGCTACCACTTGTATTTGCATTCATTGGCAATGATAGTGAATAGGATTCCAAATTAAATTGATTAAATGTTTCTGATTACCTATATAAGTTTTTTTCAAAAATTTAAAAAAAAAAAAGAAGAGTGTTTAAGCAACTAATTTTTTTTTTTAAAAGGAAGAGAATACTTTTCAAAAAGAGCTGTCACTTGAATTTCAATGATGTGTAGTTGATTCGTCACCCACCCCCCACCCTGTGTTTTTTTCGTTTTTTTTTAAAAAAAAAAATTGAATTGTTTTTAGAATACTGTATATATATTTAAAAATATGTTGAAATATATTACAGTATAAATAAATACAAATTACATAATAATAAGGATGCATATGAAAAAAAAAAGTTAAATTAAATCAATTTTATACAATTAAACGAAATATAGAGACAATAATTTTCTGAAATCTTAAAAAAGATTATCAAAATAGTCAACATAACAATTTTTTTTTTTTAAAAATATTATGTTCTTACAATCAACCTAAAATAAAATTTATCTAGTAAAATGAATACCTGTGACACTTTTTATTTATTAGAGACATATTCTTATTTGATAATACAATTAATTATTTAATTTTTATTCATTTAAACAAACAAACAAACAAACAAACAAAAAAAAACAATAAATTATTACTATAATTCAAAAATGATGTAAAGTTATTAAGAAAACTTACCTCATTACTACAGGACAATTGAAAAATGAACAAAACAAATTACTCTTCTTTTTTTTTAATTATTTGTTGTGAATTTTTTATTAAGATACCATGGTGTTTTAATTTTATCAGAATTGGTTATTTATTAATGAACAAAATAGATTATTATGAAATAGTTTTACATTTTGGATTCTAGAATAAATTACCTTAAGAAGACAGTTGCAAATACCAATTTATTCCAAGATCTTAGTACCATAATGTCTGTCAGTTATTATCTAACATAATCTCAGAGAATTTAACTTATATGTGAAACTTATTTTAAAAATATATTACATTAAGACAGTTGCAAATAATGACAATTTATCACAAGATCCTAGTAACATAGTGTCCGACTAGTTAGCATCTAACTTGAACTCAGATAAAGAATTTAACATACATGCATTGATCATAAATTAATAAAACATTTTCAATATATTATGGAATTTAATATAAAAATAAAACACTCCTTTCTTTAATAAAAAAAAAAAGCACTTTAATTGTTTAATCATCTGATCTAGAGCCATAATCCATTCTCTTGGAGCAATATCAATAAGTAAAATGTGAATATAAATAAAATATTTCTTTAAAAAAAAAAGCATAAAATGGTTATATTAGATATAGATGTTTTTACTGGTACTTTAGTATTATTCCTGCTATGATGTATTACTCCTCTTTATGTTTGCATCCAGCAATAATTATTCAATGTTTCCGTTTATGATGTCATATCTTCTAAGAATCTTGGCATGACTAATCCATGTCAAATATACATACTCCTTACCAACTTTTCACATAAGCACTTGTCACCAAGTTTTAAAATGTGCTGACTTGTGTTCAGTCTGCCACAATGATTTATATAATGTATCTCTTGCATCATTTTTAAATAACACCTTTACAACTAAAACTTTTTATATTTGTGTGTTGGGGGGAGGGGGTTATTTGTTAAAACTTTATATATATATATTTAAAAAAAAAAACAATATTTAAAACATAAGGTTAAAATTACTGCTAGTCTTGCATTGGTGGATGAGAGGTCAGCGCGACTGCCTTGCAATTGCAGGCAGTTGCCTGGGTTGCGGGTTTGCGTCCCAGCCGATGCTATGACACTTAAAAAAAAAAGTTACTGCTCACCATTTTTAGATAAAGCTCAAACTTTATCTAAGGGTTCACCTTTTTTTTTTAAATTAAAAAAGAAAAAAAACAAAGCTAAAACTTAATGTTGCAGTTCACCATTTAAAAACATTTCAGAGTTTTCTTTCATATTTTCCTTTTTCCATAATGAATATATCTCTCCATCATTGGAAATAAGATATTTTTTTTTTAGATTTGAAGTTTGATATTATGTGCACTGGGTGTTTAAGATAGCACAAAGTGCTGTATTATTCCAGGTGGGGAAGAATGGCTTTGATGGTGTAAAATACCATAAAAAAAATTCACAACTACTTGTTTTTATTTAATATCGTATTGTGTTTTTCCTTTTTCCATAATGATTATATGTCTCCACTTGTTTTTTTTTTTTAGATCTGAAGCTTGATATTATGTCTGGTTTGACTTATTACTCCGGTGACTTGTTCTAAGTTTGCAATATGTTTAAAATAACATCTCCATAGGATCTGTGACAAATTTTATCAATTAACTTTGTAATTTTCAAATGTAAGTATATTGTCTATATTAAACTTGGATGTAATTAGAAGGAACTTGAACTCAAGACTTTTGGAAGTTCTTTGCAGCTATACACTCCATCTTATACAACTGGTACACATGACAACATACATGTGAAAAAAATAAATGATCTTCATGCTGAACTAGCACTCATCAGTTAGTCCAGATCACCATCTTCCATATATATATATATGGGAGATGGTGATCTGGACCAATTGATGAGTGCTGGTTCAGCACGAAATATGTATATTGAAGAACATTTATTTTTTTCACAATATGTGGTCAGGTGTATTAAATGTATGTAGAACTAGAAAGTCTGAGTTCAAGTCCTTTCTAATTATGATTAACTTTATCCGCACATTCCTTAGAAACATTATTTTAAATACATCGCAAACTTAAAATAATATATCACCAGAGTAATATATCATAGCAGGAATAATACCATGGTAGCTTTTTATTTTATCTTAAATGTAAATAAAATAATATATACACAAACATATTATAGATCTTTAACTGAAGTAAATATGTTTAATTTTTTATGAAGAAATAATTTTGCGCGTGTGGTTTTTTTTTTTGAAAATTAAAAAAATATATATTTTTTTAAGTGTAACAATAAAAATTAATAAATATATTAAATAAATTTGCAGGTGATTTCTTATAATTAACAATTATATCAAATGATGATAATAATAAAAATTAAAGTAAAGTGAAATATACACACTACTTAAAATTATCTTGATAATTTGAATCATAATAGTAATATTATTTGATTTTCAAATGAAGGTGCACTTTTAAAAAAGCTAATCCCTTCCCCCTCCACTCTCCCAAACAAAATGTTTTAGGAGTATAAAAATTGCAGAATAGTAGACCCAACCCCTCTATCTTGTTCGATGTGATGTCACACGACAATGGAAAGCAAATATTTTTTTTTTTCGTATTACCATCATAAATTTGAATTGGGACAATTCAATTCACTTGTTTCTACTAAATAGTGATTAATTCGAATTATAATGCTTGAAAATCCAGAAGATTTTCTTTTTTTAAAAAAAAAATAGTTGCCTTAAGCCATTCTTTCATGACATATTTCCCTTTTTATTTTCCTGGCCTCCACCTTCAATAGAATGTCAATTGCTAACACCTGGTTGACTACTAGCTTTGAATGAATTAACACCTCACTGCATAGTTAGATTTTACAAATCTTAAGTAAACTTTGTTTTCTGTAATTAATCAAACATTCAAATTAATATAAAAACTATCCAGTAATAATAATAAAAATTTCAAATAATTAACTTATACAGAATGGAGAAATTCAAACTTCATTGCACAGATAAAAGTAATGTGTAAAGTATATGAGAGCCTTGCAATTTTCAAATAAAATTAATAAAAATATTAGCATTAAAAATATGAACTAATTAATGTATCAATTTATTCTCTTTTTTTTTCTAATTTCTAGTCATTTCCATAAATATAAAACATAGTACCTGTAAATAAATATTACAATGATTATTCTGAGGGAAAAAATCCTAGTCAATTAAGATTTAAATAAATTGTATCTATTTAGAATTATATTATTATGTGTGCTAATAAAATGTAAACTTGGAATGTTATTATGTAGCAATACTTCATCTACATAAATGAAGTTTTTATTTTTCATAGATGGATCTTGAGGTTTGGTACAGTAATAAATAGAGAAGACAGAATTAGAAACAAATAATCCCAGTGTGAAACTTAATCTATCACTTCAGGGACTCAAACATCATATATCAAAAATGTTATTAGATAGAGTGGAGAGTGATGGGTTATCTGAAAGTCTGTGCTTATATACCCTATATATTACATATACAGACAGGTATAGAATAAGCCTGTGTTTCAGTTATTATTTATAGTATATTGAGATTAGTCCCTCTAGCTTATAAATTTTGGAACAGTTTGTTGCTAAGTTAAGTTACTTTTACTATCAAGACTTTTTGGCTTACTCTATAATGATGCTGCTGCAACATCTCTTCAAGAAATGATGAAATGGCAATAATGGATTTTGTGCAATTTGTATTGCAGAGATGCAGTTACAAAAAAAACATGTTTATTATATCACTGACAGATCGATTTTTTTAAGTTCCAGAAGAAATTGTGATATACAGAAGAGTGAGAAGTTGACTATAAAAAATACAAAAATTAGAATAAAAGCCTCCTAAAATAAATGCTGGGTATGAACATATACAGAAAATTAGTGCCCATCATCCTAACTGAGCAACTAAGTTTGGGTCAACAAGACAGCTATTGAAAAAATAAAACCACTTCAGCAACTCAAAACAATATATATATATGTTTTTCTGAAGGTTTGTGATGATGGTGTTCTAGCTGTATTTTTATATTGGACTATTTCCATCATCTAATATGTGTGTTGAATGTCTTTAGAAAAGTTTAATTTTTAGTTAAATATTCCAAATGCATTCAACTGTTAGTAATATCACAGCAAACAGGTTAGTATATGCACCAACTGTTAGTAATATCACAGCAAACAAATGTTAATAATATTACAGCAAACAGGTTAGTATATGCACTAACTGTTAGTAATATCACAGCAAACAGGTTAGTATATGCACAATGTTTCGAGAGGTATTTTTCTCCCCTCTTCTTCAGGTGTTGCTGGCCTGACCAGTGACAGTACTAGCATGGGATTCGAACCTGGGTCCTTAGATTCTTGATTATTGAAATTTAAGGTAACGCTCTAACCAACTGAGCCATCCTGCCAAAGGCAACAGTATGTAGTAATTTCATATACTTATCTATGAGGTTCCTCCTGATTTCTCCACTTTTTCCTCAGAGCAAAGTTGATTAGTGATTTCCATACATTATGTATAGTCACACTAGGTTGGCTTATATATATTGGATTCCAAAAAGATAAATAGTTGTATGATCAGCCAAAACATACACTGGTATAAGATAAAAAGCAAAAGACACAATGATCTGGATATCAGTCTACCAACATAAAAATAATAATTTGTATAGAGATTTAAAATTAATATTTAAAATTATAAGCATTATAAAAGCATGATTTTTAAATAAGAATATAAAAACTTTTTTAAAATTTGGGTCAGAATTTGATTTATGAAGGCGCTTTAAAGATCTGCAGAATATATATATATTTAAAGGCAAAAAGCAAAGATATTAAGAAAAAGTCCAAGGAATAATTTAAAATGTATTTACAGAAATGAATATAACAAAAATTGCAAAGGCAAGTTGACAAATATAAATCCAGAAAAAGCCTAGACTCAAACTTAAAAATTTCAATAACATTTTGAATCAAATTCTTATTAAAGTCATGAAAAAAAAAATTGAGAAAGAAGGATGATTCTCACATTAATATTGATATATAAAATGTTAAAAAATAAAACAAATGGGACAAATCACAAATTTCAGAATATCAATGTAAGACAAAATGCAGTGATGTAAAAATTCTTCAAAAAGAACAGACTAAAATGATTGGAAAAAGAGTATATAAATATACAAAAAAATATTATGTTGAATATAGATCATATATATTCTGATTAAAAATAAATAATAGAAAATGTCAGACACCTTAGGAATGAAGTATGAGAATTAAACACTAATCAAAGCAGAATTTGAAAAATGCAAAATCTATATTTTTAAAAAAAAAAAATTGTACTATCATTTTATGATAGTAAAAATAATATTTTCTGAAAGAAGTTAAATAGATAATATTTCTAGAAATAATGAATTAGATGGGGAAATAATCAATGGTACACTAGCAAACTAATTTACAGCTCTTTTTGTGCAACATTCTTATGGGCAATAAAATTAATTGCACTCACACTATTGTATACTTAATTAGTGTAATCATTATAGGATAAGGTTCAAACAATTTATTTGCTTATATTTCTTTTTATAAACATTTGCAGCATATCCTATTAATTGAAATATATGATCATAGTCATCCAATGTGCAAACATATGTCATAAAGAAACAATTATTAAAAACCAACATATAATGATTTTATAAAAATTATTTATAAAATTGTATATCATGATAACTTTTTGTAGCCATAAAAAAATTTAAAATTTATTCAATTCCCCTCAATAAAAATTTGCCATATTTCTACTTGCACATAATTGTATTTTCATTTTTCTAAATTATACTGTGATGTAATGCCCTCACTGATTGTAGCTTCATGCTCTATAGATATATCTCATTATATGAAGTACATATATATAATCTTATTTGATAATTAATATTCAGATGTTTAATAAAATTCTGTATCAGTTCTGAATAATTAAATCACCTTAAATAAATAAGAAACTGAATAATCAGTTCATTATTTGAAAGTTTATATGAAATTTAAACAGATATGGGGAAGCTGGAGCTTGAGATTCAAAGCCTGCCACTCTTCCATTATATTAAACAACACAGAACATTAAATCATTTTTAAAATATACATTAATCAGAAACAGACTGTCTAATACAGACTTCTATAATACTTTACCTCAAATATCTTTCAGAAATTATTCTTTTCTATAATAATAGGGTAATCCTATTCTTATTAATTTTTAAAATATGGTTATCTTTTGGCATCCACTCATTATTATATCTATGATAACAATTAACCTTGCTAGATATCAAGACAACATCACTTGATTTTTTCAGTTTACTACAGTAAACAACACCATTCTTTTTTCTCTATTCTAGCAACATCTAATTCAAGCTTACAAACAAATAGTGATAGACAAAGCCTCCATAGGTATGTGTAAACCTGACAAATTATTGAATAAAATAATTGTATAAACCATGGATAAAATCAGAACTGAAGTTATAAAAATTATGGCCTTTGAAACTAATTATATATAGTAGTCATGATTACTAATATAATGCAAATAAATCTGACAGCACAAAAGACTGCAGCCTATTGTGCACATTCACAGATGTCAATCAATTCTTTGAATAATTCATTGAATATAGATGATTAAATTTCACTTAAGATGAATGCCAGCTTGTATATATGATAGCCTTATTGGAATTATAAAATCTTCAATGCATTAGATAATTATGAAATGAAAGTAGAAAATATTCCAGAGCAACACCGTATACAAAATATAATAAAATGTTAACCCTACTGACACTCTTCCACCCATTAACAATAATTTTATCAAAACTTTAATAATTCTCATAAGTAAACACACTATCTCTCACATAATCTATTTCTAAATAAAATTAACTATTGGGAAACATATGCCATTGAAAATAATAATAATCTATCAAATAATAAAAAAGTTCAGATATTGGCATCTGGAATCCAAATATTTGGACTTCTTAGTTAAAATAAATGTCAAAGCCCTTCCTACTAATTAATTTCTATTCTACAAGTGATACTTCACTAATATAGATCCATTATCTCTGTCAAAGAAATGAAAAAACATTGGAAGACTTTCTTATGGATTGTTCCTCAGTTCTTCCTTGTCATATTCTTATCACTAATATGACTCATTCAAACTCACTAACAATCAACAACCTCATAAAAATATACAAAGTGGTCTCTTTCCCAACATAAGAATTACTACATTCATTCTTTTCATAGTCTGGTTCATAAGATGCTATCTAAGGCTTTAATCCCACATCTCACAATACTAAATCACTCTTTCTAAAAAAAAAGAGAGAAATAACATTAAGATCAGAGATCAAACACATGCACCAGCTGATAATTTTGTAACTACATAGAATCTGCTCTCATTAAGAACAACCCAGAGACTTGACTATTGAATATACTAATTAATATGCATTAGATATATATATATTGATTATTTCTCAATTATATGAACATCTATCTATCTTATTGTTTTTCTACTTGAAATCTCCTTATTTCAATAAGACTTGTAAATAATTTCCAATATATATAGTAAGCCTAATAAAGTTAATTTAAACCTAAAATATCCAATAATTCACAATACAAATTGCAAATGTGCAAAAATTAGATAATATTTAAAAGTATAAGAGCAAAAACATCATAAACAAATGTGTAAACCACAAAATAATTTTTAATAACCCCCCCCCTGCAAACTTTATTTATAAATATACGGAAGTAATAAGTTATCTAAAAATGGATAGGCAAAATTGATTTCTAATAAACATGTGAAAAATGCATTAAAGAAAAAATAAAGAAGCAGAAAATTTATTCATAGGCCATTAATTTATTCAGTGCAAATTACTATTGACAAGTTATAAATTCATTTCCGATAATAAATACAAATTACAATTAACAGGAGTAGAAGAATCAATATTTACTTTAATTATGCCAAGATTTTACAAGAAGAGAAAAAGAAATTCTTACATTATACGAACTCTTAGATTCACTTGCAGCAATCTACTGGTTACCCTTATAGCTAGCAGTATCAATAAAATGTGAAAACAGCAGTCAGAAGTAATTAGAAAAAATGTGGGCAATTGAAAGAATTAATAACAAGAGAAAAAAAATACTTTTTTTTTTAAAGCGAAAGACATTTTAAAAAACTAAAAAGAAAAACAAACTTCACAATATAGAGAAAATTATTATTGTATATAACTGCATCAATTTAATGCTTTTTTAAATATTTTAATGAGCTATTTTATAAAAACAAAAAAGGATGTAATACAGTCTTTAAAAATGGCAAAATATTCAATTTTATCATTATTTCATTTGATTCTTTTCATTAGTTTTTTTTTTTTTTTCCATTCATAAACATATGCTAGAGTGGGCATGCATGATGTATATTGGTGTTTTTTCATAAAGAAGAATAATAATTATAAACAGATATAACTTTAGATTTTAAACTCTTAAAAGCATAGTTTAAACCAAAAAAAGAGCATAATTTCTTATTCAATAATCCTTCATAGATTATAGTAAAAATATATATTTGTACATAACACATATCTAATTAACTGATAATGGATTATTCTGACATTCATTCCAACTAATTTTAGACTTCCTACAAATTCTTTTATTTACTATGCTTGTCTAAAAAAAATTTATAAAAGCACCCACCCTTTCTCTTTAACCACTCAATATAGTGCAATAATTATCTGACAGTGGATTATTTTTATTTTTTGAAAACTTGTATTGAGATTGCCAGTTGTAACTTGATAAAGTACAATATCCCAAAGTATACTGTAGTATCACTTTTTTTTTTTTTCATTTTTGTGCCATCTGACAACTGAAAAGGAAAAAAAAAACCTTGTTCATTATCTGATGCTAACAATATTTTGATTCACATCTGCAAGATATTACTGACTATTTAATGGTGTTGCTGTCACTTTGTTTTCTTTTCAATCTCTTATAGATATCTATATAGTTATTTTGTCAGTTATGGGGTCATTTGACAATAAAAACTGGAACTAAAGTAAATATTGATTTATTAATTTTAAAAAAAAAAATCTTAAGATACCAGTATTCTATAAAGAAAGTACTACAATAAGCCAACAATAATCCTGACTAATTCCTAGCTATCAGGAGTCAAGAGCAATTGTGAAGCCATTTGTAAGCTCCTCTTCTATTGTTGCCAGCAATGAATAAAAATAATTGTATATTTTCCATAGTTTGTTTAAATATTAATGTTTTTTTTTTTCTCATATGTCATAGCATCAGCCGGAAGTCGAACCTACAACCGTCTGCAATCAACTACTTGCTTGCAAGGCAGCTGCAATGACCTCTCGGCTAACAACACTCGACTATTAATGATTATTTTTACAGAATATTTGCATAATAATTATTAAAAAATATATTTACATGACTATATTTAGATTTTATTCAAATATTGCCTTACTTTTAAAAATACAAATTAAGAAATTGATGGTAATTGTAAAAATGAATCTTCACAACTTTATAGTGACTTAACAATAATTCATTCAGATTTTAGAAATAAAATTCAATTAATCAAGATTTCATTAATTTATTTTTTTAGTATTATTGTGGTAATAGTTTACTAAGAAAAATTATGGTTCTCACTATATCATTTTACTTTATTATTTTTCCCCTCTATATGTGTAAAGTTCAAATAAGATTTTGTTTGGATATTTTTCATTTATAAACTCATATTTCTAATAAATCAAGAATATATTATTGATTTATAATATAGAATAAAGATTTTAATGCTAAAATAAAATGTTGAACTATAACTAAAACAGCCACTAGGGGTTGATGCAAATAATGTTGAAATGTGGGATTAAGTTTGTAAATACCAAAATTATATACCCTTTTAAAATATAAATTCATTGAAAGCAGTCAACACTTAAATAATATCAATATCAATATAATCAACAATCTCAATCTGTTGTCAAGGCAACCTTCTTTTAACAATAAAGGTAGAAATCAACCTTTATTTATGGACTAATTTTTTATAGACACTAAAGATTGCATCTTGATCACAGAGAATGAAATTATTAATACAAAGTCATTTAAATAAATCTCATTAAACAGATAAATATAACCTGTTCTGAAAGTAGATTAACAAATAGTCAATTATAACTTTCAAGTAGCAATTATAACTTTCAAATTTCACTTCAACAATATATTACTTAGACAATAAAACTGATAATGTTCTAGGTAAGACAGTTTTATAAATGTAAATTCATTGAAAGCAGTCCGCAAAATATAATCAACAATCACCATATGGATATTATTTAGAAAACTCCTGTATGAGCTAATATATGCAAGCATTGAAAAAATTGTATAATCTTATCAATTTATCATTAACTGTCTATTTTTAAAAAATATGAACTTTGAACAAAAATATTTTTTAGTCCAATTTAAATTGACACTTGTATTTATTGAATACATTTATATTTCCACACTCAGATCAAATAAACTGTCTCACTATCAAAAAAACAGGCACTGCTATCCATTGCAGATAATATATATTTAATACAATCAAAAGTTTTCAACTTTAACCTGTTTCACTTCATATTATCCTAAGACTTTTTTTTCCCCCAATTTTTATAATTGTTATCGCTAATATATTATTTACTATCTAAATAAACAAAAGCTAAAAAGATAATGTTAAAAAAATTAATCTGCCATTGGAATAAATGCTTATATGTGGGTGTGTTTTAAAATGCATTTATTAATGTAAATTAAGTTTAAATATATGTACTGGATATATATTGTGTGAAATATATAGTGATAAAGAACAATAAATATTTTTCAAAGCTCATGTAATTGTAAAGTTTGATTAATTGATTAGCTGATTAATATTCAAAGCAAATTTCAGACTAAATTCATCAAATATAATGATAAGCTGCAAATTTGTTTCTGATTCCAACCAATAAATTTTATTTCAAAATTTTCTATATAAAAATATTTGTTAAAAGATTGAAAAGAAAAAAAATGAACAGTAAAAATTTAGGGCATATGTCTTACTATTTATGGAATCTTAATTTTAATAATAATTTGGAATAACATGATTTTAAAATATAATGAAATGTATAAATAGATGTTATAATTGAAAACAGAGACATACATATTTTAAAAGGAAATCAAATATGTGAATTTTATACTGTGTGTAATTATATTTTCATTATAACTTCGAAAAATTTAATTTAAATAATTCTACAATAACAGTAATTAATAAAATAAATATTATGTCATTTATATAAAAATCTTGGTTTATTGATTGTGTTGTGTATCAATCAGTCGAATGTAAAAATAAGATTTCCATCAGGAATCGATATTTCTAGAACTAATAATTTATAGAACATTTTTAAGAATGTGTCAAGTGAGAGCTAATTTGATTTAAAAAATAAGATGTCAATACATCATCATAAATAATTATTTTCTCACAAATTTCTTGGCCAAAACCAATTCTTAAAAAGAGCATTTTTAGAACTGGATGATATCCTGGATAGAACAGTTCAGTCTTGCTCACAACTTCAATTAAAAGTCATTGTTAGAAATTATTTCTTTTGTATGAATATTACTATGATTGTTATATAAGTCATATTCTTCAATGTTATTCAATAATGTGATTTACTTGGATTACATATAAACTATTATAAATTTAATGTAAGTAGAAATAATAAAAAAACCTTTTGAAAGTTGTTAAATGTGATTAAATCAATGCTCAAGTTATAATGTTAATTTTTAATACACAAAACCTTCAGTTTTAATACAGTTTATGGCAAAATAACATTACTTTTGTGTGCATTTATTATTAAATATCACTTCCCAAATAACTAATATAATAAAGAATTTTAAAAAGAATAAATTTATTATGAGGAATTTTAAAAAACTTACAATCTGATTTTATTTTTAAAAATCATTTTAAAAAGTATTATACTATATGCATATTTCATTTTTATAATTATCTTGTGTCAAATTAATAAAAATAAATCGAAAATTGAAAAAAAAAAAAAGCTATAGAAATAAATGTTTCTTTTTCTTAGTAACATACACACTTCACCAAAATTATCAAGCTGTAATTTGTTTTTTAATTACTCCTGATAGCTATGGAGAAAAAGTGAAAACTAAAATATAGAATCATGAATATCTTCCTCATGTAATCAAAGTATTTTTTGCAATGACTCTGCTTTAATTTCTCCTGTCCTGCCAAGTTACTTTGGATCCCCATATTATTGCTATGGTCTCAACATTTGTGAATACATTCATGAAAAAAAATTTTAAGCTTTAATCATATTCTTGATTAAGAGATAGAGCCTCTAGATTTTAGAGGGAAAAAACTCACATTATACAGAATGACAGATACTAATGAGCTTGAGTGGCAAAGTAGGAATAAACCTAATGCAAAACTGAGCTAAATATTCTTTGGTTTTCAATCAGTCTAATGTCATAACATAACATTATTCGGTTATATTTTAATCAGACAAAGAGATAATAACTAAAACATTAAATGAAATACAAAAAATAATAATAATTTTGGTAACATATCTTACACACATTACTTTAATTATAAATATATTTCTGCCCCTTGACAAAATGATGTTTTCTTTCAGTGATGCAGCAGTTATGTTTCAGATCAATATATAGATACTATTAAAGAGGATTTGGGTAATTTAGAGGTAGACGTAATTAATCAGTAAATTGATGAATTAGTAATTGACAGGGTTTCAAATGTTAATAAGCATTATATATATATATATAACTCAGATACTGAGAAAAATCATAATAGGGGCATTTCTCATATACAACAAATAGAAGGTCTAACATTAAATAATATAGAAGCAATCCTTAAGCATTATCTACAAAATAAACAAGTTAAAAATAATTGGCAACATTACAAATATAACATTTCTCAAACTCAGAAAATTATATGATAAATTATTTAGATATAGATAACATATTAATAATCTATATTGTAATGGCAACAACATTATTCCTAAAGGCCTCAGATCAAAAATTAATGCTAATGTAGACCAACTTCCTAAAGAACATGCAATTGAATGGGGTAGTACAATAAAACAATCATCTGGCAGACTAATACATATTTTAAAAAATTCATTTGAGATGAAGACTTAAATTGAAAAAGAAATCGTAGATTTTAGTAATTATAATTTAATGAATATAGGTGAACAAAAGGGATTGCAGGAATGTATTATTTTGAAAGAGTCACTGGTAAAAAAATTCCATAATAAAATGAATCATAGATTTAAAGATATGGGAAAGTTTTCTAATAAACCAGGGATTGAGCTAATTATTAATCATATTAAAACACAAATCAATTGTATAACTTTTGATAGTTATGTCAAATATTTGTATATTGGTTATAATGCAAACAATTACTAATTTGAGAACTGATATTGATCAATCATTTGCATCATCTTCACATATGTCAAATTGTGCTGTTAAGGTTATCATTAGATCTGCTTAGTGTTACTGATTTAGCATTGATTCATGGAACTACAGATTCTTCTAATTGCATTAATAACATTCCAGTTACTGGAAATACCAATACATCTAATTACTATTCAAATATTAATAGCAACAAATCTTTGTATTTAGCTAATAAGAAAAACTATATTATTAACCTATCTAGAACATTAATTAACCTTAGTGAGGCAGAATGTTCACTCTTAAACAAAGCTTTATCTTTTTGTCATACAGTCCAATCATCAAAAAAAATGACTTTAAAATTCAGCAGGATTTTAGATAATTTTTTGAGAAGACTCAGATTGCGAAAAAATTTTGGAAAGCAGGAATGAAGTATTATTAGTAAATTATGATCTGATTAAACATCTCATATACTGATAATGTATATCAAGATGTTATTAACAAAATTAGGCTTAAATGACCCAAAAAGTATAAAAGAATTTGACATTAACAGAGAAATATGAATTATCCAAATTAAAAAGAAGAGCAAACATTATTATAAAAGCAGTAGACAAGACAATCAATAGTGACCATAAACAAAGATGAATGTGTTAAGAAAGTTCTGAAGTTTTTAGATGATAAAAATTTTTACGAGCCTATTTACACAAGGTATCACAAGTAAATTATTTAAGGATATACTTTTCAGCCCAAAATATATGAAAACAAGAGGTCTCTTAGATAAAATGTATTGAATTTTTTAATACCAATCAGAATCCATCCCAGTATGCTTTACATTTTGCCAAAAATTCGTAAATCAGGATGTCCTAACAGACTTATTGTATGTAGAGCTAGCATTGGTTTATGGAAAATATTTTAGCATATGTTAATAATTTATTAATCTTATTCTAGTTCTTACATGAAAGATATTACACATTTCCTTTCAATTTTAAAAAATATTAAATCTCGGCTACCAAATGATTGTTGTTTTTAGTTACTTTAGGTGTTGCATCACTTTTCAGTAATATATCTCATGATGATGGAATTGTGGTTATTAAATGTGGTTTATAAGATAAAAAGTATGATCATCTTATTACAATTATGACCGAATTAATATATTTAATTTTAAAATATAATTTTTTCAATTTCAATTCTAGATATTATTTATAGAAATAAGGTACTGCAACAAGTACAAAAATGCCATCAAATTATGCAAACCATTTTTGTGGCATAAGTAGAATCCTCTATATTTAAAAATGTTAGACTGAAAACTAATACTTGATTTAGATATATAGATGATATTTTCATGATATGGTAACATAATGAAGTTGAGTTCTATAGATTCTTGGAATATATAAATAATTTTAATAAAAATATTTCTTTGTATAGGATGGTTTTTATACAAAGAAATATTTTTATTAAAATTATTTATATATTCCAAAAAACTATAAAGTTCAATTTTATTATGTGACCATAACATGAAAATACCATCTATATATCTAAGTCAAGTATGAGGTTTATAGAGGATTCTAGTTGTGCCATAAAAATGTTTGCATATTTTGGTGCCATTTTTGATAATAAATGGACAATTGAAATCTTAAACTGGATTCCAAGAGATTGTAAAAGACCCAGAAAGAGACCACATGAGATGGATGGATGAAATAAGAAAGTATGCAAAGGTGATGGAGAAGATAAAGATGGATTGAGCTTGGAGAGACCTTCATCCTGCAATGGATTGATAATGATTGATGATGAATAAAAATATAAATTTTACAATGAATTTTTCAAAAACAATTGCCCATTTTCTTGATGCTGAAATTATTTACACTAATAGAGTTCTTGCTGCTACTGTATATAACAAACTAATTGATAATTATCATTATCTACATTTTCATAGTATTCAATTTTTAAAAATTAGAAGGATTTATAGTAATAAGAAGTTTCTTCAACAAAATAATAAGATTCTATATGATAGACATTGATGAATATGAGGCATCCTAAAATATTGTTGGATAATGCAATAATAAAGTCTTTAGTAAATGGAAAGAAAGGAACTTTTTTTACCTAAGAAGAACAAAAAACAGATATTCCATCATTAGTTCTTACATTTAATAATGACTTACCTAATATTAACTGTATATTGGAAAAACATTTCAACATATAAATTCCACTGATTATTTAAAATATCTTTTCCAATCCACCTAAGTTAGTATATCAAATACAGAGATACTTAAAGATATACTTGTTAAAATAAATTTGATTAACAATTCTGTATCAGAAACAGTTGTTTTCCATGTAGTCATAAAAAAGGTTTTACATGCAAACATTATTGTGACAAAAAATAGTCAAAAGGACTAATAATAATTTTAAATGGTAAGTTGAGAAATACATATTACACTTAACAGGAAAAACTCACCTTCTTTTCTGTCATTCTTCTAGAATCCCAAGGCTCCTTGCTAAATGCTCTATTTTTCACTATTTACATTAATCCTTTGTTTAAAATGATAGAAAAAAATTACCAGGAATATACATGCCTATATATTCCCTATAGTTTATACATTGATGTTGTAGTTTTTTTAACTTCACGTACATAACCAGCTTTCTTAAAGATTGTAACAAACTATTCAAGCAAATACAAACTAAGAGTTCAACATGAAAAATCCAGTAAATAACCATGGGGTACAAATATATTCAGTTATTGGGAGGCATATTTATTAATCTACCCTCCATTTATGTTGGAAGATAAATAAAAAAAATTCTAAACATAAACAATAGGCAACAAACTTGAAAATTCAAGTTCTGGTCACTAGAATCCAAATTTTATGATTTTCTGCTTAAACTAAATCTAAAAGCCTTCCTAACAGTGCATTTTTGCAGACACAAAAGACACTACATAAATATAGAATACATATGATAGTTATGCTATGAAAACTAGTCATATCTTTCAACAACATTCACCTGCCTAGTCCTATAATATACAATATACATATCATTAAAAACCAATCAACACTTAGACAATTCCAATGTCAATAATAATCAACAATTTCAAACCATTGTCAAGACAACCTTCTTTTAAGAATAAAGGTAGAATCCCCATATATATATATATAAAACATTCAAACACAACTTGTAAAAAAATAGCTACCCATAAATTCAGGAAATTATTTTCACATTATTCCCAATTCATTGATCAAATGATCTTTTATGTATATTATCAACCCAAGAAGAAACCCAAATATGTTTTGGAACAACTCTAAATTACAGTGCTAAATATGTATATCGCCACCTATTCCAAAATGCCACAATGCTCAAATTATAATATGACACAAATACCTAAGGGTGAGTAAAATAAAACAGAATAAATTAAGAATTCCAGATAAAAATTAAAAAATAAAATTTATGAGTTTACACTCTATTTATATGTACTAAATAATAATTGTAATACAAAAATGATGTAACCCTGATTATGTAAACCACATACATATATCTTTATTCTTTTCTTCTGACTATCTTAGCCTATTTATTCTGCATGTGTTTAATTATCAATTTAACTATTTTTGTTTGCAATACTGTCCTTTTGAAAATAAAATTAGAGGTTTTTACTATTGTCAAATAAAATTTCTTAACTGAAGGCATAAATAATAGAGAAGAAAGTATGTTACTTAAAAAAAGTATTCACTTCTCATAATATATACACTTTATTTAAAAGGTATTACTATAAAAACAAGCTTACCAAAAGTCAAATAATATACAAAACAAGATGCACTTTTTTAAAAACAACATTTAGAAAAAAAAATCCATTCTTATGCTTTAATAAATTATAAAAATATAATTTACAAAATGAAAAATGGAATGTTTTAAAAATATAAATTAAATTCAGTTTATTTATCATACAAACCACAGAATCTCATCAGATAATATATTTAAAAGTAAAAATAACATAAGAAGATAAAGAGAATACATGTCTATAACCCAAATTTATATATCAATAAATTTGTTATAAAGTTTAATCAACATCATCAGAAAATCCAAACTACAAATGTTAGGCAAAGGAAATGAAGAAAAAAATGTTAGTGTTTCAGAGTAGCAAACTTTAACATAATTTTTATGTTAAATTTTCTTGGTAACAGGTTTACATAAACTAACTTTTAATTTTGATAATAAAAATAGACTATAATTATTATTCAGATTAATATATTTGAAAAATTCATTAAAGATGAATTGAATTCTATGAATACCATTTTAAAGCTTGGATTTCTAAATGACTTATTTATATTTCAAACAGCAAAAATCAATGAGATAAATAATATATATTTAGTAGTCATTGAATTGACTACCATAATTAAGAATAGCATATGTAATTAATATTATCTAACTTCTCTCCATTTTCTTCTGCTTACTCCCATTATTTTCAACATTTTTATATTTTCCAGAAAGTATTCATTATCAAAATGTAATTACACATATTTTTACCATTATGCACTCTATGGTTTCTATATATGTATTTATTTTCATCACAGTTTGCCTCTGCTTATCATTTATTTTCCTATTCAATTCTTGTAAAATCATAGTTTCAATTTTAATAAATAGATGGATGCTCAAACTGCAAAAAAAAAAAATTAACATGCATGATTAGAAAAAAATATTTCTAGCAGGATTTTAGATTGTGCGGAACATTTCTCATGTTTTGATACTAATGAATAGGTATTTTTCAAACTTCTACATATCAAAATGGTGTGCTTCGTGTAGAGTTTATGAGAGAAAACATAATGCAAATATATTTTACATTTGTAATTTACTGAAGTAGGGCTTTTCTTATGCGATTACAAATTCAAGTAGATCTCAAAAGTGATAAGATTGATTTAAGCTTTTCTTACCAGAGTAACCAAGCACTTTTTAGTGGCATTTAATCACAGGGGGAAAGAATCTAAAGCATCAGCCAATCACAGACCACCACCTCCATCATAGCTTTGTCAGAATAATAGAATATGCTATCAATCACAGACAAAAGTCCTTAATGGTCTATATACTGATGACATTTATTGGAATTTTTTTTAATATATTAAAAATGAAAGGTTCATAGAAAGAATCGCTGCATCCTGTTGCACACCATAATTTAATATTTACGCTTTAAAATGTAAAACATGATAGTGTTATCACAGCTTTCTTTTGTGAAGGACGTAAACTAAATATAAAAGAATGTAAAAAAAAAAAGTTCAATATGAAATCTTAGCATTCAATAAGTTTTGACAAATTTTTTCTTTAAATGTTAGAATGAAAATTTATTAATTTAATTATAAAATGCATATTGAAATGGAAACCTTCCAATCTCTTTCCGTTTCACCTTCAACCTAATGACCTACTCGTCCGAACTAGTTTCGAACCTATCTTAAATGTAAAAATGTTATATATAAGTCGAGCGGTAAAACTTTGTTATCATGGCCTCTTGAATGGCATCATCCATTTACATACGAAAATACGCTATAATTAGACAGGTTTGATAAAATTATAGCATAGAAATCCTCATAATTATTCATAAAATGTTTTATTAATTTTGTCACTTCTTAATTATATTCGCTATTATATTCGTATGTGGATGGATAATTTAAACCTTGAAATGATGGTATAATGATTCGTATATATATTTAAGTTTAAATAAAAAGATATAATGTAAAACATTTTCTTTAAAATATATCTAACGGTTTTCTGATTTAATGTTTTATAGATATAGCTGAAACTAAAGTATTTTCTTTAAATTTGCTTTTTTTTTTTTAAACAAATAATATTGGGAAGGAAAATATGTTAAAAGTTATTTGTTTAAAGGTAAAATAAAAATCATCCGTTTATAATTAAAAATGAGAATTTTGTGTAAACAAGAAATCAATTAGTGACCGCACCTGGGGTAAAAGTAAAATCTAGTTTACTGATTGATTTTGTTTCAACAAAAGACTTTATCATTAAATCAGAGTACCGTTACTTCTGCTAAGCTTTAACATTTTATAACACCTAAAAAGGAATTTAATTAGTGAAATCTGAATCAAATTATATGATTTATATATTTTAATAATTTTAAGTAAATTAAAAATAACACCTCGGAGACTTTCTCAGTAGTAGAAATTAGATTATATTATTTTGTTTAATTAAAAGTCAATTGGTCCTGAGGCAAACGAAATTCCAAAAAGGTATTAAGGCTTAGTGAAAATATATAAATAGGCCATATTTTAAGTGAGAAGATATATATACTCCATCTTGCTTTTGAAGAACTATTACTATCCAAGCTAAAAATTGTTTAATTTTACCATGTCTTGCTAGTCAGGCAAAATTTTTGCCGTTCCCGTGATGGATCGCCGAAGTTCAATCCATCCAATGCCGAAGCAACAAGCTTATACCAAATAAAAGATGCCGTAAGCCGCTAAAAAAGGGACTTGCCTTCATTCCAATTTCCGTCCAGCTACAGAAACACCATTTTAAATCGTCTCCCAACTAAATTGAAGATGCCATAAGCCGCCAAACAACTCACCTTCATGCCAGCTCGATTATCTCCAGTTCAACTATAGGAGAACTGTTTTAATGTGATTAAAATCACAGAGCTCTGTGTACACTACAAAATGATCATTATTTCTTTAAAATACAGGTTAGCTAACCATATTATTGTAAACTCTTTCTAAATTGTTTTCTAAATAATATTTAAATTCCATAAAATGTAATACTTTTGCAAATTTTTCTTTATTAATTCAATATTTTTGCTATATAATTTAATCACTGCAGTTATATTTACCTTTCTTTTGATTATTTTAATAATTATTAATTATGCCTATGTTTTGAAACGGCATGCATTTAATTACAAAATGTTTCTTTTTTAAGATATAATTTAAAATCTTCGAATTATTGTTTATTATGGCATCATTTATCGCTCCATTTTAAAACCCTAATTTATAAATAATGGCGACCCCTTGTGCTCGTTATTATTGTGTCATTTGTAAATTAATTAATATAAATATAAAATGTGGCTTATAAATCCAAATTTTCAACCTTTAATTATTATGTTACTAAAGATTAAACTAGCCTGGAGTGTAATCATAAGTATATTTTTCTTATTAAAGTATTCGTAAGTCCCTTAAATATACTTTCCCCCTTTAAAAGTTTATTAGTTATAGATAACTAAAGAGATTGAACGGGATAAAGTAAAGTTTGTCTATATATATTCCCGTCAGTAGCATATCGTATTTCTCATGCTACAGAAGAGTTGGCTCTTTCGATTTGATAAACTAGTGTTCATTTAATGTATAGTATTTAATTTATAATACACTTCGACTTGGCAGATGAGAACTTAATTAATATTTTATCGTTGTGCTGTTTTATATATATATAATTGTGCATGTGAGAAAGGCTAGCATACTTTCAATTTATATATATATATATATATGAGATGGAGCCACGGTAAGTCCAGCCCATCTTCCTCTCTTATGGGTAGTGCAGTAGCTAAGTCTGAGTTAAGGGCCAGATTAGCATGTAAGTCCCCCGCCTCTTATGAACCAAATAAAGGTTCCCTTTAGGCAGCATGACGACCGGTTATTGAGTCAACCGGTGTTGGTCACAAAAACCCTAAAAACTATTCTTCCATCCGCAGAGTAACTTTATTATTATATTTTACTTGTGCCTAGCATATTAGTAAAATCGTTATAGCCAACTACGCCTCCCTAATATGCAATCTTCGGCATTGAACCGAAGCATTCTTGAAAACCTGTTTGATCTAAAGCTATCTGGGATGCTTGATATGCCCATATTTAATATAAAAATTTATTATAATCAGATGTATTATTAAGCTTCACTCCAGACTTGGTTTGATTTCATGTATAATAGCTGCTTGAACTGATTAAAAAAGGGCATAACTAATAAGTGAATGTAATGATTAATTATATAGCATGATATTTGGCTCCATTAAATAAGAGCAACAAACCTATTTGCCAACATATCAATTATTGTTCAAATGGCCTAGTGAAATGTTACTTTATAAATAAAATGCCTGCGTGCATTTGCCAACAATAATGTTATATCAAAATATATATGAAATTGTCAATAAACATATTTTTAATTCATCATATATCCGTTTCTGTCTCATTATTAGATCAGTCCAATTAATTCATTAATTGATTCTAGCTATTCATTAGTAAAGCCCTTTTAATTAAATATATTAGATTTTACCTTTGAAATGTCTCTAGTATTAGTTGTTTATATATATATGTTTAAGTCCATGAGTCTTATTGTTTTCTCCAATTTGCTAGTGGGCCGGATTAAGAATTAATTCTCATGTGCCATCACTATTATGTTATCCATTAGGTGTTTGATCTGGGGCTTGGAGAGTGGGTTTGAATCCAGGCTGGTCCCTGACTTAAATCTCGGGCTTGACTGGGTTTGAAGTACATTTTGTGAGTTCCAGCTCATGTTAGATGGATAAACATGTTTTGATCGGCAGATGGTTTGGTTTTTTTTTACGTATAGAAAATGTTACACCATATATAACACATTTTATGCTTCTTACAATTATCAATACATATAATGAAATTATCGGTCAATATTTTAAAACTTAAACAGATATATACCCAAACGAGTCTACATCTTTGTCAAAGTAATGGACATGTTTTTATAATATATATATATTCAAGTTTGTTGCTTGTATTTAGTTGGAATTGTTAGATTCTTAAATAATGAAAAGAAAAAATCTGATAGGATTTTAAAAATTTTGGAAAAAAGAAACAGTAAGTTTTATGTAATTTTGAGTAAACATGAATTCCTCAACATATCAATTCTTATATAGAATATCAATCTATTATTTTATTGACTTTTTCATAAATGCAAAAAAAAAATTTTTTTATTTTTTTGGTGATAATTTTCTGTAATCTTTATTAAGTTGCATTATATATTGTAGCTATAACAATGGCTATACTATAATGCAAAGAAAAAAAAAATGTGTTTAATAAAAGCTCATGTGAAGTGACTAATAGAAATCATGTGAAATAACTACTAGATATATATATACAAACTGCCATTTACATGTGAATGTATATTATATGCACTTCACTAGAGAAATAAATGTGTAAACTGCCTAAAGGTTAAAAGAAAAAATAATTCATACATATTACTAAATATTATTTTGTAATATGTGAGAAACAAGGGAATAAAAATAATACTGTAAAGAAAGAAAAAAAAAATGCTTGATACACAAAAGAATTGTTTAGTTTTTAAAAAGAAAAAAATCTAAATTCAAACATTATTTAATCTACCTTTCAGATGGAAGTTTTAATCAAGCAATCTGCCCATTTTTAAAGAAAATCTGATGGTGGATTTAAATCTAGTATTAAGATTTCAGAATTAATATTTTAGATATTATAATTAAAAAATTAAAAGTTAGCAATGAATTTTTCTTCTTCCTGTGATAATGAAACATAAATAAAGAAAGAAAAAGACAAGCTGTTTTTTTTTCTCTTCTTTTATTTATAAAAAAAAACATGATATAATGTATTAAAATTTATATCCACAATATGCTTTGAAGATAGTAAAGAGGATGTTTTTTCAAAAAATACATTATTGTAATGACACAAAAGTCATATTTTGTCCAGTTGGTAATATATGTGTATGCTGTTTGAAAACCATATTGTTTGAACAACATCAGTTTGGTATAAATAAGTTGGAAACAAGCAACTAAACATTCTTACTACTATCATTCTAGGAGCCGAGCAGTTCATTCCATATTACTTTGCATTAGAGTGCAGTCTACTATTGAAGCCGTGTTGCTGTGATCTATGCCAAAGAAAGAAAAAACTGCTGGTTAACAATATTTTCAACATAGTAGTGGTTTTACTGACTGTTTTTAAAGTATTTTTAAATAATCCAGTATGATAATTTTATTTAGAAGAAATCCATCTACTATGTGTCACTAAATAACTAAAAACCACACCAGTCAAAATAATCTGGAAAATACAATCGGATCCACAAATTAGTGCTAAAGTTTGCGAAATCAGCTTGTGCAACACCTCTATAATGCCATGAAAGAAGAAGTGGATAGTATCATATAAATTACTCAAGACCTACAGATAGTATATCTCATAGAACATCACCAGTGCTGATGTACTTTCTCTAACATCGCCAATATTCAAAGAGAAAGTCATCATTGGAAAAACTAAGGAAGATAACAGTAAAATATTAAAAGAACAGTACCTGAAAAAAAAACATGATTCGTAACTGATTCAATATATTTAACAAGGTAAGACCATATCATTATAACTACTATAGGGCCTTAAACTTGAACCATAACTTAAACTTATAATATATTTTGTTACTTTAATATTTTTGTGTATGTATTGATAGTTGCTAGTATATATACTTAAGCTAGTTATAATTAGAGGGGCTTTAAATCCAGACTTTCAAGCTCCCTTCAATCATTCACTCAATCTTATATAACTGATATCTATGACCACACATATGTAAACCAACAGGTATAAATGGCAGAAGAGTGGAGAAGACTGAAGCCTGTCCATTAAAGTTTGAAGATTTTCGAACTTATTATAAACTGTGCACTGATTGTGTGTGTGTGTGTGCGTGTGTGTGTGAAAGATAATCCAGACCAACTGATGAATGCTAGTTCAGCACAAAATATGTATATTGGAAATCATTTATCTTTTTCACAAGTGTGTGGTCATGTGTATCAGTTACATAGGATGGAGTGGGTGACTAAAAAAAGCTTGAAGATCTGGATTAAAATCTCCACTAATTATTCATTATTAATGAATTGTTACATTTTTTGTTTTATTAATCCATTTAGTTTGTATTTGTAATTCAATCCAAATATGTGCTTTTTACACACATATGCTAGTTAACATCCACAGTTCAGAGAAATCATGCAATCCACTGGGGATATGTTGGAATGGGATAATAACTGATAATGATTGTCAAACTGAAAAACAGAATATTTTTGGGAGTACTTGTTAAATTATAAACCATCATCATCACATTGGTTAATATTACATATTTGAATTAAAGTTTTTATTTGAATTTTATTAACCATTCAACTTATTTATTTGAACCAAAGTTTATGGTGATGATCTCATTATATTTGTGTATATATCGTTGATTATAAAAAGTTGGTATTCAGGTTCAAACCCGTATACTTGTATATAAAAATATGTAATGTTTTTTACGGTTAACAAGTATTAGTAATGTAAATGTGTGTGTTAATAAAATGATTTATTACATGGGAATTCATAAAAATTTCAAGCATTGGAAATGGCAAAGCTAGGCCATGAACTATGGCACTTGAGCCTCTGAATCTACCACTTACCATCACACCAAACTTTATGCAGGACTGTGTGTTTTATAAAGTAGTATTCATGTATGTGCAATACAGTAAATGTTATATATGGTAAACAAGAGTCTAGAGGATTTGGAACAAAATATATCACATATTGTGGCCTCATTGTACTCTGTTGCTGAATACCTTGCAGAAAACTAAAATAGTTTTCTGTTTGTTCATTTGTGAGCATTTATTTTCAGTTAATATTTTCGTTACTTATTTAAAAAATTATATAATGCCTATGCAATTTGATGTAATGATAATGCCTTTGGGTTAAAAATTCGTGTTTTCTCAGCCGAGTGAAGTTTAAAAAAAAAAAATTACATCCTCCTCCTCCACTTTGATTAACTCAATGGAATTTTGGTACACAATCTGATACTTGCATGCTACAACGTCACAAGTTTCCCAACAATAAGAGTTCTACTATTTATATATTTAGTAATTCATAAACAAACACACATTCAAATAAAAAGTAAAAGATACAAAAAAAAAATATTTTAAATATAAATTAAGCAAAAAATAATATCTACATATTAAAAAAAAAAAAAAAACTTACATATGTTATTTATTACGGGTTTATAAAACAAGCATCAACTTACTAATCAATTAAATATAGTACCCCCAAATATTGGTGACTTAATTATCTTTTATCTCTGATTTCATTCTTGCGAATAAATAAAAAGGTAAAAACTATTATAACTACTGACCTCATTCTCACACTGCTGCTATCTATAACAGTACTTTAAAAAGACTAAAAGCGTTTAAAAATAAGTTTGTGATTTATTTTTAGAAACTTCAATGCATAGTATCTTTAGAGAACAAAGAACAAATAAGAAAGATTCTATTTTCTAAACGACTACTTCAAAAATAATTTAACAAAATCACTCTAATATTTAGTATTGCCATGATTATTTTTTAACATTACAATTTTTATTATTTGTCATTAATAATGATGAAATTACTCATGGGTACAGAAATTTTTTTTTTTTAAAAAAAAGTTCCTTTTTTAAAATCTGACATATATTACTGATATATCAGGTAACAAATAATTTATTTTATGTAATCATCTATTTATAATACAACTTCAACCTATTACAAGGCAATAAGATATTTCCACTAGTATTTCATAAAAATCTGCTATAAACTTTCCGTTTCTATAATGATCCAAAAAGTCTTACTTCAACTAGGATTATCTTTTCAAGAGCATCCAATCAAGGACTTATTTATTTAGACTGTTGACTGTTTTGTTTTGTTTTTTGTTTTTGTTTTTTGCTAAGTTTTTTAATTTATGATTACTACCGAGATCATAAAAAAAAAATTAAAGAGCTTAAATGAAAATGAAATGGATGCATAACTAAAACAGTCAGTGGTAAAAGATAAGCATCTTCAGAAGATATGCTTTGAAATAGGAAAATTTGCTATTTCACTGCTTTTTACTACAAAATGACTTATGAAAATTCTAGAGACATTTTGCTTTTCAGTAAATTGTCAACTGTAAAAAATAAAAATAATGATCAAAAACATATGACTATACAAAAAAAAAAAATTATATCGCAAAAATTAGCAACTGAATAATGTTTGAGAAAATAAGTTGAATTTTAAAAAAGGAAAAATACGATTATTTTATAAGTGTTTTGAGAATGTAAGTGAAAATAAGTATAGCAATATATCATCTTAAATAAGCTAAGTGTACAAAATTTTAAAATAAAATTAAACAAGTAAAATCATGACTGATACGAAAATGATTATAAAACGTGTACTATATATGTAAATTATAAAAGAAAAAAATACATACAATTACCATCTCCGCCACATCCACAGATATTCAGTTTAAACCCTTTAGTGATGAGGCTTGAAATCCATAGATAATGATAAATTATATATAAATACTTACCTATATTATATTTAGTTTATACATATTATTACAAATTTAATATGTACTCCGGGATTCTTTTACAACCCTGGTTGTGCCATCAAATTACTATTGAAATGGCAAACAATATACCTAACTTATTCATAGTTTGGCTAAATGACTAATTTCATATGCACTTTTGAAGCAAGATGTTTTGGAAACTGGTAATAGTTTTTCAGGTTTTTTTTACTAAATAATAAATATATGAGAATTTTTTTCCTTTGAGTTGTTTGAACAATAAATATGTATAATATTAGCAGTAAATATGTGGAGAGATTTCTGACTTCCTGATCTTGATTTACTTTTTCAGTTTTTTCATTAAATATTAAACAATAAATATTTGAGAATTTTTATTTTTATTTTGAGGTTGTCTGAATAATAATAATACATAACATATAATATTAACAGTAAATATGTGAATAGAGATTTGCAATCATGTGAATAGTGGCAAATTTTATTTTTCAGTTTTTTTATCTAAATCTATGGTTCCCAAAGTGAGTGGTACCACTACCACCATCACCCCAATGAGCACTGAAGCCTTCTAGGGAAAGATAATGGGTTTAGAAGCATTTGGGAGGGTTCAGGCAGTCTAGGAGTTGGTAGCTCGTTACAGAAGAAATTAATAATATATATTTAAAAATTATTTTCATGATTTTGTGATTAGATAATCATTTAAAATTTAAATTCTGCATTTTAATTCATTTTAAGCCCATCTTAAATGATCAATTTTTTCATCAATTTTCTACTTCAATTATGTAATCATATGAAAATTGATCATGTCTGACAGAAATAGATATCAATTTTCTATGTCAATGAGAAAATATAGCATGTATATATGGGTGTATAATAGAGTATGTTTACAATAGCAAATATATTTGTTATATTTCATTCCAAAATGTATATAAAATATAGAAAAATCATTTTTCTAATTGATTTGTACAAAAATAAACCCAATTTTATATAATTTAATATTAGGCATGAAAATAATAATGGCAAGAAAGAAATAAAACTGTAAATTTGAGTTAGGCTAGTTAGTACCAACTTATATTGCTAACTAGTGGTAAAAGACAAAGCAAATATTATTTGAAAGTTATTATACTGTTTTCCGTGGTTATGTTTTGTAGGTTTGGTATTTATATCTTGGTGTAATTATTAATTATATATAATTATTCGGATAATGTCGTGGTTGGACAAACAAAATGTGCTTGTGTGCAAAATAAAAAATTCATATAGGATATTTTAACTTCAATTTTTTATATACTTAAAACATTTATTCATTTTTTGCTATTGTAAAAATTGAACGTGTCATAGGCTTTAGTCTATCCGTGCAGTAAACGAGACTTAACTAATAATATGTCGGACAACTATTACATAAGTAACCCCCGCAATTCAGTATGTTTGAACAGAAATATGGATGCTTGCAGTGATTTATTCACAGCACAAGTATGATGGTAGCACAAACAAGTCAATGCATGCAAGTCAATTCGGGCTGGATTTCAAAACTATAAATATCAATGGTTTAGGAATAAATTTCATTATTTTTCGTGTTTTGCCAACAATCATCACTCTAAAGTGTAAATGGAATCATATAAAGTGTAAATTAAATCTTTTACTTTGTGAATATTGTTGCAAATTTTATTCCTTCATCATGTCTGAATTTAAGTAGAAATGTCAACAATACACTATTGAGTATTTGAAATATAGCTTTATTCAGTCTCCTACAAACCAATTATTACCTCGGTGCTTGATTTTCCAAAAAGTATTTTCAAATGAAGGAATAAAACCTTTTGTGCTACAACAGCATTTGACTGAAATGCATGCTGACAAAAAGGATAAAGATTTGTTCTATTTCAAATACTAGAAGAAAAACATTTTAAACACCCAACTATATTAAAACTTTTTGCATTATCAAATTAAACAATATAATGACGTATTATAAGCTTCTTATAATATTTCATTATTATTCGCAAAAACTGGAAAACAACACACAATTAGTAAGGAATTAATCTTGCAGGCAGTAAAAGAAGTAATAAATACTGTGCTTCATAAACCAGCATCAGATATCATTAGTAAAATTCCTTTAACTAATAATTCAGTGCAAAAAAGAATCGATAAAATGGCTGAAGGCTGAAGACATTGAAAACTCATTATGCGATTATTTGAAGACATGCCAATTTTCTATTCAACTCAATGAATCAACTCTCCCAAATGATGAAGCACTATTCTTATCATATGCATGATTCATAAAAGAAAAAAAAATGTCGAGAATTATTATTTGCTAAAAATTTGGAAGCAGATACAAAGGGAGAATTAATACCATAAATAAGTTTTCTCAAGAGAAAGATATTCCAATTTGTAATATTTTGTCTACTGCTACTAATGGTGCTCCAGAAATGACAGGGTAGCACAAGGATTTCATAGCACACTTGAAACAAGCAGTACCAAATGTACTCATTATATATTGTGTTCTTCATTATCAACATTTGGTTGCAAAGAATTTAAGTGAATGCCTACATACAGCACTCCATTACGTTATTACAGCAGCCAACAAGATTAAAAGTAATTGATTGAGCGACAGATTGTTTAGCCAATTTGAAAGTGAAAACAATGAAGATTTCAATCATAGGTTGCTTCACACAAAAGTTCATTGCCTTTCAAAAGGTATTTATCTGAACTGGATTTTACAATTTGTTTGATTGAGTATTAGAGTTCCTAAAAAACAAAAATGACGGATTGCAGTCCGACCTAATTACATCCAAAAATGACATCACTTATTTGACAGACCTCTATAAAATATTTAATGAGGTTGCTATATTTAGCTATGATAGGATGCATTTTTACCAGCACCAATAACGATTAACAGTTCTATGAGTGCCAATAACAACTAATGGCTAATATTAAGATATATTTTAATATACGAACCCTTAAAGCATTTAACTAATAACATATATCCAATTATTTACATTATAAAGCCTGAAGGCATATACAAATAATAATTAAGATCAAAACGACCTTTAAAAATCCTATGCTGACTGTTCTCATGTTTGAAGGACAACTCTCCACACTTGAAATCACTGTGCAAGGGAAGACATCCTGCTCCACTATATCAGTCTACACAGATCAAACTCCAAAGATCAAGTGTCTCTCTCCCTCTTCTTCTGATTAGTACTAAAGACAATTCATTGTCTCTGAATCCCCACAAATGATTGGTTAGTCCTCTGTCCATCTGATCAGGTGATTCTTCCTTTCCATGTTCCATCAGATTGTCATTATTTATAAAAAGGCATCTAAGTCAAATTCCCTAATTTGTTTCATTTGAGTATTATTATTCTGCTCATCTTTATTAGTCTATTGTTCATTTTAGAAATTAATCTTTTTCTAATTTAAAAACTATAATTTTTAATTTCTTCTTGAAAATAATAAATCTTTTCCAGTTCTGTAATATTTTTAACTAATTACTTTTCTTTCCATAAGTTTTTACAATTATATATTGAAACAGATGATCTGATGCTCAGATCCTGTTTCACAGCCCACATCCAATCTCCTACAATCTAACTATATTCAAACCCACCTTTATGCACATATATACATATCTAATAATACGTATATATTTCTTTTGCTTAGTATTCTAAAAATAAATCACGTAAACACATGTATTTTAATCTAAAAATATTTTTATTTAATAATATTTTCATGTGTATACGGGTGTAAATAATATATATATATATTTCAGTGTAGGAGATTGCGAATAAATTAATAAAGTTATATTATATATAAGGTATCATATATGAAACTTATTATTTTTTCATATGTAATTTTGTAGCCAGAAATGATGCAATCTTGTTAAGTCTCTCGAAAAACAATTACCCGGAAGATCCCTTAGATAAAAATAAAAGATTACGATTTTGTAATAATAAAATAAACCCATTAGTGGAAATTGTCCACACTAGCTTGTTTTAAAATCATAAGATTTATTTTAAAACAATCGTTCGAGAAACTGATAACAAAATTGCATTGTTTCAAACATCTTACTAGATAAGAGTATCCGGTCAAACTATTCCATATGAACCTTAAGTGCTTAAACCGCCTCAGATCCAGCAGTATTTGCTAAGTTACATCTTCAAAATAAAAGTATTATATATACTGCTGGATTTGAATCCATAAAAGAAGAGACCATAAAATAATTATGTTGCTATACATATTCCATGCCAGTTTTGATTCTCACTCAATGTGCTGTGAGTAGGGGAAATTTCGCCTTTTCCCTCCATTTTAATATGCTGTTCCCATAAGCGAAGTTCTGCATCCTGTACTGATGAACTTTAGATATTTTTCCAGTGAAAGTGAAATGCTAACTACCATAGAATAATGCTATCCTAGATCTAGTGAAACAATACCGATGGACTGACACGTATTAAAATCGCTCTTCCAAATAGCAAGGTAAAAGAACTTTGACCGCTCATAATTCTTAAATCCTGCCTTCTCTGTAATATTTATATTTTCTAATCATCTATATTAAATGTCTTCAAAATATGTAATTCTTATAACTCTATATAACTAATCAATACTAAGCCTCTTATAAAATGTTTTTCTTTTCTTTATTTCCAAGCGGCAAATAATTTTCATTTAGATTTATGATTTATATTTTAAAAGAAATGCCAATAATATTCTAAAATCACAAGCATATAATTTATTTTCGTTTTCCCCACCCATCATTTATTGGGTAATTAATTTATAACTTAATCAAAACAAGTCTTATTCGACTTGCTCAGGTGCTCGCAATTTTAGATAAACAAACTAATTATATTTTTATGTTTACTGTAGAAAAACAGATTGATATCTGTTTGTTATATTTTCCTTTCTAAATCATGCACTATCTCTTAGTATTAATTTATATTATATATGTAAAACCCATCTTAGCTATTACCACCACCTGTTTATTTTGTAATAATTTATATATTTCATAAGGGCATTTATTAACCAAGATTGAGATTTATTAAATGTGTGGGAAGTAATGAATAATATTAAGTAACATAATGTAAGGGGGGGATCTTAAGATCTTAGTTTATATTTAAATAGAATTATCATCCATGTTTGTTTAACGAAGAAACCATACCATTACGATGAATATTTCATAATTTATGGACAGTAAATATGTGTAGCTAATCTTTAGAGTTATCATTATATTATGTTATTAAGCGTTGCGAGCATATAGGCCATTTTGTTTATAGATATCCATGCTTCTTTCTCACATGGAAGTATTCGCTAAATCGAGCCCCATCGTCGTTCTCTGTGTCCTAGAAACCAGGCTGTAAAAACATCCTGTGGACACCTTTGGTCATATGAGCATGCTTTATACGGGAATCGCTCTGGAAAATCCAGCCTGATAAAGACATAGCTAACTGCCCTTCGTCTCAATGCCGACTCTGCCTACGTTTGCAGAGGAAATTGGTCAACTTCATTATTAAAATTCATGAAGCACACTCCAGGATCCATAATTGAACCCCCCCAATCTGCTGCCATGCATGCACCGCCCTTTGGTGTATTATTAGTCGCCCAGAAATAGCCATAAGTCATAATGAGATGATTTCTTTAAACAGACATATTTCCATTAATTGACTACGCGTATCAATGCGATAAATTTAGTATCATTTATATAATTATTCATTATCCGTCCTGCACATTAATTATTTATAACTCAATCTAACAATAATATTGAATAAAACAAATGTAATATCTGCTTGTCAAATTATTTTCTTTTTAAATCAAGTAAATCCTCTTTTCATTTCTGGGGGTGTAATAGTATTTTAGTGATGCATTCCAATAGCGCTAATTCATTAAGTCACACATATATATTATTGGCATAGCCGCAAATATCATGTTATTGTTAAATATGAATTAAAAATATATATAATACTTATGAGGCAAATGTCGGATAAATAACCCGACATGATTTTGTTATTAATCTAATAAATCTTAAATATATATATCAACTGTCGAACCATTGCTTTCTTTTAGTTAAGTTAATATATTAAGTTATTACTTCGGCTCAATTTGATTAGATGATCTCTGCTAAATACATAATTAATATGTTAGGTCACAGCCTTCATTGCTCATAAAATATAGCTAATTCTTAAGTTAGTCTATCATTAAAGTTTAGCCTAGAGTCGATGAGCGATGCCGGCGGTGAGAAGTAAATTAAATCGATGTCATCGGGATTGTTGTTCATAATGTTATAGATCTGGGAAATAGGCAAATAGGGCAGAGTTCATGAAAGTTCCTGACCTGTGTATCTTGCGCACGATTGGATTCGAGGTACTTTTGCCTAGATGCTAGATCTTGTTACATGAACATATAAATCCGACCGGCACAGATTTTTTTCTTTTCCCCAGGTTTTGCGCATCAACACAGGGCTTCGTATACAAACACCCACATACCTGAGATAGTAGTAGATAGTGATAGATATAACAAATTTGTAAAAAAAAAATTTTCGGACACCCAGCTTAAAATTTTTTTTTGAATATTGGTACACACTCCCTGCGAGTTATTGTTAATATAATTATAAATATTTTTCTCTCAGTATATATATAAAAATATGTTTCAAGTAAATAGTATGTTATATACTCAATAATTTTTTTCCGCATAAAAATTTTAAGTTTTGTCGTTTTCACGAACCTATAAAATAAATTAGTGGCAGTTTTTGGTTTTGTTTTCTTTCACATGAGTGATCTAAATAAAATGAATATTATATAATGTTTTATTCCTTGTCCATAAATATTCATTACATGTATAATTCCCGTGAGTTTTTAAAAGAAGTAAAGAGAAGTAATAGCTTTTAAGTGGCTTTTACTTTCATATTAATAAAAGATTAAGAAGTGCTTTTCCCAAATAATGTTTATAGTTTTCTTAATTGCATTTAAGTATACATGTAAGATTCCAGTGATATAAAAGAGTGACAGCTTTTAAGGGGCTCTCACTTTCATAAGATAAAGTGTTTTTCAAAGAAGTAAATAATATGTTGTATAATGTTTTTTTTTTCTTGGTCACAAACGTGAAATTACATGTAGAATTCCCGTGAATAAAATAGTGGTAGCTTTTAAGGGGCCTCCACAGTTATAATAAAAATAAAAAGTAGGTTTTCTAAATAGTATTTTGTATATATAAAAATGTTCCATAAATGATTTTAATAACATAGTATTTTCGAGTTTACAGTGTGATAAAATAGTGACAGCTTTTAAGGGGTTTTCACATTTAAAATAAAAAGCTAGTAAAGTAGTGTGTGTGCTAATAATAATAATATATAATAATTTTTTCATAAATATTTTAAATAATGATGTTAAATATAATTTTTTTTTCTTTGATAATACATCTTTTAAATAAATATTTTAAATTTATAATATTTCCAAGTCTGAGAGAATTAAATTAGTGACAGCTTTTAAAATGCTTTCACTGTTAAAAATAATAAATAAAGATTCTAAATAATCGCGAATGTGCAGATTTTTTTTATTAATATTTAGGCGTATATAACTGCCTCAGATCAATGAAAGAAATAAAGTAGTGACAGTTTTTATTATACTTTCATTCTCTTATATATAAATATGTGCTAAAGCTACATTTTAGAAAAGTATACAAGCTAGTGTGCTAAAGCTACATTTTAGAAAAGTATACAAGCTAGTAATAGCGGATCATCTGGTCAGGTCATATAGACTATCCCTTTGGCTGGCGCCCGGTATTAATACCAAAATAAATTTGCCAATAGGTGATAGAATTATTAGAATAAAAATAGTTTAAAAGCAATGATTCATAATACAAAAGTTATATAGTTTTTTTCCCCAAAATATATGTATCAAGTGTATCAATGCAATCACTAATTAATCATTTTGTTAAGATGTTTCAGGTGCTGAAGAATAACTCCAAAAAAAAAAAAAAAACAGACCACGAAAGAAGACATAAAGAAGGCCAGATAGAAGTTGCAATAATTTTTTTATTATATACTTTGCATTGAAGAGCCAGATAATAAATAATAAATAATCAGTATATATGTATATATTTTTTCTTAGTAAGAAGCTAGATCTAGAAATAATTAATATTAAAAAATAAAAGGGTAGGATAGCAACCGTTATTTTAAATTAGGTACAGGAGTGGGAGAGTAGAGTAAGGGAAGAGTGTGAGAATGGGGGAGAAGGTGTTCATCCATATTGAAATCAAAATAAATAACCATAAACTTATCTGGGTAGTTAGAAAATTAAAGTGTTTATCTTAAATCTAAAAGACAAATGGAGAACAGTAGTGAGGATATGGATCAGGGAAAGACATTGAGGTCGGGTAAAATTATTTTGGAGAGTAAGATGCACCCAAGGAGGTCGAGAATCCATCTGCAACTTGGGAAACAGTGATACGGATGTTGCAGAGAATGGAAAAGAGATTTGAAAATTTAAAGGCAGAAATCGAAGACAAGACAGAAAGAGATTTGAAAGTTTGGAGGCAAAGATTGAAGACGAGAGCAGAAAGAGATTTGAGAATTTGGAGGCAAAGATCGAGGACGAGAGCAGAAAGACGAAGGAGAGGATGGCCACCACATGGGATAACATGAATAGCACCATAACAACGAAGGTAAAGGAGGTACGAATAGTGCCGACAGGAATGTGAGGATATCCATAACAAGTTTGAGAGGTCTCTGGAGGACCACAAGTACGAGACTCTGGACACCATCCAAGAAATAAAAGAACTTATAGCCAAGCAAGACAAACAAGAAGCCACATTTCATGTATGCATTAACAAAATTAAGGAAGAGATCAATTGTATGAAGGACGATATGGCAAGAACCAAGGAGAAAGTGAGCTTCGAGAAAGAAGGACCGGAGAGAATGACCAACAGACCCCAGCCTCTGCTAGAAATCTGTGCAGGAGAGTCAACACCCATTATGTCCAAGGAACCGATAGTACACTCACCGGTATCACTGACCAAATTTGAAACTGAAATTATGAGAGCAATACAGCAGAATATGCCACCCTATGTACATCAGATGATGGTGGGATGTCGAGTTAGGAAGATAGAGGAGATGGCCCAATTCCTCACATCCATCGATCATTCGCCCATACAAACGGAACCACCCAAATATCACTCCGGACCTGTGGAGCAACCATCTAGAGACCAACACAACTCATGGCGAAATGAACCAACTAGTACCAAAAAGTATGAACCACCGGATCGAGGGAGAAACTAGATAAATTTGAGCTGGACAGATAGAACATGACAACATGGATACTCAATGATAAATGACTTAGGACTTTACTACTTTGTATATATTATAGCATAGTTTTTTTATTTTATTTTATTCAGTTAATCAGTTAAGCAAGATTTTTTTTACAGGAAGACAGTGGAATTTTTTTTCCAGAATATAGCAGAGAGTTAGGGTATTCTATCATAAATGAAAGACAAAACAGGGTAGCGCTCGGGCAGAGTAAAATAAAATTTCTTTTAGATACATCGCTAATCCACAAGTTGTTCTTTAGTTACCTGGACATCAAATAAAAGATTTTTTTTTCTTTTTTTAAACATTTTTTCCATTTTTTTCAGTAAGTTCTGGAAAATGAAACAGATGATCTGATGCTCAGATCCTGTTTCACAGCCCACATCCAATCTCCTACCATCAAACTATATTCAAACCCACCTTTACGCACGTATATACATATCTAATAATACGTATATATTTCTTTTGCTTAGTATTCTAAAAATAAATCACGTAAACACATGTATTTTAATCTAAAAATATTTTTATTTAATAATATTTTCATGTGTATACGGGCGTAAATAATAAATATATATATTTATATATATTTCAGTGTAGGAGATTGCGAATAAATTAATAAAGTTATATTATATATAAGGTATCATATATGAAACATTATTTTTTTCATATGTAATTTTGTAGCCAGAAATGATGCAATCTTGTTAAAAAGTCTCTCGAAAAATAATTACCTGGAAGATCCCTTAGATAAAAATAAAAGATTACGATTTTGTGATAATAAAATAAACCCATTAGTGGAAATTGTCCACGCTAGCTTGTTTTAAAATCATAAAATTTATTTTAAAACAATCGTTCGAGAAACTGATAACAAAATTGCATTGTTTCAAACGTCTTACTAGATAAAGAGTATCCGGTCAAACTATTTCATATGAACCTTAAGTGCTTAAACCGCCTCAGGTCCAGCAGTATTTGCTAAGTTACACCATCAAAATAAAAGTATATATACTGCTGGATTTGAATCCACAAAAGAGGAGACCATAAAATAATTATGTTGCTATACATATTCCACGCCAGTTTTGATTCTCACCCAATGTGCCATGAGTAGGGGAAATTTTGCCTTTTCCCTCCATTCTAATATGCTGTTCCCATAAGCGAAGCTCTGCATCCCATACTGATGAACTTTAGATATTTTTCCAGCGAAAATGAAATGCTAACTACCATAGAACAATGCTACCCTAGATCTAGTGAAACAATACCGATGGACTGACACGTATTAAAATCGCTCTTCCAAATAGCAAGGTAAAAGAACTTTTACCACTCATAATTCTTAAATCCTGCCTTCTCTGTAATATTTATATTTTCTAATCATCTATATTAAATGTCTTCAAAATATGTAATCCTTATAACTCTATATAACTAATCAATACTAAGCCTCTTATAAAATGTTTTTCTTTTCTTTATTTCCAAGTGGCAAATAATTTTCATTTAGATTTATGTATTTATATTTTAAAAGAAATGCCAATAATATTCTAAAATTGCAAGCATATAATTTATTTTTGTTTTCCCCACCCATCATTTATCGGGTAATTAATTTATAACTTAATCAAAACAAGTCTTATTCGACTTGCTCTGGTGCTCGCGATTTTAGATAAACAAACTAATTATATTTTTATGTTTACAGTAGAAAAACAGATTGACATCTGTTTGTTATATTTTCCTTTCTAAATCATACGCTATCTCTTAGTATTATTTATATTATATATGTAAAACCCATCTTAGCTATTACCACCACCCGTTTATTTTGTAATAATTTATATATTTCATAAGGGCATTTATTAACCAAGATTGAGATTTATTAAATGTGTGGGAAGTAATGAATAATATTAAGTAACATAATGTAAGGGGGGGATCTTAAGATCTTAGTTTATATTTAAATAGAATTATCATCCATGTTTGTTTAACGAAGAAACCATACCATTACGACGAGTATTTCATAATTTATGGGCAGTAAATATGTGTAGCTAATCTTTAGTTATCATTATATTATGTTATTAAGCGTTGCGAGCATATATTGATTACTCTGGCTTGCACTGAGTGGCAATACATATAGAAAGTTTTGCATGTTTTAATAACAGTTAAGAGCAAGTATAAGAAATAGTGATCATATGATGTTTATTGGCTTAAAACATCTCTTTTTACTGATATGGCTTAAAATTATTAATTGTCACTTTACTTCTTTTTTTTTTAACAATTATAATCTTTATGTTTCAAATCAAATTTTATTGGTTATATTGTTAGAAATATACTGTTGGAAACCAGATAACTTCAGAACAAACAAATAGATATAGATATTACTGGAATAGTCTAAATAAATTGTTAGGCAGGCGAAACGATAATATTTATATCTCAAATTATTATTTGTCTTATTATGGTTTTTTTTTTTTAACAATTAAAGTAATGGTTATGTTTCTGTAAAATTATTTTTTATTTTCCATTCATATATAAGCTCATTAATTTATTAATCAGATCCACAGTGAGATAAAAGCTATCAAAATTTATAACAAACTGAGATTAAGCTTTATCTCTCTTCACATATTTTTCAAATAAAAAAATACACTCTGCATTTTCCAATAAAATAACAACAAAATTTTTTTATCTATGCAACCATCTATCACATGACTATGAATCTTCCGCTGGAGTGGATATTTAGTTAGTTTTCTAGCGATTATATTCCTATTTTTCTTTGTCATTATAGCTATGACCCTTTTGACCTTATAATTAATCACTTGGATTTTTAAATTTTTTACTCCTTCTATATTATCATAAATTTTACTTTTTAAAATTTCCATTTCTTTGTAAATAATTTTATTTTCCAACCATACTTCATTTATGCTTTCTTGACTATCTTTCGAATTTTACTCCTTCACATTGTTGTAACTCTCCCTGCAATTCTTTTATAATTTCTTCCCTCAGCTGTTCATATCCCCTTTTAATTTGAGACTCCAATTTTTCAAACATTTCATTTTGTTCTTCAAATTTTATAGCTATCTCTTTGTTTTGACTTTCTATTTTTCCTAATATTTTTCTTTTGTTTACAAACCTTATGGTTTTTTCTTTGGCCATCACTTTATCTTGATTTTCAAGTTTTTCAAACTTTATGGCTGTCTCTTTGGTCATCTCTATTTTGATTTTCTATTTTTTCTAATATTTCCTTTTTTTTTTTTTTTTTTGATTCTCAACTGTCTCTTTATTTTGATTTTCAAGTTTTTCATTTTATTCTTCAAATTTTATGGTCATATTTCATTTGATTTTCAAACATTTCCTTCTCCATTGCCATAAATCTATCATTATTTGAGACTTCTAATTGATCTTTAATTTGTTTCTCACTGGAAATGTTTTCTTCTTTTTCTCTAGCGTGCATTTTTGCTTCCGATCTACTATGCATCTGATTAATCATAATATTTAACTACAATATATATATAATAAACTGTTTTATTCCTACTAAATTTCTTATTCCATAAATTGGTGCAACCATTCAGCCTTTCACTCTGTAGTATTATCTATTATGATCTGCTTGATTATTTTATTACCTGCCATTTCACTATTTTACCCTATTAATATGCACATTTAATTATATTATTTGAGTGTATTTCTCTGAACATCAAAATTCAACCAATATAAAATTCAATTCAGTTATTATATTAATTGTTAATCTCTTCTCTAATCTCATATTTCTCATGAAATTATTATTTTTTCCTTTCCCAGGATCAGTTTGAAGCAATCACATTAGATGCCAATTTAAAAATGACATTTATTTACTATTACATATTCAGCGTCATTCTCAAGTACACATGTTAGATGCTAATTGTAACGATTCTACCATTTGGTAAAAGAGAACATCAAAAATAATTCAGCACCAATTATAATAATCACATATATATATGAAAGGTCAGTGCTTAATAATTAAAATAATCTTTAAAATTTCACATGCAATTCCAAATAACAAATGAAACAAGATAGGAGTAAAATATAATTTAATCCAATCATAAATTATACTAATGGGCTAATGTAGCTATAATAATAAAAATATTACAAAGTAAGTCAGAAATGACAGAAGGGAAATTATATCTGCTATGGATTAAACCAGTGGGCCAACCCAAAGCTGGGAAATCTTAGAAGGATATACAACTCCATCAGTTTTATTAAAAACAGTACCATGACTAATTCAGTAGAATATGAACTCTTATCTCCCTAACCATTATAAATTTAATTATAATTTAAATGATAGAACTTATGAAAAAAAAAAAAAAAACAGAAGATCAGATTAATAACTAACAAAAATAATAATAATATGCAATAAGACATATAAAATATTTAAACCATTATTATATTAAATTATAAAATAATAAGTATTTAAACATTACTATCCTTCAAATCATCACCTTTTAACACTAAAGTTTATCAGTGTCTTCAGTTTAAAATCCGTTTATGTTAAGCTTAACATTTTTTCTTTTGTTTGTTTTTCATTATGGAGTCTACTTCAATATTTAAGATGCTGAAATTATCCTTGAAAATGTAGAAACAATAATTCCTTTTAATTTCTTTAGCAGCTTTAAATTTAATTTATTCAGATATTTCCTTAAATCATATTTCTTCATCTCTCCAAAAACAAATATTCCATAAGAGAGGACTTTCTGTTAACAATCTCTTTGCAAATAAAAATTTTACTGTAAGTTTAGCAGAACTCAGAAATGATAGTTCAAGTTTGATCACATATCAGACTGAAGATAAATAATTAATCCAGGCTACATTGTTCCATGGTAAATGATACACAGGAATTAGCCATCATGAACCATAATATCCATTTTATAATATTTATCTTTGTTCATAACTTGGCAGCTAATAAAATAAACCTAAAGTTTTTACAAGTCACTAATAACGAGTACAAATTAACAAAAGAAAAACTAGAGACATTGGCAGAACACTAGCTTCCAATAAAAATTTTAAATTACATTTATTAAAATTGTCATCGATTTAAAAAAAAAAAATCATCTATTATTTTTCTAATCATATTTCTTTTATTTTCATATGTCATAGCATCGGCCGGGACGCGAACCCACAACCGTCTGCAACCAACTACTTGCTTGCAAAGCGACTGCGATTAGTTTTATTATTCAGAATAACAAAAAAAAAAAAATACTTATTACAACTTATCTTTTATAAATCGATATTTTAATAAAATAAACGTTAAATCGTTTTTGTTGTGTTTTTTAAAGAAAAAAAAATCAGATTTCAATTATTTAAACTTTGAATAACTGACCTTTGAACTCTCAACTTTAATCTTAGAGATGATGCAAGCAACTTTAAATTTGTAAACAAAAATAATTCTTTTTCAGTATCTATTATCTTGCTAATGCTATGTATTTCCCATTGACGCACATCCATAGTTTCGGGGGGGGAAATAATAATTCTTTTCTCTTTGTTTTAACTATTATTTTTATTAAAATCTTTACCCAAAGATAACTAGCACTTAACTATTCTTGTAGTAAATTATTTATCCTCCTTTGCAACCAATACATTTATATACATATACTTAATTAAGTGCTTATTTATATATGTTTTCATACTTTTATAAAAGTTGTGATAAAAATAAAATTAAGTCTATCAAAAATTAAATAAGTTTTGGATAAAGGATTAATAATACAGGTGAAGCATGATAAATTAACATTAGTTAAATCAAAATAAAATCACAGTCAACTCTTCAAATTTCTATGATTTCAAAGACTATTGTTTTAATGCAAGCTAAGGTATAGGATTTTAAGATTTAGTCAAATAACTTTTTTTAAATTTAATCTTGAATAATTAATGTGTAGGAAGTTTTAAAAATAAAATTTTAAAATAATCAAATACATAAAATATGCCTAACTGATACATTTGAGTTGTTTTTTTTTATTTTCTTAATTTGTAACTTTAAAATATAAAAGAAATATTGTCTGATTGTTTAATAATTCATAATTTTAACTTTTATGTTTCAAAGAAAAGAACTTTATTGATGACCATAGGGTTAAATTTGCTATAAGACACTTCATATACATATATTTACATTGCTAGTGGGTAAACCAAGTTTAAGTTTGTCTCTGTGATGTACAAAAAAAAAAAAAAATTAAATTAGGAGGGAAAAATATTTAAACATTGTTAAGGGGAGTGAAAATACATATGTATACATGACATAATTTTAACTTTTATCTATAAAATAACAAATGAAAAAAAAAAACTTTTTTATTACCTATGATTATATTGAACTCTTTACATAAAAATTTTAAAATATAGAAACTTTACTGCAAAAAAAAAAAGAATATGAACTTCAGTTATTGAATGTTATTAGAAGACTAATATGAAACATAGCAAAATGTTAATCTTTCTGATCATAAAGAGGATGTATTAAAATTAAAATGAGTGTTTAATAATACATGCTTCAGTTAATCTAGCATTCTTTTGCCTACTCAAATTAATGCTTTAATTAAATTAATAAATCTGTATTTCAAAAGTATCCATTCACATGCTGTTAAAAATTTTAACAACTAATGATTTCAATACCTAAAATATTGCATATATATTTAAACCACAATGGCTAAAATCAGTATGTGGGGATGGGTAAATTTTTAAATGGCTTAATTTCATATTATTTTTTTAATTGAACAGATGTCTGTCTCAGTATTTCCTAAGTGTATATATATTGCAAAAAAAAACAAAGTTTGAATTTAGCTTATATAGTATAAATGTTATGCCCCCTTTTAAGATTTAGTGGTACCTCATATTACTTGTAATCTAAATGGCTGTAAATTTTCTTTCAAATTTTGCAAACGCTCATTATTTTTTTACTCTACTATTTAAGATAAATATTATAAAATTTATTGTAACTAATGGCATCAAAAATAAAAATGAAATTTATTTCATTATAACAATTGGTTGTAAGCAGGCAATCAATTTAATCATCTCATTAAAAATAATTTTTTATTTCTTCATTTTTGCGATTTTATGGTTATATTTAATTAATTGTTTTAAACAAACATTTTAATATAAATTATAATTGTTTATAATTAAAAAAATCAAATTTAAAATATTTATATACATAACAAATGTTACTACAATGCCTTTTAACTATTGCAGGTTAAAAATACATTTGGTATATTAAATTTCCTTAACAATAATATAAACCATTTTAAATGTTTAATTTTATATAAGCACTATATTCTTATATAATAGTGATCAAAAATATAAACATTCATTAATTTTCTCTCCCTTTCATTTCCTGGATTAAAATACAGTTAGCTTATTTAATAATTCACCTCTCCTCCTTGTAAATACTTTTCAGTATAAATTTAATCATTTTAAAAAAACAACTATAGTAAGTTCTTTGTAAAAATATTTGGAGGAAAAAAAAAGGTGAAAATCATGTATTAAGTAGATTCATTAAGTTATTTTTTAAAAAAAATCAAGATGCTCACATCAATTAGTCATTAATTTACAGATACTTACTTGAACTCCATGTATCATTCTTGTTTTTGTTTTAATTAACATATGAATATTCAAAATTAATGAGAAACCTAAAACAATGAATTATAAAGGTCATGAAAATTATAAATAGTTACACTTTTTTTATTTTACAGGATTAGATTGTGTTCTATCAATATATAAAACAATTTTAAATATATATAAATAATACATATTATATTAATATTTATTAAAATTATTTAATATTTAAAATTAGAATTTGTTCAAGTATCTGAATACTTGTAATGATTTAAAGATACAAAAAACATATAATAAGAGAGTGGCTAAGTGCTGAAAAAACTTTTAATATGGCAAATCATTAATATTGCAATGTTTTTCAGATTAAAAACCAAGAGCAATGAATTATCACTATTCAATTTAAATATTAAAAAAGAAAAAAGATGTAGGCAATTATTAGATGATGGTTTCAATAAAAAGGGAAGAAAAAAATATTCGTAGTTAAGAAAAAAAATTTGGAAGTGAACATTCTATATTTTAAAAAAAAGGAATCAGCATATATAATTAAACATTTATGTGAAGTTTATTTTTCCTTAAAATATAATACTAATTAAATGTTTAACATACATTAAATTCTCATTCATCATGGGAAATTGGCTCTAGAAAAACTTCACAATAGGAGAGATAAACATATTTCCAAAGAAAATAATGCCAATAAATTGTAATTGTAGCTCAATAAAAATATATTTGATTTCATATATTAACATATAATAAATAAAATCAATTAAATAATTTAATATACATTCAGAAGCAATATATAAATACTATGATATACTAGACACATTTTTATATAATCAAAAATAAACAAAAAAAGTATAGATTGAATGAATGGTAAATGATAGTTTTACAGAATAAAAGACAAAAATTATGAATTTAAAAAACTATTGCTCTACAGAAATTTAGTATTTGTTTACCAACAAAAAAAAAAATTAAAACTTGAAGCCTACTTTCTATTAAAAACTTATCAACATATTTAAATTATTTTACACTGTCAAATTGACAATCAATTAACCAAAAAGGTTGATGAAGATTTTAATAGCACAATCATCATTATACTGTGTAGAAGCAAAAAAGTGATATCTTTGTTTTTAATTTTAATCAGTTTAAATCAAAACTCTCATCAAACCTATATAGCACTTGATAGCAGTTTTGTAAAGCTGTCTACAAATTGTACCAAATTACTAAAAAAAAAAAATAAAGCTTCAGCTAGTAAATATACATGTTTAGCACCAGTTTTATTTCAAATGTCTCCAATTTTTCATCATTATCATTTATAATATTTTCTTTAAATCCATTATATAGAAGCTACATTACAAAAATAAACTTGATAAAATAATTAGCTAACTTAAGACAAATCTTTGATTAAAGGGATAAAATACTTCAAAAGTTTGACTGCAAATTTGATGCTTTACTACTTCACTAATCACATAGGGCAACCAAATCCATTAAAGCAATATATAAATCATGCCTCTGGTATATGATATTTTTCTTATTTCCTGTCATTAAAAGTCATCTCTGTAATGCTTCTGTATTCTTTAAAATATCTCTAGAACACACTAATCTATTATTGAAAGCCATCTATTTCATAAATGTCATTGCATATCTCTTGATAATCAAACAAAAATTATGCTTTACAACTGAAAGTACTTTTTTTTTTTTTTTAGAAAATAAAAAATTTAGATGCAAAATAACTTTATCTCAACTGGTCAAAATAAAATTTTTGTTTTGGTGTTTAATTACATTCTCTATTATTTACCTGAAAATTTTTTATTATTCTATACTGTATTGCTACTTTACTTTTTGGTTATATTTTCTAAGTATAACCATTGCATCCAGTGAATCATTGGCTATTTCTTAAATGTCTTAATTCTACATACACGTATCAATTACATTTTTAAATGGTAGGTAATATCTACATTTTGTTCACATTTTATAACTTATAATTTAGCATATAAATTGTACATAAGACACTGAAATGTTTTAATAGTTGTGGATAAATATAGTAATTAAAAATTACCATATGATTAATTTCTTGAAAGAGATGACATACAAGCATTCAATTGATCTGAGATTTTTTTTTATATATATACTTTACTCGATATGTAAAATGAATAGGTCACTACAAGCTATTCATTATTCAGAAAGTGATTAAAATATTTTTCTTGCCTGCTTGAAATATTTAAAAATGCATCCATGGATTTAATAGGACTATGACATTGATTTTTGAAGTGATTTTGATCAGCAAAGATTTGTATTTTCTTGACCATTTTAATCCATCGATTATTTTTATGTTGTTTTTTTTTTTTGTCAATCATTAAAATTCTGATAGTAGATAATCCATAGTCTAAATGACTAATAAATATTATTAATATTAAACTTCTGCTTTTAAATATTTGCATATTTCTAATAAAGATCCACATTCAACTTATTATTTTGCCAAGCAAAGTCCCATATTTCCTTTTAATCAAGTCTCTAATATAATGATCATTGACAAAGAACCCATACTCTTTTTTCATGAACCTATCTGTGTCCATATCATATTCCTTAAAAAAAATTTCTTAGCTCAAACATGACAAATTTGAAAATCCAAATTAATAATTTTAAAGTTACTTTTAGCAGATTAGTAGTTTCTTCTAAAGAACAAATATCAAATTCCCTATAATTTTTTCAAATTCTATACAACATATAAATGGGGATTTAGAATTGTTGCGGGGGGGGGGGGAGTATTAATAATCTTAGGTATGCTGATGACAACATGCCTGAAGTTAAACATAAGGAAAATTTGAAAAAACTTATTGGAAAAGTTTTAAAAAAAAAAAATTGAAAAGATATGGCTAAATATAAAGAAATCAAATTATGATGATAATGATATCATCATCAATAAAATTGATGATGCAGACATAAAGGTTATTGGCAGCTTTTGACTTCTTGAATTGCTTGTCAACAACAAAAGATTCAACAACCAGAAAATTTTAAGCAAATGGGAAGTTACAATGAAAACTTTATGTACTTACATACATATATTAGATGGAGGATCAAGATACTTAATTTAATGGCTTAATCTCACAATTTATTATATTGTGATGGAAAAGCAAATTGTCAGTATTGTAAAGGGTAGCTTAAAATGCACACATTCCTAAAACGATCAAGCCTATTTATTGAACCCAATCCATTTGGAATTTATATTAATAATGGGAAGATTATTTGTTTATTATTTATTACACATATACATATAATGCACAATAGATTATTTTATTATCAATATTTTAGAAAGTAATATTGTATATATATATAACTATTTGATTGAATAAACTGTAATGTATATATATATATATATTTATTTTTTTTAATTTAAAATTGAATATTAAGTTATAGTTAAATGAATTTGGGATGACCTGAAGTTAAGTTGTGGTGGGCATATGTGAAAATAAAATTGATTTTATTATTTTATTTTATTTTTTATTTGTAATAAATGAAATGTATTTAAACAATACATATAAAAATCTAAGTGAATTTAAACAATAGGCAGTTTAAAATATCAGCGTTCTCAGCATTTTATATAAAAATAGAAACTTTTTACAAAATCGTTGTTTTTTAAAAAAAAGAGATAGCAGCTACAACAATAGACAGCCGTTTAAAGTAAAATTTAGAACGCTAAAATGAAGTTTTACTTTTTCTTTTGCTGTAATTAAAAGTTTACCAACTTCAGAGGAAAGGAAGTAAAATAAGAAGTAATAATAAGTGATAAATTCTTAAATAATTAAATCGTGTTTTAAAAGTTGTTGGAGTAATTTTTTTTACTATTTTAATTTTTTTCAAAAAGAATAACGAAAATTAATCTGCTGAAAATTGGAAAAGAAAGAAAAATGAAATAATTTTCTTAATATGTATATAGCGCTTCTATATTATCTGATATAAATTTATGATTACAAATAATTATTAAATTGTACTTTAATATGAAGATGAGCTAGAGCAAAACATGCTATTGTGTGTCATGGTATTTCCTACCAGCTGCATTAAACCTCTATATCTATATATATATATTTTTCTACTTTATTGTAAACACACAAGATGCCTGCAGTCCAAAGTAAAACAAGGATTGGAATACTTTATGGTGAATCAAATGAGGATCAAAGTGTTTACCATTAAACAGAACTACAGGAGACACCATTGTACCTATCTATCCTTGCTAAGGAATATGATTTACTAAGTGAAACTGCTTTGAAGAACAACTTGCTATCTATCAACTACTACTACTCCTATTATGATGATTTTGATTAACTTTGTTCCAATTACAATTTTTAATCAAAGAATCAATGTTGTAAATTTTTGTTTGTTTATTATTATTTTATTCATTTTATCTGTTGTATTTTCACACTCTGATGCTGAAGCCTCATTTTTCAGAATTAGCAAAGAAGAAAAGGGGGGATTATTCATTTTGATATTTTTATATTTTCATTGTAAATAAAATTTAGATTTACCCACCTGCTTCACATCAGGTTATCTATATAAATATTGAGGTAAGATTCTCTAAATTTATTTTCATAGGTTAACAGAATACATATTATATGTTTTATTTTGTGATTAACCTTGTACATATATTTTCCAGTATGTTTGACTAATCAACTAGTATTTGTCTCTATCATATATATAAATTGGGGAAACTTGTTAAATAGATTAACATTTGTAAATATATAATTTAGCTAGCCAGCATCTCAATTACATTAAATAATTAAAGTTGATTTTTCTATATAATTATAATTTGAGTGACATAGGTGGATTTCTACCATGGGGTATAAGGGTTGGATCTAGAGGATAATTAATTAGTAAGATGGTAGAGGTTCACTTGTGACACATGTACATATGATGATTATTATTTTTTTTTTATCATTACTATTGTTGTTATACTTGATATTTATTATTGTTAATAAATGTTTGAGAGTTTGTATTATTCTGGTCTCTGGTTTATTGAATTGTCCTGACATTCCACAGTCTATAAACAATTAGTCATGCATACACATCTATTTTTCTTATTATATAAAAGCTTGAAAATAAAACAAATATAATAAATGCTAGTTGTAACTTATATATAGGTGCAGGTGTTGCTGTGTGTATCTGTTCATACCTGCTAAAGGAGTCAAAAGCAATATTCTCTCTGGGTTTGAATATTAGGGCATAACGGAATTAAAAAGGGGGAAAGTGGATGAACTAACCTAAATTGCATTTAATATTATTAAATAGAGATAGAGTTAGTCAATTAAAGGGTATGCAATCATTGGTTAAGCATTTCATCGGGTTCTCATTAGCACTCTATCAGATGACCCACACTCTGAACATAGTTGGATGCAACTTTTTTCCCTTCTAAGCCTGGTAGGTCTCTGCAGATTGTTTCATTAGAGGTAATAAATTAGAGCATATTAACTTATCCCCACACCATATTGCTACATCTGCATAGTAGTACAGTCTGCAAGTTAGTTGACCATCCATTACATCTGGTGCACCATCATTGGGCTTGGTTAGTTTATGACTGTTGATGAAGAGTACTGCCCATTATACTGGTGTTAGCAATGTTTGGGATTAGTTGTAATCATTCCGTCCATTATATCTGGTGTCATCAACTTTTAGGGCTAGTGGTCATCGTTCCGTCCATTATATCTGGCACCAGCAACGTTTGGGGCTCGATAGATAGGTGTATCATCACATAAATACTTTGTGTAAGTTGGTCATACATTGTGATCGAACCAGCTGATTGTTGAATCTGATCTATATATCTAAGTGGGAATCGTTCCGTCCGTTATAGTATGTTAATAACTCTCTCTAGACCAAAAAAAACATTAATTCATTAAGTATAATATTACAACAACCAAAAGCTTTAATAAATCAAAACAGATTTATATATCCCTCCATCTTATAATAAATGGAATCGTTATATATATATAATAAACACTATGTCTGCCATAATAACTTCTTTAAAGAAAGATAGAAAGCAATAAATGATCGGCTAACACTGTCATCGCTTATTGCACACAAAAAAATGGAGTTATAAAATCTGTTTTTCAGTAAATCTATATACATTTATATATACTTCATACATAAGAAAAGCAATATACATTGTTTCAAGCTTATGTTTATAGGTGTTGTTTGCCTACAAATAAAAGCACACTGTTTTGTATAAACTTATAAATAAATTTCAAAACTTTATCAATTTGAAATTGTGCCAAGCTTAAAGCAAATAGTTGTTGAAATCTGTTTGAAATAAGAGAACCACAGTTAATACTGTTGCAGCTATTAATTTGAATTACAATATTTCTAAACTTAAAATACACATATATTTTTTTTTAATTTATAATTACTCGTGAAATGTAGTGCTCAAACTGTCACCAAGATGTTCGAGTGTCACTTGACCCTCCCAATAAGATTTTTTTTTTTTGGTAAAACTTAAAATACATATTAATAATTTCAATTACTACATCGTCTGTAAATTGCTACTACGTATCTAACTTGTTTTATTTTTACATAAGTTCGCATATTACTAAATATATACATACATTTTAATGAAAGATAACTTATTCTCTTAAAAGTGATTAGTAGTCTCAGACTTCATGCGCGGGAAGAGAAAGGTGGAGTAAAATGATTTCTGGCGAGATAATGTAATTATACAAGTCAAATAAAACGTAAATATTAAAAAAAAAAAAAATGTTTCGATTATCCAATATTCAATTTCTTTTTTGATATATTTATAATCTTTAATTACAAAAATTTGATAACCTACCATATTAAAAAAATAATAATAATAATGAAAATCTTTTAATATTCATTACTATGATTAATAAAATGTTATATTAATTGAAATATTATTTATATTAATTATAAATAATTTATTTGAAAAAAATAGTTACCTTTATGTTATCATATTTAAGAATATTCAAAACATTGATTATCGTATTAAATAACAAGAAATAAAAAAAGATAATGCATTGTGTGTGTGTACACATAAAAAAAAAAAATGTCTAAGGCCGCTTTCGTGTAGGCAATACAGAAAATAATTACATAAGTAACACATAATGACTAAATGGCATTTCCTTTTTTTTTTTTTTTTTAAAAAAAACAGAGGGAGGGGGGAGGCTAAATGTTAAATGAAATGAAAAGCACTTTTAACATTTAAATTTTTAAATAATGAGAATAGTACTTAAAATGAGGTTTATGTAATCTATGTAATGGTTAATTAAAATTATTAGAGAAAAAATGTCACAAACTAAACTGTCAAAAAAGTATGAAGTGAATTATCTGCAGCGCACTTGTCTATTAGAAAGTGACAGATGTCAAACAATCAATCTGAAAAAGAACTATATACTACTATTTACAAAACTTGTAATATATTGTCCTGTCTTAGCAACTTCTGTTTCACCACTAATGCTATTTTTGTGAGTTGTACTCAATTTCGGTGTTTTTTTTTTTTATTATTCAAAATCAAATCAACTGTCATTCTTCTGATGTGTCTTAAATAAAAAGGGAAGGAAATGTTAAATACTTTTAAAACAACAATGTAACAAAACAAAAACTCAACTGTTTTTTTTTCTCTGTACTAAAAATATACTGCAAAATATGTATATTGCTATGACATATGGAAAAAGATCATAAAATAAAAAAGTAGTGCATCATTTAAAATTTCTGTGATCAATTATAACTCTATATTGCTTTTTCTGAAAAATAATTTTTCTCCCCTCTATTTAAAATCCATGAAATTTTTATCACCAGAGCCTGCTATTGCATCACCTAATTAAATCATACAGAACAGGGACTGCAGAAAAGAGGATAATAAATCTACAAACATTGAAAAAATGAGACAAATAAGAATTAAACATTTTCCAGATTTCTTACCATGCAACACAAAGACAAAATCCAGAATGATAGAAATTTCTACCTTTGAATTATTTACTGAACGAATTCTTACCAATGATCTCAGAAATAAAAAATGTAATTAATACTACTCTAACAGCTAAACACTTTAAAATTTAACATATTCTTAATGCTAGTGTTTTCACATATGCTTGCCATTTACAAAACAATTATAAATAATTGCCAAATATAATAATTTAATAATCAGTCATTGTGGTTCAGTATTTATATGCAGCAAATTGTTACAATTCAATTTCCATTCCTGATTGCAATCTTACAAAGATGCCACTGTAATTTATAATTATCTGTTCATATATGTACATACTTTAACTTCTATGTTATTATTAATAAAATTTATTGAAATAAATATCACACTTTTTGAATATACTCCTTTGACAATAATGTCCTTAAATAAAAACATTAAATGAATGTTTGTTTGTTTGGTTTTTTTTTCAAAAGTTTTTACCCATATGATTTAAATATGTGTGAAGACTGAAAGCTTTGTAGTATAAAAAACAGGATTAAATTAATGATATCATACTATATTTAATAATGAATATATTAATCCTAAAGTAAGTTTAAAGTTTGTATCAGAGATAAAAATATAATAAACTGTAGCCTAAAAAATTTATTAATAATAATCATTGATGTTTTTATGTAAGATGGATAAATAATCTCTAGCTTAAAAACTGATTAATGATAATAATTACTGATTTTTTTTTTTAAAAATAAAAAGTGGATATGTATTCAAACAAGGTAGCAATGTAAATTATAAAATTAATGAAGTTATTACTTAGTTACAAATTGTATAAGAATATCAATTGAAAGATATGAAAAATGATTTAAAATTTGAGATTTGGATAGTAATTTTAAATTTATTCCAAGCAGTAAATTGATAATGACATGAATAGGTAAATGACAAATGAATAGCCAAAAAGCTTAATAGAGCAGATACAAAGTGTATTTATTCCAGGATTGATTATTAGCATTAGTTTTCATAGTACACGATAAGATAATAAAATAATGTTAATGTTAATTTTTATATTATTGTATACCATCATCATTTATAGCCACTCATAAACAAAGACAGATATTCAATCTATAGCCAAAATGAGAGAAAAACAACAAATTAGAATAAGTTCTATAAAGATTATACAAAATAACTATAAACACAAATACATTCCATGTATATTATTTGCCAGTTCTTTGGTTTATTTTGGGTGCTGTCTTTTAAACATTCTCTAAACCAATTTTTTTCTCCCTAACTTATTACATATAGTGTCTTTATATATACAATATTTTAATGCTTTTCACAAAAAAGACCTTTAATAATGACATAGATTTCTGCAAAAACGACATGACTACTATTCTTACAAAATATGTTACAAAATTTTGTGTTTTAAAAAAAAAAAAACTTTATAAAACAAGAAAAATTAGAAATCTTATAAATACTACTAAGGGATAAAAAAAATTTCACAATGGAAATAATTTTTCATACACAATGTCAAAAAAAGTATTCAAAATAGATTAATGAGAAAGAGTAGTAACTAACTATTGGCTGTTTAAAATCACCATACAAATTAATATTTCACTATTTATTAATAGTCTATAAATAATTTCTTATTATAGAAGCATATGTTATAAAAGAAAAATTGTTCCTTTTTCTTTTTTGCTTAACTACAATTTTCATAAGAATAAAAAAACAAAAGACATAAAATATGACAAGTAATAAATAAATGATTATCCACACACTATAAGCTTCTTGGTTATGCTTTTTTCATACAGAAAACAAATCTACCCTGATATTGTTTAAAGTTATTCCATTTATATTGCCTTGTGATATAACTAAGCAAAATTCATTTTGATAATCTTTAATTATTAATCAAACTTTTTTAGATATTTTTGATTAATTTTTCAATTCAATTATAAATTGAATTTTATATTTAAAAAAATTCTCTCTTGATATTAGTTCTTGTTACGACTTACTTTACATATAAATTCTAAATATAATACAGAGAATTATTTATTATGTCTTCATTCAACATCCTATTGCACAATTGTGGTTGAATAAAGTTTATACATTTTTATAAAACAGAAAAATACCTGATCAGAAGTTCATGAAATGAAACTTTTTCATAATATGCATATTTATAAAAAACCATGATGGCCATTTTTAGCATTATCATATTACATATATGTATACAAACATAATGCAATGTCTATAGATTCAGTATGCAATTATTACATCCTAAATGTTAAAAAAAAAAAAAAAAAAGCTATATTTCAGCTTAAATGTTGTGACCAGAATGAGATCTCACATAATTAAAAGATGTGTAGGTAAATAATTACTATAATGCAGAGCTGGTTGTATGAAAGTAATATTTATTATAATGATCAGTGTTAGGCAATTTAGGATTCAGACATATATAAATATAACTATTGGATTCACAACAATATTACTAAATACACATAGTATATAAATATGTTTATATAACTATTATTTACAATAACTAAAAAAACCATAGTGACATTACTAAAAATAATAATAAAGTCCTCATGACTTGAAATCAAAACCTAATAGCACTTGGAACCTTCAAAGGCCAATCTGGGTAACTGCAGTCCTTCACAGTTACTGCTTCATCTGAAAAAACATTTTCTATTAGGTTCTCAGAAGAAAAAAACAACCCCCGCCCCCCATCTACGGCTTGGTCTTTTATACCTTCATTTTTTATTGTTTGCTTCTGGAGAATCAATGCAACTGAATGATGCAACTTTTTGTTAATAAAATTTACTAGTGCAACTTCTTGCTAATACAGCTTTTTGTTGATGCAACATATTGCTTAGTGTGACAATCTCCCAGCTAGTTCAAAGCTGGATTTAATATGTACATACAAATGGAGGAAAAGGCTTATATATCTAACCATCTCGATATGCATCATTATTGATACATGACTTTTAACATACACACAACATATATATATATATATCCATATTTCCATAGATACTAATATTTATTACATAATGGCCAATATATATATATCACGTTTGTGTCAGTATACAACAAATGTGAAATGACAAGATATCAATGGCATTAAAATATAGATATCAACTATCATTCTTAAAAAAACTGTATCCGAGACAATAATTAAAACAAATAGAAAAACAATGATAAATTAAGAATGTGATATACGATTTAAGGAAAAATTATATTATAAAAAATTAATAAAAATTGATCTGTGCAAAGTAAACTTCTGATTGCTAGTAGCAATTACACTCCAAAACAAATTTCTAATTGTGATACGAAAATAAAATTGTTCTTCAATTAAATTTCTCCAAGTAAAAAAAAAATGTTTTGCATGTTTTAAAATATTCATAGACTGCTTAATTTTGCTTGATTATACATAAAAGTTAAAAAAAAAAAAAACCTATTTTTAGTTTAAAAAAGCTAAAATGTTGTCAAGCATTGGTGGTCGAGAGGTCAGCACAGCTGCTTTACAAGCAGTTGTCCCGGGTTAGCGTGTTCGCTTCGCGGCCCGATGCTATGACACATGTAAAAAAAAAGATAAAATGTACATCTTTAAATATGGCAAGGAAAATAATTCAGTGCTTAAAATTGTTTCAAATTTGGTAATCAATTTTACTTGTTAACAATTAATTAAACTAAAGGCCAAAAAAAAAAAAAAGATTTTTTCTTTTTTTTTTTTTTTAAAAAAAAAAGGGGGATGGGATTGACAATTTTTATGGCAAAATTTAAATATTTATCCTAAAATAATAAATTATTATGATATCTTAACTAAACAAAAAATTAATTTAATCATAAATAATTGGTTTATAAGAATGTAAAAAATGTATATAGACATATATATATGTACAAAAGTATTATAATTAATAAGTTTAATTATTTGTCTTCAATTTAATAAATGAAAATAGATTCCATTTACAACATTTTTATTTACTAAAATCTAAAGCAGAAAATGAAAAGATTTTACTCCCTCTGTAAGTTTATAAATGAGCTGATATAATATTTCAACTAGATACTGATAAGTATATCTTATCAAAACATAAAAGATCATATTTTTAAAAAGTTTTAAAAAAAAAAATAGTGCTATGTTAAATTACATAAATGTATTAAGAACATGTGTAGAAAGAGGGGATTACATGGCATTATTAATAAAAAGTGAACTGATGCATACATTTTTTAATAAAATAAAATTATATATACAAATTTAGTGTAAAAACAGACATATGTCTATAAAGGTTATTCTTTTTTCAAATCACTTTGATCAATGAGCTGCTATGTTACTAAATCTATTCAAAAATTGTCACATATACACACATTAATTTTCCTTATAAAGATAGACAATTAGCAGTCTAAAAAATGTGCAATATAAGGATTGGCGCAAATGAATTATAATTATCTCAATCATATATTCTATTTTCAGAATGACATTAGAGTCATCAAGTGCTTTCTTTTCAGAAATGAAAAATATAAATACAATGGGGATTCATATCTATCCCCTTAAAATCAGTTTCACTGAATTATACCTTAATATTAAAATAGCAAAAACAGGAAATGAAATGCACAAACTATAATTTAAACTTGAATATTTTATATTAGATTCAACATTAATCAATATGTTTTAACATAGCCATAAAATGCTATAAAAACCATTTTAGGATTATTCTAGTAATAATACATAACTGACTTATATTGCAAATGACTAGAATATTTTTCTTTCAAGATAATATTCAAAGCTATTCATAAAGTAATTTTTAATTTTAATAACATATGATTGGCATCTTCCTCTATATAAAAGATACATATTGCAAATGACTGTTGATCATGAACTAATTTTTATCCATTAGGCATAAATATTGATAATTCTTTCTTGGTACAATATATATATATAAGGCAGCTAATGACATATAATAATTAGTACTCATAATTATAAATTACATATGTATCATTGCAAATGTGAAAATACGTGTTCATATATATACATCGCAACAATACCATTTTTTTTTTACATTTATAACTATAATAAAATTGCTATAGAAATGGGACATAAAAAGAGTACTGAGCATTGTAATTTTTGTGAAATCAGAAAAATAACAGTACTGAGCATTATGATAAAAGATTTAATTGGAATTTCAGACAATTAAAAACTATACTATTTTTTATATGCAAAATTCTTTACCAACAGGCAAATTGAGGTAACTGGGCAATATGGCATAACACTCTTGACACAATTCTTCTAGTATATCAATATTTAGATTTGTCATAAACATCAATAAGTCTTAAATATATAAATATTAATGTAATAAAAATAATAAATTTTAAAGAAAAACAAGGGACAAATTGAGTTACAAAATAATGTGAAATAAAAAAGCAGCAATAACTCCAAAAAAATCAAAAAAAATAAAATGATTTTATAATGTATAAACTGTGTAACTTCCAATATTAAAATGTAATTATTTCTATGCAATTATATCACTACTTCTTGAACTGAGGAAAATCTAAATGCATTTTTGGTACAAAGCATTCTTTTAAAAACAAACATTATATTCGAAAGAAAACACAAGCTTCTAAATTTAATTGTGCATAGTCCAAAATGCATTCAGTTTAAAATTATTTATTTCCTGTTCATTATTTTTTTTGTGTATTATTTTGCATTTTATTTATGAGAAGCATAATGACAAAAATGGAAATAAAAGAGGCATGGTTCATTAATAATGTAAATTCAGTAATGAAGAGGAAAAACAAATAGCTTATTTTGGAGCATTTTGAAATATGTGCAATCAAATTTAGAATTTGTACTTTTTTATTTTGTGAATAACATTTACTTAGGAAAGAGTCCTCTACACTGAAAATGCATTAGTTTATATTTAATGTTCTAATACTTATGCCTTTTCCTGTCTAACAAGCGTGGCAGCCATTTTTTTAATAAATATACAGTTTCAGGGGCATACAAAAATGTTTACTAAAAAATGGTAGATAAAAAAGGGAATTGTATTTACTATTTAAATTTTTTTATTACTATTTTTTTTTTAAAAAAAAAAAAAAACATTTCTGCAAAAATTAATCACATTTGCACTTTATTATTTTTTTTTGTATTAATATAAAATAAAAAATAGAAACGTAAAGCATATCATGTTCATTAATGCCATCTTCAACTTATTAATCTAAAAATATAAAAAAATACATGAAACTTCTTTATATGCATTATTTATAAAGAAATGTAAGGATATTTGATTACTGTTTTAATATATATAGACATCAGCATTTACATGTTATAATGTTTACCTTTTATAAAAAAAATAGAAACATCAAGTGTCATATCATGTCCATTGATGTAGACTTCAACTTATTTATTTAAAAATAAAATAAAAATACATGTAACTTCTTTACATGCATTACTTCTAAAGAAAGGTGAGTATATTTGATTATTGTTTTAATATATGTATAGACAGCAGCATTTACACATTATATTTACCTTTTATTATTATCATTAACTATAATTAGTTAGAATAATTTCACTTTATTTTTTTTGTATTAATACAAAAAAAAAAAAAAATAGAAACATAATGTTATAATTAAAGAGCTTGCAAGCTCTAACAAGCTTTATAGATGAATGCCGCCAAGAGAAAACATTTAAAAAAATCTCTATCTAGAAATCATCTCTATCCACAGATCAGTTTCATGCTTTTTGGCATTCCTCAGTGGGGTGCTAGGATATTCCAGACATTAGATCCAAAATATCAACTCAAAGCCAGCACTTATCTGATAGTTATCTTTTAAATAGACAATCTGAAATTTTCATATGCCTAGATGTCTTCAAACCCAGTTATTCAACTTAAATAGCTATATGGGGATGAGAATTCTTCAGCCATACCATATATTAATAGTCTTAGCAATATAACATTATTGAAAACAAAAATAAGATATACAACTTATGACTTAATTTAATAAGCTTGTAATTATAATGATATAATATAAATTTTATCATTTACACATTCATTCTGCCTTATCAGGCACTGAGAAGAAAGACCATGGTGTTTCTTGATCTTAAACTCACAGGTAAAAAGCCAATAAACTCACCACGCTGGCTAATGCGTGTTGGTGAGCAGCCCATCCATGTTCATATACTATATGAATAATCACATAGTAATAACAGCTGCAACGACAAGAACGTATGGAGTGGACATTAGGAATTTGCCCTGCTCGGTTCCTTTAAGGCCTCCAAGAGGAATCAAAGGGTCTCCTTTCAGTTAATAGCAAATACCCAGAAAGAGACCCCATGTGAGATGGATGGATGAAATAAGAAAATTTGCAGGGGTGTTGTGGAAAAGAGAAGCTAAAGATCGGAGAAGATGGATTAAACTTGGAGAGACCTTCATCCTGCAGTGGATTGATAATGGTTGATGATGATGATGATGATGATGATGAATATAAATTTTAAAAAAATTCAAATAAACCTTCTGAATGGAATTTATAATTGACTTCTTAATTTTTTTTTTTAATAAAAATATTCAATAAAAGAAAATGGGAAGAAAAAAAACTTCTATGCCCCTGAAACTATACACTTATAAAAAATAAAAAAATGACTGCCAAGCTTGATAGAAAGTAAGTAAAACATGCAAGTATTAATGTTCTTTATAATTTCTCTAAATAAGAAGCAACATAATTGCATATAAATGAATATTATAATTCATTTTTGTTTGTTTTGTTTTCTTCTTTATAGTATTTATCCTATTTTGTTTTCTTTTATTCATAATCAACACTTAATTATTCCTGAAATAAATCATTGTTTAAACAATAACAAATTTTTAATTTTTAACAAATTAAGAATCTCCTTTAAAGCAGTAGTATCTCAAGAAAAATATCTAGTTCAGATTTAACAATTAGTAAAAGATTTTCTGATTAATATATTTACTCCTTGGTAATTGTTATTTGTTTGCTTCTCACTTTCACTCCTTTCCACAACATGAATTGTCTTTAAAGTTACAAAGGATGTCAGAATAAATTTGAAACATAAACCAGTTTAATTAACATTAGAACTCTGTTACTGCAATTCTAATATACAGTATACTTAAAATAAAAAATCATTTGTTGCTTGCTTTACATTTTTTTCATACTAAATAACACTACTGTTGCAAGATTTCCTTCTTCACTCTAAAAATTGTTAATTCTTTTAAATCCTTCCTTTGATTAAATTTGTATGTATTTAAAATGCTACATTTATTATTCAATTATATTTGTGAGAGAATAGAGTCTTGATAAAATATCTTTTTCAACATGAAACTATTCTATATTATCAGTTTCTGGACTTCTTGATAATCATATCGCTCCACGAAAAATTATAACCAAAAAAAAAAGATTTCTTGTAAAACCTAATACTTTTTTTTAGCAGATCTAGCAATCCTAAACATCACTGAAGTCTTATCAACAAATTCAAGACACTCTTGATTACTGTGCTTATCTGCTTCAGAAATAGAATTAAACAGCCTCTGATCTAAATGACTGTGAACTATATGATTAATTTGTTTAATCTACTCATATATTACATGGAGAGTTTTGCCTGTTTTAATCTACTTATATAATGGAAGAAATAGTGGACTTATATGTCCCTTTATAATATTTGTGAATGGATAATCTGTTGGTTAGTTTTTAAAAAAAATCCATATAATAAGTAAATAAAATGAGGTTTTAAACTGAACATTTTTAAATTTGATGGAATATATAATAAAAAGAATAAAAATCCATAAAGTAATCGAAATTAATATTATCTATGATAATTTAACATCTTAAATACAATATTAAAACAAAAGGCTAAAACCTATGCATAAAATTTATAACAAAATGTAAATAATTTTATCCATGCATAGGAAAAAAAATCGTTACTATCCCTTTTAATTGCTTCTGATGATCTTTTTGAAAAAAATATATGTTACTTTTTTTGACCCTGGTCACATTGTTTTATTGATCATTTGAAGACTTTTGAAAGTATTAACACTTCAAATTATAAAATATATCTCATGACTCTGAGATTATCAAAGCACAATATCCAAAATATTAAGAATTTAAAAGTTGTTGTTTTTTACTGAAAAGGACAGTCATCAAAATTAAATCACCACATACATCCATTTACTTTGTTCTGGTAAGCATGTTCTTTGATATGAAAAACCCAAAAAAAGTAAATACTGGCTTTAAAACAAGAATTTGTGGAGATAACATTTTAATAAAGAAGATTGAAATGTCTTGTTCATAAAATGAAAATAGAAATTAACATATCTGAGCTGTTTTAATCAATAAAAGACAGAAACCATATTATACATGCAATATAAAAAAATAATTGGATGATTTTATTTTTCTGAGGTTAAAATTTGCAAAAATAAATGAAACATTAAAGAAATCAAATACATAAATTGTGAGGTATGAAATGGGGGGGGGGGTAACTTTTTCCAATAGTCAAACAGATGTCTCAATAAAAACAATCAAAAGAGCTGTTTTCAATGTTAATGAATAATTATGAGAACTGAACTTTTTATAAAAATGATTAAAACAAAAAAAAAAATTGCATAGAATCTTTTGAGCAGCAAAAATGACTAATACATCAATTATCAAATCAAGTCTTAAAGTTCTGTGCAAACAAAACATAAGGATAAAAACTACCATTTTTGAATATGTTAAGACAACTGAAAAAATATTTAAAAAAAATGATGTTGCTTGATAGGATCAGATGAAAAGAAAGCAAAAGCATGCATATATGAGATTAATAGATGGTATATTAGGGAATGCATCTGAAAAAAAAATGGAGAATAGTTTATACTTGGAGTTAAATATCTATAATCTAAGGTAACTTGATTAAAAATAATAACATTACATCGATGAATTATTGCTACTTAATATTTTTGATATCAGTGTTGTTGACTTTGAAAAGTTTAAACATTAAATATTACTATAATGACTACATATTTTAATTATTTAGGATTTGCAATTATTTTTAACAACCATTTTTATTAGTCACTAATCTATTATATAAATATCCAACAAAGTATTAAAATTTTCTCTATTTCAATTTTATGAATAAAATTTATATTTACATTTTGAAAAACAACTTAATAACTCTAAATAGCATTATTATCAAATGTAATAAATCAGTAGTATATGATTAAAAATGAATTAATAAATTTATAAATAATTAATAAGTCAATAATTGTAAAAAAAATTTGCTTGGACATTAGATTTTGTTAAATGTTAATCATATAAAATATACTGATATTTATATATACAAGAATATCTACATTACTATTAATATGTCATGTATGTTAAATTATTTACCTGAAGGTCAATTTCATGTAAAATGGGCCTTAAGGTATTCTTTAATAGCAATAGCTTTTTTACATAGTTCATTCCAGCATTTAAATTTAGTTATGTCAAATAAAGTAATGAAGCCACTTACCTCATTATATCAATAATAAAATATTTTCTAAAGATTTTTTTTACAAAGTGGATCAAACGCTATAGTTGACTCATAACTGACATCATAATATTTTAAAAAGTAAATAAATAAAAATTGCCATAGTGATATATTATTAATATCCAAAACTTGTATTCTACAGAAGATCTATGTTAACTGAATTGATAGAAAGATGTGCTAACCCTGTAGAATTTTTCTCACAATAAACAATGTACTGAAATATATCCAAACATTTAATTGTTGTCAATAGTTGTGATCACTACCCATTTTAATCTTTTTTAAAAAGTCATACAACAGTAACTACAATATTTGTTTTAATTTAGATTAATAGATTATTTAATTTTGAAAAAATACTAGATTCTATAAGATTTCAAAATCGGATTACCTAGTTATTGATTAACATAAAATCAATTTATTTTTTTTTTTTTACTTTTCTTCTAGATCAGTGGGTTCTAATCATCATGATTAACCAAATAGAACTAATGTTAATTGAAAAATCTTAATTTAGCTTTTTTACATAAAATGAAACAATGCAGTTATTATTAGTACATCTAACAAGCAAGATGTTTTGCTTGGGCTACTTTACTAATAACATAGTAATTGAATTAAAATATCTGTATGACTTTACTTTTTAAGTAATTAAATCCATTAATTAGAACAAACAACTAGTAGGCCTGAAAATAATAATAATAAATGTATTTTTTAATCAACTTTTCCTCTCGTTTAATTTATATTACAACAATAATAATATAAAATTTTGTGTCAACCAAAATATGAAAAATAAAAATAAAAATATTTGTCGCCTGTCTTGCATTGATGGTCGAGAAGTCAGCGCGACTGCCTTACAAGCAGTTGCCCGGGTTGCGGGTTCGCGTCCCGGCCGATGCTATGACACTTGAAAAAAAAAAAAAATTTGCCGCCTTGATTATTCTCTCTAATGGAATAATATTTTCGTTTTAAAACATAATTAAAAGAAAATATACAAATCATTTATATATATGGGCATGGATGCCATAGTTAATGAGTTCTAACTATCGATTACTATAATTGAGAAAACTCAATAATATTATAATTAAAAATACATTTCCTCCTCCTAATAAGGACTCTAACTACAAATTAGTTATTATCTAAATATTTTTAATCTATCTAACCATTTTTCTTTTTGAAAAGCATATATTTTGCAGTATTTAGCAAATAGTCACTTAAATTCTTCCCTTTATATTTACACATGAAGATTTTAATTGTGCAAAACAGAAATCATCTTCTCTTAAATTAAATGCTACCTTTATTTTTACAGCTGTGTTATTAGTAAAAAAAAAAATTATTATATAGTCTTCATATTACTAATAAAGACATGCAAATAATGTGTTTATTTTTAAAATTATTGCATAACTGGGATTTTTTTTTTTTTAATGATAGAAAAGGAAAAGGGCATTACAGTAAAAAATTCTGGAAAAAGATTTAAAAATTAGACTAATATCCAAGTTAAGAAAAGTAATTAATCAAAGATGGTTATAAACAAGCGATCACTTGAACAACAATAGGGGTAGTCGTCATTATATTCTATACTCTCAATAATTAAGTTATTCTAAAATTTAATAAATCCTTTAACTCTCCTTATCAACCCCAATTGTATTGAAGATAAATAGTCATTTATGAATAGTAAAAAAATGTTTTGGATTTCTAGTAAATCAATTAATGAAATGATAGAAAGTATTATTAAAAAAAATTAATATAATTTTCAAAAAAGGAAATAGCGTCAGTGAATTTTCTTTTCTTTTTTTATTTGTAAGCTGATATGTTTTTACTATTCTAATATTTAAATTTTAATTTATTTTTCCAACAAAAATACCTTTTTAAAAAAAAAAGACATTAAAAAAAAATATTCCACTGTATATTCATTTCCTTTACTCATCTAATCACAATATTGGCTTTCACCTAGCAATAATTCCATTTTGTTCATTAATTAATTAGTGAGCATACACCAAGTAACATCACTACCCCCAGCCCCAATAATGCAAAAAACTACAAAACCTAAATCTTAGCTGAGATGATAAGAAAAGTTCAGATTTAAAAAATCAAAGATCCATGACAACCTAAGTGTGAAATATTATGCAAATGTGTAATGTGTAGAGAGTGAAGATTTCTCCAATTACAGCACAAACAATGTTTAAATTTCATAGAATCTCATTATCTATCAATCAAACAAAATGAATCGCACTTTTCTTGAACTGACATGGGATACAAATTTATATAATACTAATTATGTATGATAATATTTTATTCATAAATGTAAACAAAATTTCATTGAAATTGGTCGAACTTTAATATTCTTAAGTTCAAAATCACCAAGTATTCATTTTTAATAACTTTGTAAATGTTCAAAGTTGCCATAATACATAATTTTAAAAAAGATGTAGTGTGAAATATTACATAAATGTCGCAAGAGCAAAAAGTTTGAACATTGCAAGCTTATTAAAATAAATACTTAATGATTCTATCTTGGGAATATTAATATTGGTCAATTTCAATGATGCTTTGTTTGTATCTACAATGAATAAAATTTCATTCTCATAATTAGTGCTGTCTAAACTGATTTCCTATTAAGTTCTTGGATTTCAAACCTATTTTTCTTGATTGATAGACATGAGTTTTTGCAAACCAAATTTATTCACATATAAAATACAAGAAAGGGCAATAAGTATACAGAGTTAAATCAAGTCTTCATTCTTGATATAATTACATATTTGTGGGAGTTAAGAGAATTATTGTAAACACTTTTGTCAGAATATTTTGAATCAAATTTTAAAGCTACATTTTAGTAAATAGCTGAAAATGTAAATTATAAAAACAAAGATATAATAAACTAATTTCTACATTCTGCCCTTCCTCAACAATTTATCACTTATAACTTAAGTCTGAAATTTCTAAAAATATTTATATACAAGTACTTATAGTTATTGATAGAATAGTTTTATATATATAAACAAATGTTCTGGTAAAGAATTCATATTATAATACTTTAATGCTGTTACTATTATTGCAATCTTAAAATTATTTTCATATTACCTTAATAAAATGTGCTTTGTTTATTTTTAAAAAATAAAATGCATTTGATAGATTTATGCAATTAAATATTCATACTTCAAAATAAAGAATGTTAAACCGATTTTGTATATAAAAACAATTTTAGAAATTTCAGGTTAAAAGATCTGACACAGCTAAAAAAAAAAAAAAGGAGGGGGGGGAGGGTGCTTAGAAAATGTTTCTAAGTGATTTAGTTTTTATAAACTATAGTTTAAAAATTTAGTAAATTTGTTGATTTAATAAAATCTTAATTCATAATATTTTATAGATACAATTTAACAATAATATAATATTTTTGAAATATTTTGATGTTAAATATATTCTTATGCCAATTTAAACTAAAATGTGTAAAATTTTAGCCATTAATCACCAATTGCTTACCTGCTGACCTTTTATATAAACATGATCACAAATACATGTTTTGTGATATTCTGCCAAATCAACAAGAAGTTCTACATGGTGAAATTTTGGCACCATTACTATTTAATATTTATAGTAATGATATAATAAATTATATAAAATATTCAAAATTATTGATATATGGTGATGACACAAAATTGTTTAAATTTTAATTAATAATTATGAAGATTTAAGTTTATTACACAATGATAATAATTTCTCAAATAGGTGTAAAGATAAATGTTAAATATTGTACATGTAATAAATATCTTGTATTAAAATTATTCAAAATGATTGTAGGTGGTTATTATATTAATAACACAAAAATACATTACAAAAACAGTCATAAAGACTTGGATCTAACTTTTGAATCTAATAGATCTTTTAAATTAAAAGTGAAGTAGAACATATCCAAATCTTACAATGTTACTGGTTCAAATCATTAGAAACAGACAAAAATAAAATTGTTCCTATTTAATGTATTAATATTACCAATGTTGCATTTGCATCTGAAATTTAGAATAATGATAATAAAAACCATATCAATAAGCTACATAGAGTTTAATAGTTCTCAAAAACTGATAGGATCAACAAAAATATTAATATTAATCTTTTTTAAAAAACTTTAAGAAGGTATAAAAGATCTCTTCTTTGATATAGTTCATAAAAGTACATTATCAGCAGACTCTATCTCAACAATAAATATTAAGAACTATGATTATAATCTTAGAAAAGTCTCAATATTTATAAGTTTTAAACCATACATTTATCTATCCTCACAAAATATTATGTACAGATTAATAAATACCTATATAATATTCCTATAAATATGATAAAAAAACCATTTTTAAAAAAGATTTTATTAAATTGATTATTAAGAAATATTATTACAGAACTCATTCTATAATGTAAGCATTATTATAAATGGCTTTGACTATTTGCAGTGTTATCATATGTAGTGATGTGTTTCTATCAACATGGACCTGTCTAAGTAAAAATAATTGTGGTCAACTTATAATTTCCAATATAAATAAATATCCGTATACATATATGTGGGTATGTGACAGAATGTCCATTTATGTATATATATTTTTTAAACATGTTTATTCTACATATGGCTGCTGTATATATATAATAATAAAAAATTGGAAAAAAACGTGGAATTCAAAATAGAAAAAAGAGCAAACTAAAAAGAAATGGTTGAAGGCAAAATCAAAAGAATAAAAAATAACAAGTGTTTTTCTTTTTTATAACCAGGTGCAACAACAATGGTTTGAAAAGTGTTGTATATTAGCTTACTAAATATAAATAACATATGGGAAATGGAAAGTAAATTAATTCAACAAGTATGAAATAATATCATTTGTTATATTTTTAAATTTTTTTATACAGAAAAAAATAAGAAGAAAGAAGAAATTAAATTAATAAAAATTGTGAATTGATTCAAATCAACAGAAAGTTTTTTTTTAATTAATGCTGCTTAATTTTAAATGATTATGGGTACTATATTATAGAAATATTTATTCGTAAGATTAAATCCATCTGGTAAAACATAATGAAGATATCTTTGTCCTACAATGAACTGATCTTATCTAATTACATATATATATATATATAATTAAACAACACAAAAAAAAATTAAAAAAATATTCACTCTATTGTAGTCTTAATAATGCTATATAAGCACTAAGCACACAAAAGTAAACTTACACCTTTTTTTTTTTTTCAGAATATAATTCTTGTAAAAACTCGGTATTTAGCTTTCTTCAGCATTGCTATTACAATTTAATGTTAATTATACTGCGCTCCTTGATAAAGTTTTCTCGAAAGGAGAAAATAAAAAGGCAGATAATGGTCACACTCATATATGAAACACAATGATGAAGATAATTTTGGGGGGAAACAGAGGAAGGGTGTCATGGATCTGACCAGTGTCACTACTAAAATGAGAATTGAATCTGGGAGCCTAAGACTTTTACAAATACTAAATTTAAGGTGATTTTTAACCAGATGATACACTATTCTACCAAAGGCAATAGAAATTGGAAGAGCTGTTCTGACTATTCCCAATACAAATAATGGAACATTATTTTACTAAATGAAGATTATATATCATTATAAGTGTTATCACAGATAGAATTAATCAAAAGGAGAAGCTATTGAGCAGAATGTAACCATGACAACCTTAACAGATATTAAATATCATCATCAGAAAGTTAGCCTTTTCAAATCTAATGCTTTAACAATAATGTTGAATTTATAAATAATATTTGCTGAGGCTATCACCTCGAGAATATGCGTGTAAACATGCGATAGTAGGGACCTCTACAGGTGTTTAACCACAAGCTTATGCTATGGAAAAAAAGAGTTGTCAAAATCATGAACATTATTACAATTTAATCTGTAAGTACATCATTTTTTACACTTATATATTTGACACCATCCACTTTAAATAAATAAAATAATAATTATAACTAAAAAAAAAAAATCGTTGTTAAATATCATGCTTAGCATTTTGACGTCTTTTAACTTCATATTCATAGTCTAGGAATTAGAAACGTTGTAGTGTTGTTGACATTTGTTAATTCAAATTATCTAAATTCATACATTAAAATATGCTAAATATAATTATCTAATAACCATTTTAAAATTTTACTTGTGCTGGATATATTTTCAAGAAAAGACCCTCTTTCCTAAATGTTCTTCTGGATTTTCTTTTTAAAAAAATTATCTATTACATGTGGCAATTTTAAACTTCTATAAAAGCTTCACATTGTACAAAAAGAAATTGCTTTATTAATAAATAGAATTATTATTATTACTTTTATGTAGCAATTAGTAATTTTAGACATATCACTTCATTCAAATCTGTATTTTACATATATAGACTGATTAAGCATTCATCATTTTATGATAAACTATAACCTAAATATACAATCCACTTTGTGTAACCTCTAGTATTATTTACAGTACTCTTAAAAGTACAAAGATAATCATTATTATTAAAGTCATCTATCATCTTTCTTCCGTCTTTGTTACTCTTACTCTCCAATTTATTCTTCATAATTTTGCTACTTATGAATAAATATCAATTTCAACTCCTCTTCCAATTTTTAACTTCATCACTAAACATTTTTTATTCATTTCTAATCTTGACTTTCCAAATATTTCCTATTTTTCAAATTCATATCTTTATGGTATTCTATCTTTTCACTTTTCTCCCATAATTGTCCAAATATCTCACATTATATATATATTAAATTTAAAAAACTCTGGAATAACCTCTGCAATATTCAAAATAATATGTATAAATAAAAAATAGCTATAGCTAGCTTATGGTTTTTCTGTCATCCTGAATAGCATTTTACAATTAAAATTTAAATTTAATTTAAAAATCTCATTGAAGTTACAAACATTGATGTTCCCGTGTGAATGGCCAACTTTCCATAATTTATGTATATTAACACAATTATATTTCTTATTTAATAAATTGTATGACATATTTATTTTTTTAATATGCTTCTTCAATATTTTTTAAAATAAAAAAAACATTGTCAAAAGAAAAACTTTCATTACAAATAATTGATTGTTTTACAAATACGGATTTAAATCTATCACAAAATATCACAATTTATTATATAAAAGTTTGTATTCATGAATTTTCTTTTTCAATGCACATTTCAACTCAATCAAATGTAACTGGATTCATATTGGCAAACTATTTTACATATAATATTATTATCAACTGCATCCTTTCCTTTAATAATTAATCTACTAGTATTCACTCAATCCAACATTAAAATCATACTACAAACCTTATTATTAATACATGATAATAATATCCATGTTTTCTCTTCAATATTTTTCTTCATCTATATGTAAATTTATATAATATATACATATATATCTTTTCTATTATATCTCACATTCAATAATTCATTAGCATATATTTCAATATTGAAAAATTTATCATTTTGAAATTTACATATTACTAAATAACAATGTTCTACATTCAGTCAATTTATGCATAAGAAGAAAATTTAACATGGAGTGTATAAATCCCCTAATTGATAACGGTTGATTATACTATATTCTCTCCATAAAGTTAAATCAAGTTGTTTTATTTTATATAAACTGAACTCGAAAGTATATAAAGATTTTTCTATAAGTCTTATAAAAAGCCTGTTTAGTTATTGCAATCTGAATATCAATTTCACAAATATTTAAAAGCACTAACTTGCTTTATAACCATCTATCTAATAATCACTCTTTAATCTTTTATCATTTCCATCTACATTCAATGTTTTTATTTTGGATCCACTATTTTCATCCACCATAACAACAAATTCCATCTATTTAATACTTAGCATTTTATTAATTTCTTCCTCACTACTTATAAATTCAGTTATATCAGCAAATACATTGAACTTGGCTTCCTCCAATGCTAACTCAATTCAACTCATTTAGCAACCCATTGAAATATACACTAAATAAAACAGAAAAAAAAGCTACTTCTATCATTTTAAAACTTTTTCTGCGATTTTTTTTTTTTTAAGTTAAGTAAGGATCATTTAATATTAGAAATATTTTATGATTTATATATAAACTTTCTAGTGATTGGTGAGCTTTTTCTTCTTAAGTAAGTTCCCAAAATACACTAATTCTTTCTACCAAAAGCTTTTTGCAAAATAATAAAATAAACAATATTCTATCTTTTCTCTTTCTAAATATCTTTTGATAATTGTCCTCACTATTCTAATTGCAAATTATTTTTCTTTTCTAAATCAAACAGTTTTGTAGATAAAAATATGTATAACATATTACAAAAACATCTAATCGAAAATCTTAAATAACAGTTCAATAGCATAATAAATTATATTAATTACCTAAAATCACATACAGCTTTAGGATTTCTAATAGAATCATAATTGTTGAAAGAAAAGTCATGACAATCCTCTTAACTTATAAATTACATTACAAACTATTTCTCTCAAAAACTGTTTTTTTCTCCGAAAGACATTACTAATCAACTAGAATTTTATCGCTTTTTTTTTAATTTCCCAACTTCATGTCATCTATTGCTTTTACATCTTTGATCATTATTGCCCAATTTATGTACTAAACTGTCTTTTTCAATTAACATAAGCAAAACCTTTATTAATACTATTATATACATACATAAAATCAATCTTTTCAAGATATTCTTTTCTGGTATTTTTTGTTCAATAACTACTTCATTCTATTCTGTTTTTCCTATAAATAGTTTCATCTTATCATAGATTAAGACCATTACAAATGTTTTCATCAGCTTCTACCATTTCTTTTTCATTTTCTCTAATAATGTTCTCCAGGTAATTTAAAATAATTTTATTATTTATCTTTTTTAGATTATTTTTGTGTTACATTAATTTTCTGCATATTCC